>JAVIWB010000555.1:1200000-1624325 GCA_031893035.1 Dermolepida albohirtum | reverse complement strand
TGAATCAGTGTCACAGGCTTCTTATTTTGAAACCAACTTAATTCCATTGAGAGAGTTCTGCAGAGATCGAAACAGATGATAGTCAGAGGGTGCTATATCCGGACTGTAAGGTGGGTGCATCAAAACTTCCCAACCAAACTCTCTCAATTTTTGACGGGTCATCAAAGATGTGTGTGGTCGGGCGTTGTCATGATGGAAGACAACACCTTTCCTATTAATCAATTCGGGCCGTTTTCTTTCAATCGCCTGGCGTAATCTCTCTAGTTGTGCACAGTAGAGTTGAGAATCAATCGTCTGACCAGTTGGAAGTAGCTCGTAGTGGACGATTCCCCTCCAGTCCCACCATACACACAGCATCACTTTTTTTGGCGTCAATGTTGGCTTAGCGAACGCTTGTGACGGCTCACCATCCTTTATCCACGATCTTTTACGCTTCCGATTATCGTACGTAATCCATTTTTCATCTCCGGTTATTAAACGTTTCAGAAACGGCTCGATTTCATTCCGTTTCAGCAGCGCATCGCAGATGTTAATTCGGTCAATCATGTTTTTCACGCTCAACTCATAAGGAACCCATACGTCAAGCTTTTTTTTTGTAACCAGCTTTGTGTAAATGGTTCAAAACAGTTTTGTGGTCAATGCCTAGCTCCATGCCAATATCGACACTGCTGATATGCTTATCTTGTTGGACTTTTTCAAGAATTTCATCAGATTTTTCAGTGATTGGACGACCGGAGCGTGACTCATCTTTCACATTGAAATTTCCAGAACGAAAGCGAGCGAACCATTTCCGCGCAACAGATTTCGATAAAGTACCTTCACCGTACACAGCACAAATTTTATCACAAGCCTGCGCAGCGTTCTTCCCCTTATCATAATAATATTGCAGAATATAGCGAAATTTCTCATTATTCTTCTCCATTTTCAAGTGCGAATAACTTTCCAACCACTGCACCGATTACAATATTTCTACGCTCAAACTAACGTTCGGAAGGTCATCTAAAAAACGAGCCCTCGGTGGTGTCGCTGTGACTTGTTGTTCTTTAGTTATCGGCAACCAATGCCATCTATCGGGAAAAACGCCACGAACTTTTTCCCAGACCCAATATATGATAATTAAAAACTTTGATAGACATAGTTCTGTGTCAGCACAAAATATATAGAAGTAAGAACAAAGAAGAGGAAGAACAGACAAAGGAACATTATTGGCGATTATCGGAACGCAATAAAGCAAATTAGTTTTATACAAGAATGATGTGACAGGTTATTAGACTCAAAATGAAACAAATGAGCTAAGATATTAAATTTTTTATTTTCAAAATATTCAACTTCAACGCACTTGGGCCAATGATGATGTCATTTTTGTTACCTCCCTTCTTAAAGATAAACGAAATACTGCTCTGTTGTTGCAATAAGTTCTTCCGAAATTTCTTTCCAAGAACAAAATGAATAAATTAAAAAACTAACTAAAAGCAATTTCAGCCTAGATTTGACGAACAAGATTTATAAGCTCTTAAAAATTGCTTTCTTCGATTTATCTAATAAAGCGGCATAGTTCATTAACGATTCGATTCTTTACAAGATAGTATGAAAATTATTCCCATCGAATTCCAAAAAGTCGTAACAATTATCTTATCCGCTGATGGATATGTCTTTGGAGGAAGACTTCTGTGATGTGTTCACTATCAAGATTGCTGTTTGATTTCAAAAGTATAGTAATGAAACCAAGTTTCTTTAACCGTAACAAGTCTTCCCAAAAAAATAGCATGGTTCTTTTTAGACAATTTCAAATTATCGTTTCATCTTCGCAATCTTTTATATTTTGCATCAAAATTTAATATTTACCACATCCACCTTGCTGGTAGCTTCGACATGGCCAATTCTACATGTAAAATGTGATATACACTTTAAGTGGTTACGTTTACAGCGCTAGCTATCTCCAGACGTTCGAAAATATATCAATGATTTTATAAGTTATTTCTGAAGTTTTTGTTGTCTTTGATTTTCTTGATACGTTCGAACTTAGCTAATAATTGCAACTTTCCAGAGAGGATTCTCAACCAAAGTTTTTACATATCAGTCCCAAATTATGATATGTTTAGTCGTTCAAAAAATAAATATTGTATAGTAGCACGAATTGCGAGTTTATGCGTTTCAGAAATTAACTAAATTTCACATAATCTTAAAAAGATATCAAAATAATGCTTTTCGCGAGGAATGGTACTCGTAGTCGAGTCTTTCTTAACACGAAATAGGTTTTATTAGAACGGTTAAAATACAAGTATGCAGTTGGTGTAGTTTTATTACAAAAATTGAATTGAACTCTAAAAGAGAGAATTATTCTTTTATGTGTGATTCTCTAATTCTTATTAACGTAACTTTCTCAGATTTTCTTGAAATCTAATCCACCGCTATTCCTTCTAACTGCCCTTGCATTGTAGATTTTATACGTGCACTTAATTAAATTATTTTCAATACAAATTTTAGAATTTTCCAAATTTGAATAAAGCTTAATTCTTAAACTAGAGTTAAAAGTTAACGAGAATAAAAATTTTTTTCTTCTTTAATCTCCTTTACAGAATAGAATACGAAATGTCTTTGCTGTATGTAAAACAAAAATATATCTCAATATTTTACATCAATAATATACGTGTATCTGAAGACATTCGTTGTAATTTGCACCATAGAGACGTTGTAAACAATTTTTCAACGTAAATTTAAAAGAGTTAATCTTCTTCTTTTATTGTAAAACCGCAAGTACTGGAACTGAAACTATAAAAAGATAACTAACGAATAAGTACAAGGTACGATGTAATAAATTTCACAAAACATGAAGCTGTTATAATTGCTTATCTCTCGATTTTATGCTGGAAGCCAATTAAGATGATTACTGGAGTATGTCGAATCTCGATTCATCCGTTCGCTCACTCGCCGCTCCGCGCTCATCATCATCTCATCTCGAACCACCGGAAACACTCAGTATTAATTACACTATATATCCTCTCTTGATTATTCCTAAGAGGTACGTCATGTCTACAACGAGTCAGTACATTTGAATTATTAACCAACTCGTTACAACTGTAAAAATTATATTTTCATCTTGTTCTTTTCTCTGTGTTTAGGTATCTAACGAAATAATAATCTACATTTCTTGGTTAAAACAAGAAGTGTTCTCGTATGATTATCTTAAACATCGTAAAATAGACAAAGTTTGTAATTTTTAAGTAAATCTACACATTTGTTATTTATGTGAAGTTATTCTATAACTTTATAGTGAGGAAATGTTTTTGCATTGAAATTTTATGCGACATTACATTTCTTATATTTTTAAGACACATTTAATCTGCTTTTAAAAACTGGAAGTGATTAAATTTCTTTGCTTATAAAATACTAATAGGAAAACCCATGCGGGCATCCATAAAACTTAACATTTTTGAATATGTAAACAGAATATTGGGCTCCTAATAAAATAAAATTATTATTAAATAAATTAATATTATAAAATTAAAATGTAAACTACAACACATCACGTTTCATAAGAGCTTGTTTACCTAGGAGTAGGTAATGTAAAACAAAACGATTTTACCATACAGTTTGGTGACCAAAAATAGAATCTCTACGATAATAAAATATGTCAAAAAGTTTTTAAAATATTAAACTGCTGGAATTAAAGAAAAAACATTTGAAATACATAAATACAACAACCCAGACGTAACAAATCATTAATTTATAAAAATGCTCCAGATAAAATCATGGCCTTCTTAGTCATACCAAAATTTTATAGCTCAAAACTTTCAAGCAAATTTAGAATGATTAGGTAGGTGGTAATATGGTACTAAAGAAAAGCCGTCAAAAGAGAACCAAAGTAACATAAGGCGGAAGCTCGTAGAAGGCAATGTAATTTAGGGGATTGTATTATATAAAATGTACCTTCTTATTTATCTTTACACATAAAAGTTAAAAAAATAAACTAAAAATAAATTAAATATTACTTAAATGAAAGTTGTCTACCACCACTACTTAAATGTTTGAATCTTTTGACCACTATTAACAGAAAACTCTGATACATGATTTTCGCCCAGAACAACTATAAAATTATAGATATTCCATAACTCTCGCCTCTCAGTTTACCTGTTCAAATATCCTTCTTAATGGTTTTGCGTCCAGTTTATTTTCATTCAATAGCGAAAATATGTTGCTCAAATGTTTGGTATATCTTCAAGAACAGTGTAGATTTGACAGAAAATATTTAAAATGTATAAATACGATTACGTAGATATAGCGTAACATGTATACATAACATAGTAAAAACGATTTCAGATAAAAGCGTCCTTATGTCATGTCATGACTACTAATCGCAGACTTTTAAGGCTAAGGCTCAAGAAATTTCAAGCAAATTTTAAAAATCTAAATAAATTTAAATAGCTTATGAAGCGTATTCCAGCCCATATAGAATAACAATTTTTAAAGAATATGTGGGGAACAACATATTTAATAAGGAAGAAGCGGAATAAGTTAAACATATTCGTAATGCTTTCATAAATATAAATAGTAAGGAACAAATAAAATTAATTTGAGTCAATATGTCGAGAGAAAAAGCTTAAACTATTGGAGACTATAAAGAAAGCAAGGGGTCTAGGTGTTACAGTTAAGTCTTTAGGAGCCTACTATGCAACAATAAACATCAATATTAACCTACAAAATGTTTAAAAAAATATCTGTGGAATATTCATAATTATTTTTTGTTTTATGTATTAATTATCGATTTATAATACTTGGATACGAAAGATAATATCATGATCTTCTAAGCATTACGAGCGGTTGCTATAGATTATAATGTCCGTAAATTTCAAATCTTTCTGTAAACAATCTCTAGAACAAGAATACTAAACTTTATTGAACATTTATTTATGAAAATGAAATTATTGATCTTCTTTAAAAAATAAAAATTACACTTTTGAAATGTTCCGCCTGCAAAAATTGTAGAATCCAAACCAAATAGATTTGATCAATTGTAGTTTATTTTGGTTTACTTTTAAATTGTTTTCCTGTTTAGTTACTGAATCAGTTATACTTGCTAGTTTGTCTTGATTCATTGTTAAATTGTAGTTTTCCTATTTTGTTACTGAAGTATTTATATTATCTGCAATCCTTGCTTTAAATATAAATTTTGTAATAACGCGTGATGCACTTCCTAATATATTTTTACCAATAGGTAATATATATACGTCTTTTTATATCATTTGGTCTCATAGCAAGATATTTTCTTATAAAATCCATAACCTCTATCATTTCCTTTTCAATAATAGTAGGAATTTTGATGCTCCAATCTTAGTTTCAGGAATTTTTACTACCAAAACCGATATCCTATCATCCAAGCTGTCGGTGGTTATTTTATCTATCTTAACCCTGCTTAAACCACCAAACACACACGTTACAATGACTGCTTTAGACGTTAAAACGGCTTCCTTCGGTACTTGGTCTATAAAGGCTAGTACCTGATTGCCCTCCAAAACTTTAGATTTCTTCTGAATGCAGCATTTTGTAGCTTTTAGAAATGGCGTCAATCGAAAGTAAGTAGATATGTCGATGTTGTCATTAATAATCAAAGTTGATTTTAGTTGAAAATATTTTGTTCATAAACTATTTGGAATATATTTTCCTGACTAAAATTAAAAAGGAATATTCAAATTTTCATTGTTATTTATGAATTCGAAATATCATATCAATTCCAATAAACACAACCGTTTCACATATACATATTTACGTTGCTTTGTGCTATCTATTGTTGGTAGCGGCTAACAAGCAGCAAAACTTTCTGTAAATATTGACACTTTTCCTTGATATTCTCTGCAATATCATCCATGGTTGAATCTTCAAAGAAGAGACACGCGAACTAAATAAATTAAATATACTTATCATCGAATTTATTCAACGACAATTAATTTTTAATTTTGAGCGTAATATCAATGTGAAAATTAAAATCAAAATTATGTGAAACAAAAACTTGTACGCACCGTGGGCGCTATTTGATTGTGATGCTGATCGGGCAAGATATATCCCTCAGGCTAGAGGCCTTCGGAATAGATGTTTTCGCCCGCCCAACATCATAATGCTCTATCGTCTTAGATATATGTATAAGTAACTATTACACCCAAGTTTAGTATATAATTAGTGTATAATTTTTATGTAATAAGCCCAAGTATGGTTTTTCTATCTATTTATTTGTAGCCTATTTTAATTGAAAATATGTATGTCCGTACATACATAGATACATATGCTCTTCATTTCGCAAAAAATGGCGTCTACAGTGCTTAGACATAAAAATATGAACACAAGAAAATTTTAAATAAACAGATTTTAGTTTACTTAACTACAACGGAATAGACGGAGTGTTAACAAGGAGTGAAAGTAAAGCATACATAATTCTAACAGGTTGTATACATTTACAATGCTAAAACCACGGGGTATTCACGATATTAATCCGTTTACTCTAGGTCACGTGAGCGGGCAAAAACATTGTGGTCGAAGTATGTGCGAAATTACGGGAAATTCGAAACTATTTAAAAGTGTTATAAAAAGGGATATATATATATATATATATATATATATATATATATATATATATATATATAGATAGATAGACAGATAGATAGATAGATATAATATTGCAGGACTGGCAGCTTGTCGGTAAAAAGGAAAACCTTTTTACAACCAACAGCAGCAGCAGTCGCTGGTTCCGAGGAATCGTCTTTTGCTGCTGCAGACGTCGACGTACCTCAAACCTGTGGTAAGTGTATAATGGAGCAGCAGCAAAAGTCGGTTTAGCAGTAGAATAGCACCAAAGAAAAACGAAAAAGACTGTTAAAAAGAGTGTTAAAGCCAACGAAACAGGAAATTTAACATGAAACTCGAAAAACCTTACACAAAGCACTCCATCACTTGCTACAACCACAAGAATAGGCACAAAAAGTAAACATAAAGTAACGTATATAAATATGTAATAAATATTTTCATATGATAAAGTATGAAGCTGGCTATTCTGAGAGTAGTAGCTAAGAAATCTCTACCAACAGCAAATTGATAATATAAAGCAATGCTGTCGTCTTTAGCGTCAAATTTCAGTTAGAGCAATTTAGTTCAAGAAGACAGGGTTTAGTAGTGAGCAAAAGGTAAATATTGTACTCCGTATGTGTAATAACGATGAGCTGAATCTAGTGCTTGATTATTCGGAATAATAGAAAAGACTTATAGCATCTTGAATATAAATAGCTAAACAAACATGTACTGAATAACTTGTGTTAGTGAAATTGAACTCGCTACCAGTTCGTTAGAATGTGAAATCCAGGCGATCATTCAATAAGAAATATTCCAATTTAACTCATCATCAAAGTCGTGAAATTTAGAAAACAAGTAATGATATGGCGAACTATTTGTATAACGGAAGAAGCGATATTTTAAAAATTACTAAAAGGTTCAATATTAATAATTTTGTCGTCAACTTATTGGAAACACATCTATTACCTATCTACCAACAAAATTTTCTGAATTTCCAGCATAATATTCTAATATTCCCTTGCCACGTTACAAAAATCATCTTTCCTGACATGCTCGGAGGCCAGATATGTGTCCAACTGAATATATTTGGAATTACATGAAATACAAGTTAAAAACAATACTTAATCCTCTATGAAAAATTAAGAGAAGTCTGGAAAAAGTTGAACAAAGTGTAACAACAGAAACAGTATTCAAAGAGGAACGGAGCCTAAAAGAAAACAAGGATAATTTCGGAAGATTGATCAATTATAGTGGAGATAATCTCAAACGACTAAGAATACGAAACTAGAAAACGATGACTGCAGATAGAAATAGCTGGAGAAGAACAATAAAAGCCGTGGCATAGCATGGCTTAGAGTGTAAAATTAAACAAATGTATGTTTCATGACAATTTTATTTTGCAACCTACATAAATGTGGATATATAGTTATAATTCAAGAAATTTTAATAGATAGATAGACCACTAATATGAGTAAAATGCTGATATTACTCCTTCAATTACTTACTTTGTACTTATTATACAATACCTACTAGTATATAAGAGTATGCCACAAAATATAAAATGTTGCATTTCTAGTGCAGGAAAATACATAAATATTCAATTTTACAGAAGTTGTATTTGATAATTCTTACAAGAATACTATGCCTTGCTACAACATCCCAAGCGTGTTATACTGGATTATCGTTTGGAAAATTGATTATCCACTCCGTTTTCTCTATATCAGCTTTATCACAATATGGAGACAAGCATTATCGTCCATAAAAATTAATTCTTCATCCACTGCAGCTACACGTGGGAGAACAATGGCTCGCAAAATCTCATCCAGATATCGCTGGGCAGTGGGAGCTCCATTTTTTATGAAATAAAGGTCGGCGTACCCTCCAGTACTTATTCGGGCCCATTTCATTATGCTACCATCCTCATACCAAACCTTTCCCGGACACATTATGAGTTATTGCGTGTACCGGATTCACGCCAAATTAAAATATGCCCATTATCTGACTGAAACATAAATCTATATTCGTCACGTTTGCTCACATTCCATGGATAGTCAGAGAAATATAAAGCAACAGTCTTGATGCGTATTCAATTGTTTTCATTGATAGCAGCTTTCTAGTGGCAGCAGCAAAATTGCTTTTACCGTAAGCGCGACTTCTATCAACCAGTTGCAACAGATATTCAAACACTTTTTGGTGTTGCTAAAATTGGTCGACCTTGCCTTAGTTGAGCACCTCCTGTTTTCGAAAAGCGATTCCAAAGGCTGGCAATTACATTTTCGGAAATATAAAGACTTATACTTCCATTTTTCAATTAGCCTATGGCCCTTCAAGTTTCTATTTCTGACAGATCGTGATGTGTTTCCATTTCGGTCGACAAAATTGTAAATTTTCACTAATAATCACAAATGTGTATTTTTGGATACTGGCCGAGGAGCGCGTTGAAGCGTTTCTAGATATTACAACAATAATCGCCAAGATAACGTGCGCGTATACATACCGCGCATCTATATGACATTTGTAGTTGGTAAAACATGGTAGCGCGCTGGAATTGTTATTTTCGAGATATTACAACAATAATCGCCAAGATAACGTGCGCGTATACATATGTATGTATATGTACGTTAAGACACCTCTGTAAATTCGTTTCCTTGTCTAGAAAATTTGAAACTAGTTTATAGAAATATTTGTTGGTGTCATATTAACTGACACTATTTTTTATTGTCAATTATATAGAATATTCGTTAATTTCTCCTATAAAGACTTTAATATTTCGTTCAATATTTAAACGAATTGTTAATTCTCCAACTTATTCTAGAAGATAAACGGCACGTGTCACATTAAAGGTGAACACGCTAACCCCTTTAACAAATTTTTAAAAACAAGTTTTTAGACGAACTTCAATTACACACAAGTTCAGCAGTACGTACATATGTACGAGTACTTATATGCATATGCATGTATACACGTGTCTACCTACGTATTACACAGAACCATATAACAAAATATAAAATCATTACAGACATATTTAATGGAATTATTTAAAATTAATTTAAGATAATATTTCGTAAACACACACTCTGTGTATTGATAATTCTCACCACAGAATTTAGTCAGCTTAAAATGCATACCTTTATCATGAACATTAATGGTAATCACTGATTTAGTTTACATAGTTATCAGCATTACTTCCGTTTCTTTAGAGGATAAATACATTTTGCTGTACACGTTTTAATAGAACTTCGAAATATATCTAGATACTTCGTTGACATAAATGCAATGTTTAACACTTGATCATAAGAAATGTGCATATGCAATACAAATTATTATCGATTAAAATTGAAAATATGTCATAAAGAATTGAAAATATATTAAATTTATTATATTTTCATCTTTCATTATTTTTTTAATCCTATATTTACTAGTCCACTATATTGTCCTTCTTCGATTTCTTTTCTTCATATAATTTTTCTATGAAATATGTTCATTCTTTCTTCATCCTTACTTTACTTTACAAAACTGAATAATTCTACGAACATTTAAAAAATCAAATCAAGGAAATATTAAATATAAAACAATGAAACACACTTCTAATACACAAGTATGTTGCTAACGATATTGAAGCAATTAAAAAACCACAACTGACATTTACATTCATCTTATTTCTCAATCTGTTCCTTACTTCAAATTCCGCTGACTGTGTTTTTTAATCTTTTCTGTGCTATTCAGAGTTATTCTAATTGACCTAATATTTTCTTCTAAATTTGACAATCACACATCTCTTGATATATTTTCCTTATATATACTTTACTATATGCCTGTTTAAAATCTATGTACTAAATATTATACTGAACCTTTACCGATATAAAATCTAATAATACCTTAATTTCTCTCAGAGCAAAAACTTAATTTGTTTCTAACTAATTATTACTTATTATTCTTAAAATCTACCTACTATTCTTCTACTGATTTTTCTGGGTCAACGCTTATTCTTTAAGATCATAGTAATAATAAAGATAATAATAAATGTCCAATAACAGTACCTAGAGTTAAGCTCAAAAGACCTAAGTAAAGAAGATGTCAAGATCTTTATAATAATAATAATAATAATATTTATTCACCCAACAGATTTACAATCTAATTCCAAAGCAGGAAATACTACAGAAGATATGTATATTATATATTATTAATATATCAGCTATATCTATACCATATATACATACAAATACACGTATTAAACCCCATAAGCACCAGTGCAATTTCAGAGAAACAATAGTTGAGGTAAAAAAATGAATGTCCATGTTGCTCTTATGCACAGTCTATCGCAAAGAAAACCGAACTTTCTTAAAATAAAAATAAAAGCTTACTATTTTGGTAAAATTTATTTTAATAAAAAAAAAGAAATTCTCTGGATCACATTGAAAACACCATGTCTCATCGCCAGTTACAATAGAATACCTGAAGTTTTCGCCCTTTTTTTGAGTCTTTAATCAAGTCTGTGCAATATTGAATTCAGTTAGCTTGTCTGATAAATTCACGGCCAAGTTCAATGTTACTTTCCGTAACCACAGATTTTTTTGTATCAGGATGTTCGTCGTCATTTATGTCAGTACGACCGTCTTAAATTGTTTATACCACTCATACGCTCTCGTATGTGATAAACACATATCACCATACAGTTGTTTCATCAAATTATACGTTTCAGTAAACGATTTACCGAGTGGAAAACTTGATATTTGCTTTTTTTTCAAAATTCATTTTTCGGTCAATACCAAATACACACTGTTACTTTATGCGCAATTTCTCTGCTTTTAATGGTACAAATATCATGATATTTTGACATAACATTGGTAAAAGATCTACCTTACCGATCCATATTTTTTTAAATAGACAGCGCCACTAAGAATTACTGTTACTAAAGAATCCATACGAACCATATTCAGTAGTTCATGATGATTGAAGACCGAGCAGGATACGTCACTCCAATCTGATCTTACTTCTATGCAAGTGTGATACTATACAGCGCTTTCTGCCAAATAAATACGACTCAATCCAAATAAGTGGCTTACAAGGGAATAACATATTTTAAAGTATGGAGTACAATATTTCACGGTACATACATTCGAATACTTTTTGACAAATCGGTAAATAGATACGCAGCCTTTCATAATTTTATAATAATAATATTTATTGTATAGCAGAAGATCCATGGTTATTTTCTGCAGTTACGTATTGAAGAAAAAAATACAAATAACGTTATAATAACCTAAATTTAAATCAAATTAAAACAAAGGTAAATATTAATGCTAATAAAATTGAATCTCAAAAAAGAAAAAAGAAATAACTAGAATATAAAGTAAAGAAAGTAATGCTTATATTGGACAAATGGGTCCAAATAGAAGATATTGCAAGTTCGCAACATGTGTGCTGAAAGTTAATTCAAAAATATGTTAATTCCGGTCGTCGGTTTTAGAAGCGTGGTAGGCGAACGAGTACGACAAAACTGCACAAGAAAGTCGACCTGATATAAAAGACCCGAACGATCAGTGACATTACTGTTTAATCTCCAAAGAAAGGGTACACTTGTTTCTTCCCTGCTACTAGTGATGAAGCGGAAAGCATGTCAATTTAATCAAAGAATCCTAGTCAGCTCCACGTGCAGAATAAAAGTCATCGAAGCTGGAATAATTTAGCAAACGCTTCTGAATTCCCTTCAAAGCGATCTATTGGTAAGCCTAAAATAATACCACATTACCATGCTATACTCCAGCTTACTCCGAACATAAGCATAGAAGAGACACTTCAGAGTCGAAGAATTGTTAAAGTCTCAGCAAGTTCGAATCAAGAAACTCAAAAATTTGTAGGCGTCGTTCATACGGAAAAGATATGGTTACTGAACAGATGAGACATATCAGAGACAATCTACCTTACTGCATATAGTCGAAGAACTTCCAGACTGATGTAGGTTGACGATTATGAAATATGATACAATGACTCATTTATTAATATTCAGAGTAGTCGTTTTACCTACACCAACTATGGATCAACTTCAAGCAATTATCTAGCTCGTAACAATCTGCAACACTAGTTATTTTCACACAGATCTTCAGGTCGTTCGCGTAAACCAAAGCCCTACAATCCAAGAAAATGAGCAGGTCATTTAAATATTAAAAAGTAAAGGTTCAAAATTATACCCTTGGGAACACCGGAAGTTAGATAAAGATAACGAGATTGAACACCATTAAAACAAAGATAATTGTTGTTCTTCCTGTAATTGAGATAATAATAATAAGATGAAGCTTTGAAAATGGGAAAGAAAATGAAAGAATTTAAAAATAATCAAATAAATTTAGAGTAAATTAAATAACCACTTTATTTTAAAAAATACATCTAAGTAGGAACGCATAATTACATATGCGTATTGCATATTGTATATTGAAAAAATCGTAAAGAATATAAGTATTTAAATTATTATATTATCCTCAGATTAAATATTATAAATTATACGAGGAATAAATCATTTAGCATTTACGTTAAAAATACAAATGATATGAAAATATCATTTTAAATTAATTTCAATGTCTACTAACAATACAATATTTAAAGCACCTTTTTTAATAACCCATACTTTAATTCGACTGTTAGGGTATTTATTAACTAATATTATACATTCTATCCAACTTGCCTATGTAACATTTTGATTTAAAAAATATTTTCCGTTACAATTCATTTAACGGCTATGACATATATGTATTAGTGTAAAACTAGAACAAGTTATTTATTTTGTACATGAAATGAGAACATAAAAAAGACCAACGGTTTACAAATTAAATAAGCGATTATGGCAATGCAACGGTCGTGTACTTTTCAATATTTACAAACTTGTAGTGGGAAAGTCTCAAAGTCCGTTTGGTCTAAAGTTTTGGCAATACCTATCAAACTTTTATATCAGATGCTCACAAAAATATCCGACCAATATCAAAACTTCTTTCCGGAATTCGTTAACCTATATCTAAATTTCTTTTTACCTAGACGACCATGGTCCATTTTAAATGGCCAAGGAGTGACCTGGATATGACCAACGGTCTAGAAAAGGTATCAAAGAGTCCTTTGAAGACAAAGTAACCTTAAAGGACCGTTGGCCGTTTAGGCGAATTTCTTACCCCTTTTTAAAGTAATCCAATAGATATTTAAATTGGGTCAGATTGCAAAGAGGTCAAGGGATATCTGTGTAGGCAGGTAGCTAGTTAAATTATTATAATTTTTTGAATAGGTTCCGATGTGGACAGTTCCTACGTAATGACCACGGATGGTTGGTCATTGTGAGGCAACTTTTTTTTCTTATTTACGTAGTATGCGCGTCATACCTGCGGAAGGATTCCGTTGACCATCGGACGCATGAGAAAGTTTGTGAGATCCGCCAGGTATCTGCGAACGATGTGAACTAATTTTTATTATACATGAACTAATATAGCACAATATACGAGTACACTTGAATCGCAGTACCTTCATGAATTTTTAATACCCAACGTACAAGCCTGTGTATTTATATATTCATGTTGTATTTGTAACGTTAAAGAGTAATATCCGTTAAATTACTCACTAGAAGTAATACGGTATAATTATAGTATAAATATCTGATTTATATTAATATTTAGAATTATACTTTTGCCTAATTATTACAAAAAACTAGTATTTCTTCTTTATAACTTTTTTCCTATTTTCATATTTTTTCCTATACTAACCAGTTAGAAGCATATTATCACTCAGATGCATCTTTACGTTCAATTTTAAGACTAAATAATAATAATAATAATGTTCTTTATTTGTCCAACAGACAAGCCAGGATAAACTGCAATTAGATTTTTTAAGCAAAATCGACTGCTTGCGATAATTCCATTACATAAAAATTATAAAAGCGAAAACATAATCCTAACAAAAATAAATATTTCAAAAAATATTTGAAAGAATGTTTGTATTAGGTCGACTATTATTAAGAAAATCACTATATAGAGAAGTATGTACGTGACGGTACATTAAAATTAAAATAAGCAACGCTGAACTTTATTTGTTAATAAATTAACCAAGAACCTTCCACTGTACCAATTCCGTCGGTCAGCCAGACTTCTAGTATATGATCAATCACCTCTCCACCTTCAATGAGATGTCATTTGCGGTACACCATTCATCAATTAACACTAACTGTAACCCAACCTGTCTGCTAACCATGCTATAAATGTTCAAGTCATCAGCATATGCTTAAAATTCACAATTTAATTTAAGTAAAAGGTCGTTAATGTATACTTTAAATAGTAGAGGTCCAAAATTAGAATCTTATGGGTGGAATGACCGAGAGCAACATAAAACAATGTGTGGAGAAATCTTTGAAGAAAACATAGCCATTTCTTTTTGTTAAATATGAAGACATTAACTGAACTAGTCTAATTTGGTCAAAAGTACACTATGGTCGATGGAGTTAAAGGCCTTCGTAAAATCTATTTAGATTAAATCAACCTACGTTAAGCCATTGTGCGCACAAACCCATGCTAATTGATTAAGAGATTTTGTTTTACATTTTTGCAAACTGCGTAATCCAAGCAGCATTTTTTTTTATCAAATGCTGAAAAATATTTAATAAAATGCTTCATTTAAGAGTATTCTATGAATATAATGCTTAATTCTTTCTAGCCATGGCAAATAAATGTGAAAATACTTACATTCTAATGTTGCAACTTGTTAGTACTTTCGAACATAAACTTAATCTTATACTTTTACATATTTCCACAAGAATAAATTGCATACGGTAAGGTCTGGAGGTTTTCTAGATCAAATTCAACTTCAATCCATCGGTGGGGCACTCCTTTATTTAAGATAGCTTGAACTATCAGATGCAATGCTCCAGTTTGTTGCAAAATTGAACTAATTTGAATCTGTTTTCAATAAAAGTAAAAACCAGTTTTGGAGTAATTCAGATAGTACTGTCTTTTTGAGCGTTATTTTGAAGAAACATAAGTCATGAACCTTGTTCATAAACACTGCACAAAAGACGTTCGGCAAATTTCTCGTATTCAACTGTTTCCTGTGAGCCTTGTGTATCTCAAATACGCAGAATCTGATGACTGACTCCGCTATTTAAGTGTAAGATTGCATATTATCACTGAAAACTAAATATAAGATAACTTTTTCGTTCTTTAGCATGTCCTTCACCGAAACGCTAAATTTCATTAGCTCTTTTATGCCATCAATTTTAAGTGTTTGAAGAAGTTGAAGTGGTTTAAAAAGTAGACGTCTTCTTAGCACACATCACATAGTGTGTTGAGGGATCTGAATTTCACGGCGAACTCCATTCACAGACTCTCTCGAATTTTATTCACTTATTACCCCGAAACTGCTTTTACAGAAATACCTCATATTAGCTCAATCACCATTAAGACTAAAAAAGTAATGCTAAAAAATATTTAACAAAACGCTTCATTTAATAGCAAATAAATGTGGAAATACTTACATTCTAATGTTCCAACTTGTTAGTACTCCATTACTGTTCGATAGCAAAGATTAATATTATTACTTTTTTATCAGTAATTCTCAGTAAATTAATTCTCTTAATATCGGACAGTTTATATAAAAATTTGATATAAACAGAACAGTTACTTATTTTAAGAGATTATCAATTATACGTATTATTAACCTGAAACTATTGAATCTCTTGAAAATTTCTCACATGAAGTTACTAACCATAGAAATTATAGCTTGTTGAAATATTTTCGTCCTAGAATTATGAAAGAAGTTCAATGTTTCAAGTATGTATATTTGTCTGTTGTTATAGGGCAATAGAAAAATGCTTGAAACATGAAGTAGAATATGTCCAAGAAGTTCAAATCCTGGGTAGGTTTATCGTTGTAGTTACAGTTAACTATAGTCAATTTTACTACAATCTTTCCAGATTTATTGGGTTCTTTCTCTAACTGTCTTTTATTAATTAGTCCTAGCTGCTTCGAAATTGATATTTCTACATAAAATTACGCTTCATAGTATTTAGTTTCTATTTTTAGAATCCGCACGTTCTTTTGATTGATATCTTATTGATTTGACGAAATCTACATACAACTTCCTCTGCCAAGCTCATATTATTCATATGCTTTACGTTCGGCTGATGATGTCGTGCTAGTAGACACTAACATGCTTTCTGTATTTATTCATTTAAATTAATTAATATTTAATTAATTATTTAATTAATAATACGGCTTTATTCACTTTGAATTAAATCCTTATTATTACACTCGAAGAAAATGTTTAATAATGAGATTTCATTCTAAATCAAGAACAGGATAATTTTAATGACTCTACCGATTTGGTATCAATAAAATTTTGTAATAGAACAATTCTCTAAACATTTCTTAGTTAAGGAAATATAGGTAATTAAATTATCTATTTGAAATCGTACAGTAAATATATAGTAGTTAAAATGTTATTGAAGATTCCTAATACATACAAAATAAGCATATTCTAATATAAATTTTTAAAATTATTAATTGATTTCTTTGAAGAATTAACTTCAAAAAGATAGATCGTGTGCATATCGACTGAATACAAATATTTCATTTTACACACTGAATTGGGCATATCCAAACTTTCGGAAGAGCAGGTTCTGTACATCTTAAATTGAAATAAAAAATTTGAAAAAAACAGACGTCAATAATTTAAAGATTTCGAATGAGAACCAAGATTCTTTACAGAGATTTCTACACGATGCATGAAACCTCAATGTTTGTGTTCCAAAATCCAAACGTCAATCTTGACAAGGTAAGGGATTCGAAGGGAATTAATTTCATAAAATATCTTATAAAGGGCAAAACCGTTAAAGAAAGTGATGTCGGAACTTATTATGCTACTACTAGTACACTATAATTGAATAAAGCAATTTCTGAAATGACCAATAAAAATTTGTTTTTTATCACAAGCACTTTCTCTAATCTCTTTGTAAAAATTGAACCATTTGGGATTTCAGGTTTTACCTCATTCATGTTTTTCACTAGATCTAGTCCCAAGTGACTTACTTATCTCCCAAGCTAAAAGTTTTCATTGCTAGAAAGGAGTTTCGGATGGAAACTTATTGCAGCAACAATAAATAGCTAAACAAACATGTATTGAATAACTTGTGTTAGTGAAATTTAAATAACTTGTGTTAAAATTAGAATATGAAATCGAAGCGACCATTTAATAATAAATATTCCAATTTTACTCATCACCATAGTCGTGAAATTTAGAGAACGGGTAATGATATGGAGAACTAGTTGTATAACGGAAGAAGCGATATTTTAACAATTACTAGGAAATTTCTTTGAAAAAATTAAATAAACAAAGCTGTATTGCAAACCTTTCCTAGTACCCTTTGTATTGACAGTACACACGGCATATTTTCTGTAGCATCTTCAATTTCTATTCAAGCTATTAGACAAACTTTTACGCAAAATGGAAGAAAGCTATTCTAAACATTTTGCATAATATAATTGTATAGTAAATATAATTTATCTTCTTATTAAGAATTTCAATATTTAAGTTTATTCTATGTGATATTTAAAATATTTTAAATACACCTACAAGCAATTTATGTTTTAATTCCATAAAATATGTAATAACGATCCTAATAATTACATTTACACTATACTATATATTTTAAAAACATTTTATACATACAACAATACCAATAGGAACCGAGATATTATCCCCACCCTTAATACTCCTTGTACAATTTTGAATTACACTTAACCCTTTACACTAACCCTTTCACTTGTAATTGCTCTCTTTAATTTAATCATCCCTTCTCACCATGTACATCTCTTTCTATTCAGTTACTACTGAATGTTTCTTCTTTCCTACATCTCAAAAAATGGGTGGTTCGCAAATCTTTATGGAGAATAGATAGTTCTATCAAATATCAGTCGTACTTTGACTATGCTCATCATAAAAACTAATACAGAATCCTTACACAACTTAGAAATATTTAGACATTTTTAATGAAACTAAAACACGCGATGTAAAATCTCAAACTTAAAAAGAAATCAAACTAAATTGTGATAAAACGTGATTGTAATATTTAGAGCAATATATACGCAGCAATAATTGTTATATATAAGTTCGAGATATTTATGTTTGTTTAAATTACTTAACTTTAAATATAGTTTCTTCAAATATAAGTGATCTACTAGGTGGTATTCTCTACGTAGAAGATGTACAATTATTAGTAGAAAAACAAAAAGCCTTTATCTTTGTGGCACGTGTACAGCGATGGAGACGGCACACGGAGACATAATGTTTGGTAAGTTAACAATTTATCTTGAAACAATAGACCCTGAGATATCTTCTCTTAAATGATAGTGCTCTCTTAGAGTAGTAGTTACATTTCGATAATGTAAAGTCGTGCCAGGTAGATTGCTTTCAACTAAAACTTGTTCACATATGTACTGCGTTGAAATTAATTTTTAAATGTATAATTCTTTGTTAATCTCTACAATTAAATCTAAAATGTTTTCGTATTGATGATTAAAAAATTTATTGTTAAAGTATCTGGATTGTTATTGTGACATAAATATTAAGAAGTGTTCGATTTATATGATACATATTACTATTAATTTATATAATCATATAACATTGTTAAGAAGGGAATTTAGAAAGTCAAAGATAGAACTGTCATGAAAAATAGGAAGCAATTTCCAATCCGGTTTCAGTTATTTTCGAACCAGTTTAATGCTTTTCTAACACGTTACTTCTTTGTATCTATATGATTCCTAATTGCAAAACGATAGCATTATCTCATTACGCAAAAATGAAATTATTGTTAAACAAAAAACGGTAAAATTTAATTTTAATATTTCAGTAGAATGTTATACTATTTAATTTCCATTATTATTCAATTTCGAAGTTTCAATATTAATCAAAAGGTCACATATCTTTGCCTTAAAATTATGATGATAAGTGCTATTTCGCTCAAATAAACAAACCTTGGTCCCGAGAAACCATATTCTTATCACGCATTTACGAAAACATTTGAAGGAGCTAATACACATACATACTAAGTACACCTCGGTAACTATCCTGAATTGGCAATACCAATTTTAAATTGGCAATACGAGGGTAGTTTGACAAGTAGTGAGAATGGGAAAGAAAAACGAATTTTTTAAATACAAAATAATTTTTATTTTTCAATATATTCTCCTAAAAGAGCAATACATTTATTCCAACGGTGCTCCAATGCCCTTATGCCATCTCTAAAACGCGATTCCGGAAGGCTTGCAAAATACTCATTTACGAAGATGATAAGCTCGTCGTTAGACGAAAATTTCTTTCCACCTAGTGCCGTTTTCAATTTTGGAAAAAGGTGGAAGTCGGAAGGGGCTAGATCCAACGAATAAGGCACATGCGGTCCTAATTGGAAACTCGTGGATTTTGGACATCGCAACTGTGCTGGTATGCGAGGGAGCGATATCTTGGTGAAACAGAATCTTTTTCTTTGCCATTCCTGACCGTTTAGCACGAATCTCAACATTTAATTTTTTTAGAAGTTCTGCATAATATTGTCCGTTTATTGTGGCATCTTTCTGAAGGTAATTAATGTGCAAAATGCCCTTTGAATCACAAAAAATTTATGCCGTCACCTTGTTTGCCGATAAATTCGCTTTCTTTGGAGGTGCAGAACTACGTTCTAACCATTATTTCGACTGCTGTTTAGTTTTGGGTGTACTGTAGATGTGATTTCGCTTATATAGGTCCAAACACTCATTGGAAATGCGCAAACGAGTGAACTTTTGATCAGTCGTAAGCAATCGCGGCACCCATCTTGCCGAAAGTATCGAAAGGCCCAATTCTTTCGTTAAAATGTGGTGTACGCGTTCTGTTGAATTGTTTACCATGTCTGTTATCTCTCTCACTTTGAGTCGTCGATCTTGCGTAATAATATTATGGATTTTTATAATCATTTCCTTAGAAGTCACGATTTTGGGTGCTCCAGAGCGCGCTTCATCAACACAGCTTGTTCTACCACGTTTAAATTCATTTACCCATCTACTTATTGTGGCGGATGATGGAGCAGATTCACCTAATGTTTCCCGTAACTCATCTTTTATTTCGGTAGCTTTCATACCCTTAATTACGAAGTATTTAATCACCGCACGATACTCTGCTTTTTCTATTTTAACAAAACGACGTGTTGCTACTTTTTCAATCAGCTATCAAAAATAAACTAATCAACCGATTTATCTAAATATCGGAATGTAAACATATAAATGGCCAACCTAAATTACAGTGCATTTGTTTTACCAATATGTGTCATTCTCACTTCTTGTCAAACTATCCTCGTACAACAAGTGAAGACATTTAATGAAAATTATATTAGTTTCTGCTATTATTATTATTACTAAAACAGTCCTCTAGAAAACGGCAACGCAAAAATTTTTAATTAATTTCTGTGTATTTAATTAACGATGGAATAGCAGAAAATAATATAATTGTCATTAAATTTCCCATCGTGAAAAATTTAATTATATGTTTATATATAATTATTGAAGACATTTAATATTTTGACATTTGACAAATTATGGAGGACAGATAATTTAATCTGTAATAAAAAATGACTTCCAACTTTCATACTAATCCATGGATATTCTCCTGATAACACCCTACAAACTTGTTAATCACACGGTATATACCATGTGTACCAGAAAGTCATTACCAGTTTTTTCATAAAAAACTACATAATTTTTAAGAAAATGGAATAATTTATTTATTCAAAGTATTGGCCATTTGATTCTATACATCTTGTCCATCTTTCAGGATATTTATGAATGCCATCCCAAGAAATTGTTTGTCCTTTGAGCAAAATCATTCGGTGAGCTATTTTCTAACTTCTTCGAAATTGGCGAAGTGCTGCTCTGCAAGCGCGTGTCCCATTGATGCGAAAAGATGATAGTCGGACGGGCAAGGTCTGGAGAGTACGGCGCATGCAATATTACGTATCATCCAAGTGCTTTTAACGCTCGCTTGAACGGTTTTGGTGTATGAGACGGCGCGTTATCGTACTGCAAAAGCACTTTACCGTGTCTTCGGACAGGTTCTAGACATTCTTCTATCAATGCATGATTCAAATTGATAATTTGTTGTCGGTAGCGATCAGTATTAACTGTTTCACCAGATTTCAACAGTTTTTAATACACCATACCACTTTGGTTGCACCAAACACAGAGCATTGAGCACGATAGATATGATTTTTTTGCGCTTAGGGTTTACGAAAGAAATCCATTTTTCATCACCCGTCACTATTCGATGCAGAAATGACTACCGATCATACCCTCGGAGCAGCATTTCACAGACGATTTTCCATTTTCCTGTCATTCAATGGATGTGACACCCATTTTCCCATCTTTTGGACCGTTTCCGTTGCTCGTAATCGGTTGCTAATCATTTCTTGGACCACATTTAACGCTTCTGCTAATTATTTTTCAGTTTGGGTTGGTTCTTCATCCAATAATTTCTGCAGTTTCGCATCTTCAAACTTTTTTCGTCTACCAGAACGTTCTGTGTCTTGCACATCGAAATCACCTCTTTCGAATTGTCGAAATCATGCATCTCATATTTTTATGGTTAGGGCATGCTCACCGTAAGTTTCTACCAGCAAACGATGACTTTCAGGGGTTTTTTTCTTTTGATTAAATAAGAAAAGTAATGCGTGACATTTTCAAAGAGGTCTGAATCTATGACAGTGTTACTTTCGCAAAATATAATATGTTCGCCTTTGATGCTTGATGTCAATAGAATAAAATAGCATATGCGTCGCATCATTGCATACTTAACCCCAGCGACATTTGTTAGAAAAACAGATAATAACTTTCCGGTACACCTGGTACATACTGAGTCGCGGCAATTATCCGGAGTTTACAATACCAATTTTAATTTGGCAACACACTAGAAATACATATTAAAGTACAACTTACATATTATATTTTATTGTACTTGTTTTCCAAAGGTAGATAAATAGCAGAAACAGAGAAGAAATTATAAAAGTAACGATAAGTTTATGAATGGTGGATAATATAGGGAAATAAGAATGACTTATTTTCTTAGCAATCTTGGGATATTTTACTACTAACTACGGGCTCTTGTCATGAATCACTTACTTTATGCATACATACATATACATATATTAACAATAGTTTCGCGGTTATTATCCCGCATATTTTGAACTACGACGTTTCGACAACATCCAACCAATGTTTAAACATAATTTTTAAACTTCGTACTGACACTTAAATACCATATATATGAAGTAAGTAGCGACATCTATCAACAGTTGACAACAGAATATTTAAATTAGTGTCGCCAATGTACAAAGATGAAAATGCTTCGATCAGAAAATTTTGTGCTGCCAACTATATAAGTTAAGACGGATCAAATTGCTTTCGATATATATGAGCGTGATTCGACGTGAGAATAACTTCTCAAAAGCTGCTAACGCTTTCGTTATGATAAATATGTTTCTGACTTCGGCCATATTTTAGAAGCCTATTGTCAAAATTTCATTTAAATCTGTAAGATAGTTAAGTTTTTATAATCGTTTGAAGTAAATTATTTGGTATTTTTGTGTTAACATGGAAAAAATTTCGTGTATTAATTAAACATAATTGATTTGGGGAAAAACCATCAAAGAAACCGAACAAAAATATTACGATGAATCTGCTTCATTCTATGAAATGATTTAATGGTGGTTAATTTCTTTAGAAAGTGGCCATATGAGCACAGAAGATGTGATATTTTCCATCAATATTTTAATATAAAATAATTAATCGCATGATGGGAGCAGTATTTATTTACTGTTGAGTAAATGCGAACTTGCTTGCAATTTCAAATGACTGTATGGTTTAGTTCAAATGAAATTCAAGAGAACTTTTTCGTCAATATATCACTGTAGATGGAACCTGAATATATTAGTATACTCTAAAAACAAAAACATAGCCAAATGTGAAATCTGATGAACGTGCGCCGAAGAAGGCAAACACTATTTTCTTGGTCAATAAGATTATGTCCACGATTTTTTTGAGATTCCAGAGCCGTAATCTTTATAGACTATTTATATATGGAAAATATAATAGCTAGCCTGCATTATGGCTGATGATAACCACTAAATTACTGTTTTATACACTACATTTAACAGATCTCCCACCGTATAATTTTTTCTTGTTCTAATAAAAAAAAATGGCTTGCCGAAAAGGGCTTCAGGATAAATGAGGAGGTGATAGCTGCAGTTCCAATGCAGTAGTTCAGCCCTGAAGATGTCCCATACAAATGGGTACGAAACGTCGGCGGATATACTAGTGACGCGGTTCCAGCCCGAAAACCCAGAAGCAGATAGCATAGTCTAAAATAATTAAATTTAACTAACTCAAACTATTAAACCAGGTTTATATTCCCTCGTAAACCAGCACGCTGGAGACGCCTTCTCACTGTTTGCGCAGAAACTGTTACGCGATAACGTTGTTTCAGCTCACTGGCGAGCTGTTTCACGATTTTTTCCTATCACTGAGAGCCAGTCTTTGTAAAATTCTGTCTTCTCTAATCGAGGTACAGGGTTTACTGCCACTTTTTGGTCTGTTAACAAACGACCCACTCTCCTGATAGCGACTAATGGTTGTACGGACTGCACATCGCGAACATTTTGGTTTTTGCAATTGCAGCTATTGATAACTTCTGGGAATGCAGTAGTACTATTTGGGCGCGTTCCCCTACCGACAACTCGCGTGTTTTTGGCAGTTTTCTTCAAGAAATAACTGACAGAACGTGAAAAAATAGGATAATCTAATTGATCTCTACCACAAACTCACAAACGCACGTTGCTCACACACTGCTAGAATGACACTAAATTTCTAAAATCCACAATTTCCCCTTTCCACCTATTCTTTTCAATAGGGGATTAACTAGGGTATTCAAAAACGCATTTCTGTAAATACCATTAACTATTTTTACGGTTAATTTCCGTCAGACTTGGATAATACCGAGAATAAGGGTTTTTACCTGGGGTGTCTAATACATCTAAGCATGGTTGTGTATATATATATATATATATATATATATATATATATGTATATAAATATATATATATATATATATATATATATATGCATGCATGCATATAAATTTTGTATTAACCGTACATATAATACAGAATAATTTTTGTTAAATTGTTCTATATATAAGACCTAAAATGGGTAAAAACATAAATAATAGAGAAAATAAACAGAGAAATATGTATAGATAAATGGAACATATGTATATATATATATATATATATATATATATATATATATATATACTACCGTTCGCACTACAGATAATTTTAATTGCAGAAGGAAATAAAATAATTAAGTTAATATATTTAAATTTTATCCAAACTAAAATCATTTTATATATTTGCACGTTATTTGACCGAACTATTTTGTATAAACGAATGAACGCATTATTTTCTATTTCAAGAAATAATATTCAGGTAAGTAATATTATATAATGAGGGTGTCATGGAGATTATCCCTTACTCAGAATTGTTTATTCTATGGTTTATTACGTGGACGTAATAGTCAGTCTTTGCCTGATATTTGTGGGCTTGTAAGGGTTTATTTTATGTCTATTACACAGTGAATACTCAGTATTCACGTTGTTAATGAAGTGTCAGCAAGTGCTATTGAGTGAGCGTATATTTTAATCGTGTTTAGAACATGGTAAGGAGAAAGCAACTAACTCTTGAACAAAAAGCAAGAATTATTGCTTTGCACTAAACAAAGCTTTCTAATAGAGCAATCGCCCGAAAACTAAAAGTTTCCGAGTATTGTGTTCGTCAAACTATATGAAGAGAATGGCAGAAACTCGCCAACTCGGAGACCAAAAACGCAGTGAACGGCCGAGGATAATTACCAAAAGAGAAGATGAATATCTGAAATTAATGTCCTTCTGTAATCGTCGCCTTACAGCCCCGGAAATAGCACAATATAACGTACACTACGAAGCCATGGTTAGCGTAACAACAATCAAACGCCGTTTAGATGAAGCTGGACTTAGAGGTTGAGTAGCAATAAAAAATCACGCCTGTCTGCACAACATAAACAAAAAAGATTGACCTGGGTGAGAACACACAGGTACTGGACTATCAAAGAATGGAAGAAAGTCTTATGGACAGATGAATCCAAAGTCGAATTTTTTGGAAATACTGTACCTTTGTTCGTCGTCGTGTCGGGGAGAGAATGTTACATGAATATGTGGTTAAGACAGCGAAACATGGTGATCGAAATGTGATGGTTTGGGTTTGCTTTGGTGGTGGGCGCATCGGAAAATTGGTGCAAAACACAGAAAGAATGACAAAAGAAGTCTAGAAGAGCATGCTCTTCCATCAGCGATGAATCTAATGGGTCTGGGGTTTGTTTATCAGCAAAGTAACGGCCCTAAACACACAGCAAAGATTGTAAAAATCCTGACATTAATGAAATGGCCACCCCAAAGTCCGGACTGCAATCTGATAGAGTTGTTATGGGATTGTTTGGATCGCGATGTCGATATCACTGATAGAACAAGTCACAAGAGAGCCAATTTCTTTGTACGTAGTTTCTCGTAGCGCTTCATTCTTCGATGCATCTCTTGCCAGTAAAGATGTATGATGTTTTAATGTAAATTTTCAAGGCTTAAATCTGTCGGCAAATTTATTCGGGTATTTTGCCGAATATACAATCTTCCCTAGAGGGACTGATATTCTAACGAGCTTTCGGCTATCTCGCTGCTGCTGTTTTCAAGATGAAATCGTTCTAGAACGAGAAATGCTAGCATTAAAAATGACAGCAGTGAGACAGCTGAAACGCTCGTTCGTTCCAAAAAGAATTATTTTAAAATAATGAAGAATTAGGTTGATGTATTTAAGTAATCAGTTTCATGCTATTTCAAGTTAAGCTAAAATAAGACAAATTAAGTAAAATATAAAACAAATCATGACAAATTAATAGTCATCCTGTCAGCAATTTCCTCCAGATTATATACGTATCTATACATTGTAAAGTATTCGGTTTATTACCTTCAAAATTTCGTCAGGCTCATAAATTCACAAATTTAAAGTAAAATCAATTAATTAACAAATTCAATAACATTAGTCGAGACACAGTAGAATAATGATATTGTTTTTAATCTGGAAGGCAAAACTATGTTAATTTTAAGAATAAAATGGAAAAGTATTACGCTGCTTAGAAAACAATCTTTTTTACACAAAGCGCTTTGTATAATATTATGGTAATTTTCATCTTTGAAATAGTTCATAAAAGAGAATTATTTCACATAAAATAATGCTTCATAATCAATTATTTCTTCTTAAACAATTTTTTCTTCGAGGAGAAATCTTTTTATATTTCCTTAAACTCTACCAAAAAGTTAGAACACATCAGTCAATATAAACTATTTACTAGTAACATAAATTAGTTTTGCATTCACCGGCAATAAATTGAAGTGCTAACATGTAATTGTGGAGTTATTTAGATTTGTGCTAACATGGTAAGTTCTTGCATTTTTTTTTATAAAATTTGAATAATTTAAACGAATGGTGATATAAGAACATTTATTTTAAAGAAAAAAGTTTACTTGCCATCTGAGCTGATCTTGAAGGTCATGACATGTATGTGTTATGCGTACTACAGCTCACAAGTATATTTTTTATGAATAAAGCATCATAATCTTTGTATTTCATTAGTTGACTTCTTAATAGATACTACAAATTTAGTTTTTTAGCCATTTAATTCGCATATAAAATTACATACTTTTTGTCCCTGTAAGAATATTAATCACAATGTATTAAATAAACTTGTTTTATTTTAAATTTGTGTTTTTAGACTAGTAACTACTTTTGTAATATAGGAATTTTACGTCATTACAAAATATTTTAAGAACAATGTACTAAAATAAATTTCAATATTACCCAACGCGTAAATAAAATCACGGAAGTTTATCATTACCTTCTTGACTATTTAATATTTTTGTAGTTAAACTTTTATTATTTCTAATTAACTATATCCATTATGTATATTATTATTAGTTATCTATGCTTTTCTAACATTAATTCTTACAGTCGGAAAACAATTTCTTTCTTTTTTCATGCAAATGAACAACAATCCTTTATGGTATATTCAATTATAATATTCAATTATTATTATAATTATTATATTGACTATTTTGATCTAACACATTTTTCCACGTTCATAAAAATTCTGGCCTTCTTGGCAAAAAAATTTAACCAAGTAATTTTTGACATCCTTATTGGGATTAAATGTTTTGCCACCTAAAGAATTTAATAAATATCAGGACAAGTGGTAATCAGAGAATGTCAGACATGGAAAATATGCTGGGTGCGATAGTACAACTCATCCAATGTAACGGTTTCTGACGAGTCAGCAAACTTGTATGGCAGCTAGCGCTGTCGTAGTAAAAAACTACTCTGCTTCATGGAAGTGTTGAAATCTGGCAGAAGTTAAAAAAATTGTTCCCGTGAAATTCCACTAAGCAAAAAGCATCACTTTTTCTAAATATCGGTTTGAGTCGTGCTTTGAGTCGACTCATCTCTTCTACTTCATAACCATTTACGTCAAATATTGTTATAAATATTTAATTTTTCATCCTCACTTATGATTCACCACAGAAACAGTTTTCTTCAAATCTTAGCAGCAAATCACAAACATCAATTAGATGAAGCAAATTTCTTACTAGAACCCAAATATCCACCTTTGATATGAAACCAAGTAGTTCTACATGTTCATGAGCATTCAATGTCAACAAATTTAATCTCTTGGCAATTTTTGGTGTTGTTATTTGACGGTTTCATTAAATCAGTACCTTTACTTTGCGCTCATCTGCTTCATCTTGCCTTCGAAAACGAGATGCATTCTTGATTATTTATTTCAAACATTAATTTATTCAAAAAATGTTAGAAATTCTGCAGAATATGCACGATGGGAAACGGCTAATACAAAAAAGTGTCCTAGATGGTAAAAAGTTTGTAAAGAACAAACAGTGAAACGAACTTTGCGAGCAACGACTCAAAACAATAAAGTAAAGAAACAAAGTATTATTGCAATATTTATCTAAGTCAGCTACGGTT
The DNA here is from genome assembly GCA_031893035.1 of Dermolepida albohirtum. Classification (NCBI taxonomy): domain Eukaryota; kingdom Metazoa; phylum Arthropoda; class Insecta; order Coleoptera; family Scarabaeidae; genus Dermolepida; species Dermolepida albohirtum. The sequence goes on along the minus strand of JAVIWB010000555.1, from coordinate 1,595,605 downwards.
GTTTAATGTTTCTTGTTTTGAAATATATCAGAGTCAATTAAATTATTAAAATGTGGCTTGTAGACTTTCGCAACCATTTTCCTCTCAGTTTTGGGACTGGAAACACTTATCTAGCTCTACTACTTGACTCACTGCCACTTCGGCTACTTTTAAGCCTGCTGTTAATCTTGACATTGATGTACTAAAGCAGCAGATTCGACAATATGGAAGATTGTTGTATGGGAGCTTTTCGAATCACTGGAGTGTTGTGTTTACGGTGAAGTGGTTTTGTAGAAGAATTTCCAGGTATTCTGTAAAAAATATCAATTAAGACTATCGCGATGCTTTAGACTTTCTATGGATTTTGCTACAATATTCTAAATCAAGCCTGCGTTCAATAAGTGCAGACCTGATTACATTCTAGTACAACACTCGTGTTCAGCAACACTTGTGCCAACTGAACAATTTATTTTGCTAATGAGCACACAAGCATGGAATTCTGTACACACTAGGAGTTTGTAGATATTTGTGTTTCTTAATACAAATAAAGTCCTGTGAACGAGAGGAAAAATTGTCGGCAAATCAAGAAGCAGTGACGAAAGGGGGGAACCGAGATGAAGGCTATTAGCCTTCTTCTGAATGAAAGACCAAATATTTTTACTATGATGTTTAAGATGATATTTGTAGGTTTGTCCTAAAATAACACTTCATTACTTTTCATTTGGAATAATTAAATTATTAATAAAAGACAAAAAATTAATTTAAAAACTGCGTTTGTAGAAACACGCTCTATTATTCGCGAGCATGTTAAAAATCCTATCTACGAACACGTGTCACTTTTATTATAAAATAATATCATGTTACATCCATACTAGGTAAAATTGCTAATGAATAAAAATGAATAAGAATATTAACTCTTAAGGACGGCCAAAGAAAACGTGGAACGATGAGGTAGCGGCCACTCTCAAGAAAAGAAATGTGACATGGGGCGAAGCAAAGAAAACTGCCAAAGACAAAAAAGAATGGAAAAAAATTGTATATGTTTAAACTGAAGTGTAATACACCTTACACCTGCGGGTAGAAAGGTTTTGATAATATGGATATATATATATATATATATATATATATATATATATATATACTCTTTATCTCCACTTATTATTAATATATTTGATTTTTTGATATTCTACAAGTGGCCCCTAATTTATCGACAGGTTTTAAATATCTAATAACTTTTTTGTTTCTGATCAATAAAGATGAATAATAGGAGATAAATTTTTAATATGTATAGAGGATGATATCCTTTAAATTACGTCCATTAGCGACCTGGCAATATAGAGCTCTTTCTAAAGCATATTGCATATATTGCACAACCCAACTTGCTGCCCGTTCTGCCTGTTCTGTTTCAGTTGCATAATGATCTGCGACTAGCCTACATACACCCTCTCTTTCAGATAACACCTTAAAAGGTAGTCGAACACTGTCGAGTTCGGAGACTAGGGAGGTCAGTTAATTGCAGATTTCGAAATTATTCGTTCTCCGAAAATGTACCTTGAAAACTGAATTGTATCCTCACCAGTGGGATATGTAGCTCCAACTTGTTGAAACCACATCGTTTCTATTTTCCATGAAGTTATACCCCACTAAACTATCGTTATTTCGAGATTGATGAATAGACCTTTGATCCTAGGTACTCTAAATTATGCAGTTTTGCTTATTAATGAATCCGTTAAGATGAAAGCAAGCCTCATCGCATATGATCAAATGGTGACTGAATTCATTTTCTTCTCTGGCCAATTATTAAAATTGGACTGCATGTGCTAATATTATTCGACAATCAGTTGGTTTCAGTGCTTGTATAAATTGATTTTTATATGGAAAAAGGTGCAAATCATGTAAAATATGGCGAACTGATGTGCGTTTGAAGCCCTATTAATATAATCGTCTATGACTCAGTATTGTTCGTTGTCCTTGGATACTGTCGCACACACGTTTGCAACTGTTGTTTAAAGCGTTGCACTAAAAGACGAATATTTGATTCCAAAGAAAATTCTCGCTCTCCGAAATGTTGGGATTGTAATAGTTATATGTTAGTGACCGATTGATGATTTTAAAAATAAATCTCGATGACTTGGATTTCGTGTGAGATTATAAACTTCTCCATGCCAAATCTAGTAAAAAAATTATCAAATTAAAAAACTGGCAGTTCGAACCCGTCGTAACTTATGGGCCAGCCTGTATTTATCTTTCATAATTTTTAATAGCATAATTCCGGGATTGACATTACTTATAAATAAAAGAATAATTAAAATCTAAGGAATAATAAAGAAAAAAACTCGTATGTTCCCTATCAAAACCATAATTTATACAATTTACTATAAAATATTAAAAACAAATGTATTGTAGTTGATCGGAATTTTTTAAACTAAATTAATACGCCTCTGACTTCGTGACTCTAAGTTAGGCTGTAATTTCCTGTATGTAATAAACATGCATAGTTAGTTAGTTTCTCCTGAGATTACATATCTGCTTCTATATGATGAAAGATTTTCTCCGTGCACGTAAAGTTTCTAAAAATCTTCATAGTTGAATAATCAGTTTCTATGGCAGAACATTTTTATAAGCATGCGTGTTGTTATGGAGTGTAGTTATCGTAATAAATAATTTTCATATTGAGAGAAATGTTACGCATTTCACAAAATCGTTCAAAATATTTTTAACAGAAATAAATTACATTACAGTCCCACACATATGTATGGTATATACCAATGACATGAATTACTGTACTTTGAAGAGACCACTACATAGCTCCGATATAAATACATATACAGTAAGAAATAAACTAATCGCCCGCACATTACGAACAACAAATGTATTGTATTATTATTGATATTGTAATTTACAAATAAGATAACAATTTCAGCATAGCGATCTAATAATTGTCTTTAAAAATCATTAACGTCATCTTAATACCAAAAATGTCTATTATTTTTATCATTATTATTAAACAACGTTGAAATAGATAAATATAGTTATATCATTATCTTAGGTACCATATTTCAAACTGTGCAATGCCTAGAATAACAAAAATAGCATGATGTACAATAAAATACATTAAACACAGATGTAAAAATGATCAATAACAAGAAAACATCGTTCAGTTCGCTAGAAATTTTTATTGTCACGGGAAGAAGTGTAAATTATTAAACAAATTAAAAAAAAACCACACATTAGTATAACACGCAACACACAACTAACTTTAAAGTAGCACGGAAGGAATCTTTTGTTGAAATAGTTCGGAGGTCATTAGGAATAGTAGCTGCAGTAGTCGAACAGCGAGAAAAACTCTTTAGCGAGGGAAAGAAGTAACCGCAAAAATTAGAATTTCTTAAAAAAGGAATATTTAAATGCTGAGAAATCGTTTTGGAAGCATAAAATGTTTAGCGACAAAGCTAAAATCGAAATATTCGACAATTTATAAAGAAACACGTATGAAGGTATCCAAATAAAGAATTTGATAATAAGAATCTGCAACCAACTGTGAAATATACTGTGGATCTATGCTATGAAGTTGTGTAATCTTAGCTAGAAATACTCTTGCTATTTTTCCGTAAAAACAGGTTTAGAACAGGGTTGTTATCTGTCTCCTACTCTTTTTAATATTTATATAAATTTAATGCTCAAAAGCTGGTTTAAAAATGTGGAAAAATAGGATATATGATTAGCAAACTAGTGAATGAATATAAAAGTTGAAGACTCGAAATAAGTATAGACAAAATACAATATTCAACGGTGGGATAAAAAGGAGAAAATCTGAATATTGATGGAAAAACAATTGGGAACATAAAAGAAACAAATACTTAGACCTGGTTCTTGACAGAGAATGAAGATGACCAGAGAGGTATACTTCAAAAAAACGTAAAGGATGAGTCTTTACATCTAAACTAAATTCAGTATTATGAACATATGAGAAGAACGACAGATGACAAGTTTTCTATTAGAATTTGGAAGTAGTTTTCTAAAAATAGAACAAAGAAAAGTAGGCTAGAAATCTAGAGAGGAAGGAGTAAAAAGAGCTATGGAAAGAGATAAATAAAGAAAATTCATGGAAACTAAAAATCAATGACCTCTAAACTGCAACAAACGGCCAATAAAACTGTAGAATATCGCTATATATACATATATATTCATTCTATTGTTTTCACAGTCACCGTATGAACCAATTCGGGTATCGTACCATGTGTCTTGCCAGTCTGTAGAAGAGCTATTCTGGCGATGTTTTACTGAGATCCCACTCTTTTCTTGGCTATCGTTCGGCTTGAAGCAGACACCAATTTCAAGTCGAGAGTCAAGAGAAGAAGATACATTATCTCACTGAAACATCGCTGGAACAGTCCGTCTGACGAGAAGCAAGACACAGTACGATAACCGAAAAGCCAAAAATTCAGTGCATTGTATAGGTTATTAGATATATTTTCAAAGTTTACAATGTTAGTTATCGTAATGTTGGATTTGATGTACGTTTACCCATATTATATTTACGAAAATATTGAAAATCCACATTATACAAAGATCGACTTCTAAGAAATATTTTCATTCGTGATCAACAGACTTATGTGGCTAAACATACATCAAATGCAACATTACAACAACTAACACTGAAACTTTGAAAATATGTGTAATAATCTATGCCCTCAAGTAATTATATAAATCCAACCTATCTTGAAACAATAATAGGAAATGTACCAAATATGGTAACTCATACAGTTATTGGCACTTCCATAATTATTTATTTAAAGTATCTTAAGCTGCTGCTACTTGAGAGAATAATAGGGAGTGTCGGTACAACAATAATATAATACAATTTCAGCAAAAATGTCATGCAGACATGATTAAGTCACTATTTTTAAGAAATCGGCTGCGGTAAATATTTATTAATTTTTAAGCAAACTACTTAAAATTCAGAAGGTGTTTCAACTTACGACCAGAGGATATACTTCTAATAAGTTGATTCATAAATAATTGGCGATTTCGAAGTACAAACATATTTCACTATTATAACAACAAATTTATTTTCTAATCTATTATATAATCACCATAAATATAAATTACTTGTTGCCGTCTTTCAGACTTAGCACGCCTCTCTTCTTAAAATACACTAGGCTTTTTTACAAAAAAGAATATCGAGGGCTCACGAACTTGATTGTAATTTGTAAACATTTGCTTTTCCTTTGAGGAAATTTTGCAGCTACTTAAATGTATGATAAATTGTTAGGAAAAGGTTTGGCGATTATGGCGGAGGAGGTAAAACAGACCAGCCTAGTTCCAATATTTTGCCTGCGAATTTTTGATCGTATGAGGTCTAACATTGTCATGCGAAAGAATAACTGGTCGTCGATTAATCAATGCCGAACTTTGAGTTTTTCCTCAACTATCGTTTGCGATACAGCAAAGAGTGAAAAAACAATACTTTCTTCTGTTATCCAAATATGCAATTGGACGATAGAAGGAGGTATTGTCTTTTTATTCTTTGATGTATCAAAGACGATACGATAACCCACAGCTGATTTACTTAAAACGCGTTGTAAACAAAGTCTTACTAACATTCGAATTATTCTAAGATGTTCGTCAAATAGCGTATGCGTCAAAGAGCGTATACTAGTTAATAACCATAGGCTCCATCAAAATTACCGGCGTATGCCAAGTTCAAAAGTGTTATGACAATATATGCATCGTGACGATAATGTAGAACATTTGGCGGGATGAACAGGAATTTCGTTCTTTCGGACAAACGCATGTTTGGACGACAGAGGGAGTAATTGTTTTTCCATTCTTTGCTGTATAGCAAACGATATGATAATCCACAGAGAATACGTTCGTTCATAAGACTACAGTTTACCTGATGATAGTTGATATACTCGAAACGCGTCGGAAGCAGGGTTTTATTAATATTTGGATTATTCTCTTGACATTTACCAAATTATATATGGTAAGTTTAGAAGTGTTAAACCCATATAGGGACCGTGATGACGTTCTTTGGGATAAATACATGTTTGGATGATAGAGGGAGGAATTGCATTTCATTCTCGAGAATGGTCGTGTCATACCTAAGTACAAGAAAAAAAGAAATATTCTCCTACAGTAAATAAGGAATTATGAGAAATTTTAATTACCTACTACCTGCATCGACAAGTATTCATGAATGAACTCAATAATTCAAAGCAAAGAAATATCTTTAATTTTTCAAAAAAAGTATATAAATAAATATGCAGAAAATTCGCATAGTTATTAATTTAAAGTTCTATAAATGAAACATGAAATAGTATTACTTTTGTTTGTATCATTATAATTGCTTTTAATAACAAAATAGCCCATCATACTTATTTTAAAATTAAATAAAGAAGACTGTATTTATAAGGTATTTTATGCTCTAATGGTTTGTTGCAACAACTGCCTACATACATAAACGTTCTTTTTTCATTACGCAAATTAACCGCTATCATATTATTTTATAGTAATGCGCTTCGATGAAAACCTAACTAATAATTAAAAGCATCATTTTTCAAAGAGGATAAATGGGATATTTTACATTGTATGTTCTTATGCACAATTTAACTTGGAACAATTTAGTTGAATTTAAAATTTTCATTTACTACAAAATACATATCTTACAAGTGATACGTACATATAATTCTAGTCTTTAGTAAACATAGTGTGCAGATAATTGTTTGACACTTCTAATTTGTCACGCTTTTTAGGACGTTCTGCATTTAATGCTTCTCATTTCACTGGTGCGAGTAAATTTCTTGTGTGTGTTTCAATTACTGCAATAACTGAAATAATATAAAATAAACAAGTTATTGTTTACATTTTATAAGATACAATAAGCAGAGTTTCGTTGATTAAGATTATTGGTTTTGCCGGCGCACACATTAGCGAGTCCTTTACAAGTTCGACCGACAATGTACATATATGTGGATCACTTCACTTGCCTCGCTTGCTCAATGTGTATTTCTATTGCTAAGTATGTTGTAAAATGTATTAACTTTATATGGGGCCTATGAAATTTAAAACTAAGTATATGTATTAGCATGCAGATTTGATATATAGGTATTACCTTAATTGAGTACAATTGAAAATATTTTAGTGGACATCATAGAAACTCTTTGCACTGTATGTAATCCATACTTGGGAAAGTATCTAAAGATCCTACTATGCTATTTTATTTCCTAATAAGTATACCTTGTCTACTCTGATATATTGCAATAATTTCAATGTCCAGACTATTATTTTCCATAGCTGGTGGTTTCATAATGGTGGTTATTTCGCAAAATTAATTAAATGTCTACCAGATGCTTTCTATATAACGTTTGAAGATTTTTACTTGAAGAAAATAAGGCTTCATAACACTATTACTACTCTGAATGATTTCAACTTATCCACTTCAATGGTCAATAGTTATGATTGCAAACGTAGATTCTTGCAGAACTTTTTAAATTTCACTGATCTGTGTTCAAGAAGGCATTACGAAGTTTAACAAGGTCGACTTTTCTAATTCGTAGTATCTGCCCAACTATGTAAGTTATTAGAAGAAAGACTTTGTACATGCTTAAGCTACCTACTTCTTTAATTTGGTAATTTAGTATAGTACTGGCTTCTTTAAGATCAGCGAAACTTAAAAAGTTGCGCATGAATTTACCTCTACAATCATAAATTAATTGACCATTAAAATGTGTAATACTAAAATTATCAAGAATAATAATATTACATGACTAAGAAGCATTAATTTCTTCAAGCTAGTTTAAACATTCTTCAAACTCCATATAGGATATATGAATCTATTTAAAAAAAATTAAATGTAACTACTAACCACTAACAAAAAGTAAGCCATGAAACATGAAAAAAATTATAGAATATAATAAAACCTTACAACCTAATCGCACACGTAATTTGTGACCTCAAATGCTACCAAATGCTGCAAGAACGGATTCACGAAGGTCTTCAACATTGTCAAATGAATGTAAATCAAGAGATTTTGATGGCCATAAAATATGTTCTCGATTACCAAACTACGACTTTGGAAATCTATTATTTAGATATTCTCTGATTAAGTTTGAATAATGCAGTAGGATGCTATCTTATTGGAAGCAGATATTAATGTTCTCAATCATAGATCATCAAGTCTTTTTCCTAAACTAGTCTGTAATAAATTCATCACTATTTAATAATTTGTTCAAAAAAATTGGCTCGATAAATTTAGAACCTAAAATGATATACCAGACGTTAAAACCAAACTCACTAAATCTCACAAAAGTGAATAGTCCTTTAGAATAATATACTTATTTGGTATTTGTGACGCTTTAAAATCCTATATATTGTAGTTTTCAATATATCATTTTTTCTCAGTATCTCTAACAGGTCAAGGATTTTTATAATACATTGCAAAACATTTAATTCTACATCTGTGTTCACTAACTTCGGATATCTAGTATGTTTGAAAACAAATCATATTCTTTTAAATTCATTTCTAAATTTAAGTACGTACAAGCACTGGACTATCTTCTTTCAGGATACAGCCTCAAATACCTCAGCTCGGTTTTCATACTGTTTTTATAACAATTGAACCTATCAAATTTTTCACTACTACTAAAGATATGTTGTTTGAAGATCATCATATTTGTCATAATAAAACTCTGGAAAGAAAAATTACTGACACAATATAATTGACATAAATAATATTCTCAAGTGATATTAAATTCGTTTGGGTTTTCATATTTCACAGACTATTTATTGTTGGCGTGTATTTAAAAAAAACATTTAAAATTTTTTTGATAGATGCTCATGTGCTGTCATTGAAAAGAAGAGAGAGAAAACGTGTTCAAACTTGCTCAATAAAAAAATTTAACTTGGGGTTTGAAACTGAAATAAAGGCAAAAAATCTAAGTCGATATGCAAATTCAACAGTACTTCAACCGTAAATGAGAATTATGTGTCTACTGCGACAAAAAAGAAGAAATTTAACAGTTTTCTATTTCTTGGTATAACTGCTGAAAAACATGGAAATTTGTAATTTGAAAAATATCTTCAGAAGTCCTTATACATATATATATACAATATATATATATATATATATATATATATATATATATATACAGCAAGACCATCATATCCTTAGAAAAATCTGCGCACACTTTCGGTATTACTCGTACTCAGTCGCCAGTGTGTCGCTCGCTTCGGTGATTAGGTACATTCCCAACAGAAAGGCGCGGTTTTATTTTGTACTACGCGACGCCAAGAATAAGAATTTAGAAAATTTTTATTTATTAATATATGTTATACTGGTCCAAATGGAATGTAAATTATTAATTAATGAGGCTGCTAAGTGTTATTTAATAGTGTTCTATTGAGGATGTACTATGAAAGTAAATCTTAATATGATTAGGTAGATAATGTAATTACAAAATTTTTTAATAATACCCAGTAATTAGAAGCAAATAGCTTTATTTCAAAATGATTACATAATTACATAATAAATTACATAATAAAACACATTCACAAAGCAATGATTACTAAGTTATTCTGAATCATCGCTGAAACCAAAATCACTGTCAGATGTATCAGCACCCACGTTTATAATTAGTGACTCCGTAAGAACATCCATAAAAACTTCATTTTGTTTATATTCATCTTCGACTCTCTTCACGTGAGTGCAAAGTTTGTTCCAGTCATTTACTGTAATGCTTTTAAATTTTTCTTCCGCTAGCCTTTTAGCGTCCTCTAATTTAAATGTGACATTTTGTGATGCCACAAAATTTTTCACAGTCGCCCAAATCATTTCGATTGGATTTAGTTCAGGGTGATACGGAGGCAATCGTAAAGTTGTATGACCGTGTGCCTCCAAAATTGCGTCTATTTTATATCGTAAGTGTTGTTGTTTATTATATTTTATTAACATATATAACTGGGCTTTCGTCATATCAGATGTACAGGCAATACCTTTTTCGGTCAACCAGTGTAACATTTTTTGCTTGTTTGCATTAGAATTAGGCGCTGGATTTATCTGAACATTGTGGTATGGAGCATTGTCAATAACTAGTACTGAATTTTTTGGTAAATTTGGTATTAGTTTTTCAACGAGCCATTTTTGGTAATTTTCGAAATTCATTTCGTGATGGTAATCACCGGATTTTGTTCCGGATTTAAAAAGTAACAAAGCGTTTTCTACAAATCCATGGTTCTCACCTCCAGCGTGCAACATAATTAAACGCTGGCCCTTGGAGATTGTCGAAAATAACCCATTTCTTGACTTGTCTGTCCAACTTTTCGATTTTGTATGGCCGCTATGAATATAGGATTCATCCATATAAATAGTTGGACGATTTTGCCGTCGATATACATCTATTTTTCGTAAAAAATTTGTACGAATGTTTCTGATATCTGGTTTTTCTTGTAATATCTTGCGATTGTTTTGTGTAGCACAGAATCTAAAACCAAGCTTCTTTATAATTTTTCTTAAGGATTCTCGGCCGCCCGGAAAATTTATATCTTCTTTAAGTTTTTGTAGTAAATTTTTAATAGTAATCCGCTGATTATTTGTCTTGTGGAAATTATAAATAATATGTTTTATTTGGTATAGGTCAATGTCGTCTATTGAATCCATTACTAAACATTTCCTCGATCTTTTCTTTTTTGGCGATTTGAAAACTGGTAGTTGTTCTGTGTTCTCTTTCTCATTTCGTTCTGGTTCTGCTTGATATTCGTTCCCCTCTTTTAAAATATTATAGACAGAAGCTCTTGAAACACCAGTTGCTCTTGCTACGTATTCCTTTAATTCGCTTTTTGTACGATTTCTTATGTCTGTTTCGTTATCTGAAATTGTCTTTAAAAACTTAAAAACATTAAACACGACTTCACGGGTTTGTGAATGCAGTCCTTTTCCACCTCCTAAGTTGGACATTATTAATTATAATAAATAAAACAAATAATAACCAATTATAATGCAAGACCTCAATTACTCACTTTGACTAACCGTAACTTAACAACTTAACCACGCAACGATCATAAGCACACTGAGGACACAAACAGCTTACCGATGACTCGGAGTGTACCACCCGGCACGCCTACGATGCGCAGTAGATTTTTGTCCAAGGATATGATGGTCGTGCTGTATATATATATATATATCTTTTATAATAAGCGAGATTGCCCATGCTAGAAATATTATTTGGGACACATTGGTTGGTTAAACATTTAATTAAACTTTTTAAGCGACAATATTTACAAGAGTAGTTTGTTTAAATAATTTTTTTCTCACTGCCTTCTATGTCAATTATAATTGTAATTAACCGATGTGACCTTTGCTCGATGAAAATCCAAAATTAAACACAAAAACTCAATCGTGTGATTCTCACAAAATTTTTCTTTATTTTAAAAATAATAACAATTGTTACACCAACACTGTGGCTTCTTCAGATTTCAGAAGCCAACTTACACAAGCATTTTAGCTAATTTAAAAGAAGCAGTTAAATAAGAGTCGAGGAAAACTGACCGCCGACGTGTTGCTTCTTAACAATAACACTCCGATCTACGCGGCACCTGTTTTCAAGGTTGCCGTAAAATTGTGGTGGCGAGGAAATCAACCACCCATTCTATAACCCAGGCTAGGCTTGGGTGATTACTGTCTATTCTCTAATTTGAAAAAGAGCTTCGTGGGAAACAATTTTCCGACGACGAAGAGCTCAATAAGATCGGCAATAAATGCGCATTTTTCAGACAGAGAAAATTATTTTTTACAGCATATTGAAAAGTTAATTTCAAAATATAATAAATGTATTGAGGTTATAGGGGATTATATTGAAAAATGAAAGTAAATTTAATTATTTTTGCGTTTTCCTTCATGCTGATACCGTACGCCAGCAAATCCGACCATATCTATTCATTACCCCTAAAAATAATTATAATAAAATGTTATATTTACCTTTAATTAAGACTTTTAAAGATTGAAATTACAATTTCCAAAACACATTATAATTATTCCAAGAATATTTAAGATGTAACTTTGTACTACATGAAGACATTGACTCATCAGTAACCGCAAAGATAGAAAGAACAGAATCGACAGGAATGCGATTATTAACATCGTCTTTGACGCCATGTAGATGTGAATAATTTAAAGTCAATGTGTTTAGGTAAATATAGTATCAACCGAGAAACTTTTAATAAGCTTTTTACATATGCACACATAGTGTAGGTATGTAGTTTTTAGACAGCTCTGTATACATATTAGCAGTATAATTGCCACTAAATTTTTTTAAATAAATCATTCTCCTTCCTACTCATATTTTTAATTACATCCTTAGATCTTATTGACATGTGTTTTGACTTCTACCTTTGTATACCAGTATTTCATCGCCATGCTTCTGATTTTATTATTCTCTCATTTACTGTACAAAGCAATTATCAGTGTAAATTCTGTTTTAGAAACTGATACCGATGAAAATGATAAAATAATTCTAATATCTGCAAACCTGGTAAAGAACTATCTTTTATCCATCTTCCAATCAGTGTTCTCCCCGAACATTCAAGGTTGCCTATAAAACTGTTAATCAGAACCGAGCCCATTTCAAAGAAACAGATCTTAACAGCAAGATATCGCTGTACGCTGTAAGGACTTTAATGTAAAATAACGTAAAATGTTTATATCACAGAACAGCTTCTAAATTATCTTCAGAAAAGGAATTTATTTGTCAATAATTTTTTTAAGTATTCAAACGTTCCTTTGACATCAAATTTACAAGATTTTATTGTGTAATCGTTATCATAATCTTTGGATCTATCAGACAATCCGATCCTTTATTCATTCTTTATATTAATTAATTCATATTTTTGTCAAGTTCTTAAAAAAGATCAATTAGTTTATGTTTAAGCTACAGTACTATTTGATCAGGCTCAATTCAGTGCTCATCCTAGTATGCTTAATATGGATCTTTTATCCTTCTTCCCCTTACTTAACACTATTACCAATTCGACCTAATTCATTCGACCTATTCGACCTAACCCATGGATCGAAATGTTTGCACGTGTGTATGTGCATATGTTGTTAGACTGGATAGGAATGTACAATCATATTTTATTATTACGTTTATATTTCGGGAATAGCAAATAAAAAAAAAAATTTATTATTGAAAATAGTTTCAATGCTTTTCAAAATATTTTTCTTGAAAATGATGCACTTTTACATTCGTTTAAACCAATCCGAAAAGCGTTGCTACCACTGTGAAGGCGGTATCTTAAAAATATCAGTTTTGAATGCCTCAATTCGGAATTGACCGTTCTACAACATTCTAAAGGCACGGTTGCAACGTGACCGGTTTTTCCGAAAAAACAGGCAACCATTTGTTTTGATGTGCCTCGAGCGCGAACAACTTTTGTTGTTTTGGCTCATCTCGAAATACCCACACAGTGGACTGCTGTTTACTATCGGGCTCATACGTATAGATCCAAGATTCATCACCTGTGGTGACTTTATAAATATTCTCTGAAGCACCGCTATTGTATTTTTTGTGCATTTCTTGGCACTAATCGAAGCGAATCCATTTTTGAGCGCTTGTCAAATGTGGTACCCAACGTGAACATAGCTTCTTAACAGCTAAATATTCATGCAGGATCTTATGCACGCTAGTGTTACTAATACCTAGAGATTCCTCGACCCCACGGCATGTCACATGACTGTCTTGCATTATCAATTCGGATACTGCATTAATGTTTTCCGACACAACAACATTTGTGGGATGGCCTACACGAAATTTATTTTCCAAAGAACACAGTCCAAGTTTGAATTCACTGTACCAATGATATACTGTAGTTTTCGATGGTGCTTCATCACCATATAAAGAATTCAGTTCGTTGATGCATTCTTGTTGAGGTAATCCACGCCGAAAGCTATAAAAAATAATTTCACGAAAGAAATTTTCAAGTTACTGTCAACAATAGAAATAGCGACCGGATAATAAAACTGTCAAGGTCAAAAATGACAAACTTCACGATGCAATCATCAAATCGGAGGCAACACTAACAGTGTTGCCAGGTCCCGAAATACAAACGGCTACCCTTGTAACACTATCTTATTTCTAAGAAACGATTAACAAACAAACATTTTATGTTAATAAATGTTAATATATGTATAAAATTACAAATTTTACTACAATAAAAGTAATAAAACTCATTAAACCTATCTGTAAGTTAGATATGAAATATTTATAACAACTTCGGAAAGTGCTTCAAGTTGCATTAATACATTTTCTTTCATTAAAAATTTATAGACGAATCAACTCTTACCGTGTGTTTGTGTATCCCTATCATACATATCAAGACAGCAGTCTCGGAACTAAAAATGTAGTTGAAATGAAAATATAAAACAAGAAACTTTAAGTTAATAATAAGTAAGAAATACTTAAGAATTCAACTTAATTCAATTCAGAATACGAGAGCTGCTATAAATTTTACTGTACATATCAATGATTATATAAATATTTATATTATTAATAAATACAAATTTTAATATATTTAAATCAAAATAATGATGGAAACTCAATAATGTAAATAAATATCAAAGCAGAATTTACAGAAACAAGGTACCTATCATTAATTCAAACAACAAGATTGGATAAAAATCAGCTAACTCTGTTATAGAAAAAAGTTTAAATTCAAATTTAAAATGTGGATATTGTAATAGAAAGAAGAATTGTTATACAAATTGATGTTCATGTATTATAATAAAGAAAAAAAGATTAATTTAATATTCTATAATACGGGGTCTTCCAATAAGAGGCGTATTTTTTAAACAAAGTCATCGGATGCTTATTTAATTGTAAAGAGGAGGGTATGCTATTAATAATAGAAAACAACATCAGCCAAATGATCGCCACGGCTACGCTTGCAGGACCATATTCTTTTCATGAAATTTTCCATCATCAATTCGCACATTTGTGGCTGCATGTCATCGATAACTTCATGCATTCCATCTTTGAGGCCTTGAATCGATTGTGGGTCATTGGCATAGGCCTTATCTTTCACGTAGCCCTAAAGAAAAAAGTCTAAAGATGTTAAACCACAAGATCTCGGTGGCCAATTGTGATCCCCTCTTCGAGAAATCACACTGTCAAGAAACTTTTCATGCAAAAGAGCGATGGTATCGTTACTTGTGCGGCACGTAGCGCCGTCTTGTTTAAAATAAACGTCGTCCACATCAATATACATAACATACAAAATCATTAATCATCGTTCGATAGCGCAATCCATTCACCCTAACAGTTGCTCCAGTCTCATTTTCGAAAAAGTAAGGTCCAGTGACCTCGCCAGACCAAAAACCATACCAAACAGTCACACGTTGAGGATGTATAGGCTTTTCAATAATAATTCTTGGGTTTTCTGAGCCCCAAATGCGACAATTCTCCTTGTTAACGTAGACTCTAAGGTGAAAATGGGCCTCGTTACTCAAGATGATTTTTCGATTATATTCCGGATCAGTTTGATGCATTTCAAGGACCCAATCAGCAAAAACACGACATTGTTGATAGTCAGTAGGGGTGAGTTCTTGTGTTAACTGAACTTTAAAATCCTTAAGTCTTTATGCAAAATATTGTGTAATATCGTTTGTGGAATGCCCAATTCCAAAGATCGACGAGAAATGGACAAACCTGGGTTTTCCTTAACACTATGGGCTACAACAACAATATTTTCAGTTGTTCTTCAGCGATGCGCACGAGTTCGATTCCTCATATTACTAACTTGTCCCAACAGCTAAAATTTTTCCACCAATTTTACAATTGCTGGCCAAGAAAGTGTTTAACGACGACCCAAAAATGCCTTAGTTTTGCGGACTGTGACCGCGAAATTTTCACCTTTTTTTGTAGTGAATTTTAATGCGTTGTTGAAGCATGTATCGCTCCATTCTTATTACTGGCGTAATTTTTTTCTTCTTATCTTAGTATAAAATTAAATTATATGTATTTAAATTGTTAAAATTGCAGACAAAATATTTAATTACATGTAAAATTTGCTTAAAATGTTTTGAGTTTTTTGTTAATGTTATTTAATTAAAAGTTTAAGTTTAAGTTTATTATTTTGTTGACTGGTTAAGTTTTGAATTGATTAATTAATTTGTATTTTCTATAACGTATTTTATTTATTGGTTCAATATCAATAATGATACAAATAAATACTAAAATAAAAGAAAAACTTGAAATTTCATTAATGAGGGAAACTAATAAATATTTTTGAAAAAACTAAACTTCGAGAAAGACAAAGCCAATATCCTAAACTTAAATTATGTACTTAATTATATTTCTTCTGATAATTTAAGTTTATTAAGTGTATATTTTTATAATATTATTATCATTATAGTAATATATAGGCAGTATATTAATTTTGAAATGTTAAAATGAAATATTTATCTTCTGAAGCTGTTCTGAGTATTTCCATAAAAGTGGATATACTTTTAGATTATCGAATATTATTGTTATTGTGGTTTTGTATTTATACTTTTATTTATATAATATAGACTGTGTTAGGGATATCTACAAACGTTACGATACGTAGAAAATATTATGAAGTGTAAATACCGTAAACAAAAATATTTTTTAAAGGGTACTTATTTGAATATCTATCGATCAGTTAATAAATGAAAAATATTTATTATTATTTTAAACCTGACATTACTATCAAGTATATCAAGAATTACAAAATAAGGAAACGTATTGACCTTAAAAAGTAATAAGCAGTACATTTCAATTATTTTTCTATTTTTTTTTTTTGGTTATAAGAACATAATTGTTTACACAATTTATTTTTTTATTAACTCCATTTGACCTCTTATTCTTTTTAATAAATTTTTTTTTACAATTTTATTATTTAATCGATTCGCTATTTCTGGAATTTGGTAGAACTTGAAAAGACCCTTTGCGCTTTGAGTTTTAAGAAAATAAAACCTTTTGGGTAAATAAACAATTTTGTCGTATCTCCATCATTAATGTAACATATGTAACAAAGTATTAAATCACTAACAATTTCTATTTTTTAAGAATTTTTAAGAATTTCATCACTTTCAGTTAGTTTAAAACACTATTTCAATTTTGATAATATTTCCTTCTTATTATACGAAAATATGCGGGAATTTAAACAGAATCATAATTTTATTATATAAATTTGAAATTAGGGGTTACAAATATATTTTTAAAAGCCACTCGAGAGTATCAAAAAAGATATTGCATAGTCTTAGACATCATGGCATACTGCATATTTTTAGAATAAGTATTAGGTCTCTCGAAAAGCAATTTTTTTCTGTTCATGGAAATGAACGACAATTGTTTGAAGTATTTTCCGAATTTATTCTATTATGCATTTTCAAATTAGCGATAAAGAACAAACAAAGAAAATCGAAAATTCTACTTATAAAAAAACCTTGAAATGTTAAAATTATTAGCGTTTTTTAACTACTTTGGTCCAAAATATTTTGGCAGAATGAGACACATCCTTATTATTATTATTTTCAGGATTTAATTCAGATAACTATTTTGCTGTTACGTATTCTTATTTCTGACTTAAATGATTTACTTTATTACAGTTTTCAATATTCTTGCATTTATATTCACGACTGAGAGAATCTGTAATATCAATTATTACATATTGTGCATTCATTTCTACCAAATAATACGATCTTGAAATTTCAATGAAGTACTGAGTTAACAATTGCCTCAATACAACTCATAAATGCCGTACAAAAATTTCGAACAGTTTTTAAATTTTTTACTGATTTTAAATATTGTAATCCTAAAAGTAAAATAATGAGTATTACTAGGCCGTTATTTGATTAACAAGTTCATTTATCATATACATATATTCATATATCATTATTATCTTTTTCTCTGGTCTATAAAGAATCTTGGCCAGCTGAACTTACTTTTTATACTTCTCAGGTTTCTCTCTTCATGTAGTCTCTCTCCGTTCTCGCCTAAATACCTTTCTCATTCGTATAAGACCACTCAATCATCTATATCATTAAGCTTTTATTCTCAAAACTACATCTGGGTCTCCATATAATTCTCTCGACCTAACGCTTGAGATTACTAAACCGTCTTAATCATTGGATGCTTATAGTCGCAACTACATCTGGTCTCTATATATAATTTACTCAATTTTTCTAGTACTGAACTATAGATCTGCCTTAATATTTTCTATTCAAAATGTAGAGGTTTTTATTGCCTTCTATTTTATTATAGTGTTAAATATCTTGTCTTATTAATCTCTAATTGTCAAAGTTTTCTCCGGAATTGCACAAAAAGCAAAGCTGTCTTATCAGCATTATAAATGTAGAACAATACACGGATAATGCAATCAACAACGCCATAATTTGCACAAGCTTTCTTCCATGATATACTCGTAGATTAAACAACAATATTATTCCTAATACAAAAATCTTGAGGCCATTTCTTCCAAAAAACTTCACTTGTTTTCCAAAGTTTCTAACTTCATGTTGTATAGTCCCTGATCAAAGTATTTGCACCACCTGCAAATATAACTTTTTTAATTGTATAGTATAACAAAATAAAGCATTGAATGAAAAGTATTTATTGTAAGTAATACAAAAGCAATGCCTTTTAAGAAATTACTAATACTTTGTAAATCTTCCCTTTATTCTTATTACTGCTCGTACTCTCTTCGGCATACTTTCCATGCAGGTTTTTATTGAATCCTTAATCGTACAATCATTTGACCACATAACTTGGATATTGACTTTCAATTCTTGAAGAGCGGTATTTTTTCTAGAATAAACTGTTAAATTCAATACACTCTACACATTTTCAAAAACCTTTAGGTCGGGAGAATTTCCTCTCCATGGAAACACTAGCAAATTAACCGACTTCAAAAAATTTATCATAGATTTTGCCTTATGATAAGGAGCACCATCAGACGTGTAGGTATAAGAACCTTTATTAGGGTGTAATTTATTTGGGAACAGATCATCTTCCAACACGTGTTTGCTGCATTGTGCCTTCGCATCCTACGTTATGCGAGACTAAATTATGACAGACGGTGGATATTTTACAATTTTCATCGCACAGGCTTCACTATACCGCTTAGGATTTCGTCTCATAAACTGAATCCTTTCCACGCCCGATTTTTAGCAAAAAATTTTTTTATTATTTAATAAATTCGTATGCACTTATTTTACTTTACCTTTCTCTAGTTCTCCACTGCGTAGTTTTCGTGAAATTTTGCAAAACCTACACGTCATGACACAGGAATATGAACTGAAATACTATCAGGTGTTAGATACTGAATTATTGCAATAACCAGTCACAATGCCCTTAGAAGAAACCATCCGCAATGGATAAGAGTATCAATAAAATGGTCGATGACGGGTACAGAGTCATTACCAAAAACCCCAATTTTTCCTTAAAAGTAATTAAACATAGGAACATATTAAATAGATATCTGCTTCTGGGTTTCAAAAACCCCAATTTTTCCTTAAAAGTAATTAAACATAGGAACATATTAAATAGACCTTAGACAGCCATATCTTTCGATTGATTGACTTGTTTCTGAATTACGTTAGAGGAAATAAGAAAAATTACCAGAAAAAGGGTCAGATATTGTAAAATTAAACAATTCATAGGCAATCCTCTAGTTTCGAAGACCACATTCCTCGAAACCGTGCAAACGTCAATTTATTAACTTCTTCATAAGGCTTTTACCACATATGTACGTATTTTCGCGCTAACTTCCGGTGGGACAATTTGTTTTACTATTTCCAAGATTCAAATTGTTTTACTTGAATTTATAATTATCCACTCATACTTTATTTAAACAGATATACACTAACACATGTTAAATAAGTGGTTATACGCATGGGAAATACAGTAGTGAACTAGTAATTTTCCTGAAATTATAGGCAATATTTAACAGGAAGTAGTTACTGTTAAGTAGCCTGGTCGTGTTGAAAGATGGTCACATTACAAAGGTATTAAATGATGTTTTTCAAATGCATATTAAATGGGATCTTAAAAAATGCAGTCTTTTGAGCAGCTTCCCGTTTTATGTTGATCTTTCTCGATATTTCTTACACATCTCTTTAGTACCAAGTTGAACGGTATCGTGGACACTAGTCGCATTGTCTAATTTCTTCTTCAAACCCTTTGAAGAATTTTCCTTGTTTCCTTAACTTATTCCTCAAACAGTATTTTAATCTATAAATTTATTGTGCAAAATGTTTAGTATAAAGTGCCGTCATTTTTTATTTCGCTTCAAACACGAATGGGGCGTGTTTTGTGACATTTAATACCTTTTAGTTACGAAATAAACTTGGCAACTAACATTATAATAAAATATTAATAAATCTTACATATTAAATATTCTTTAAGATGCTACTACTGGCACAAAAACTACAAAATATAATGCAATCACACAAATACTTTAAACGATTTCGAAATAAACAATAATAATATTCGTATATTTGTACGTTTTAATGAAATTTTGCATAGTTTATATTAAATTTAATAAAGTAATAGTTTTAGAATATACAGTGTCGCATAATTAAACTACGGCCACTCGTATTTCTTAGAAATATTTGTAGCTATTTATTAAGTAGAGAGAATATGATATTTACTATTGTTAAAAATATTATCGTCTTTTACACTATTGGCGATAATCTCTTGCACAACTATAAAATTCTCAGTATTATAACCACCACTAAACACCCTTTTCGGGATTAAACACTTTTACCCGTTTATCGTAATTCTAAATGCAGCCTTGTATTTGTAAAGCGAAAGTTTTATTACAAATAAAGAAATTGTGAAATATTATAATTAGTTTTAAATGTTTGTGACATTTTTTTATGTGTTAAGGGGAGTGGCGTTTTTTGAATAATAGTGAAACGCAAAGACATTACCAGTGCAAAAAAATTGTAACTTTATTAAAAGGCGAGGCTTTATTAAAAACTGGAAACTATTCCCATCAGGAAATAGCAAGACGAGAACGTATTTTCATCCAGCAGTGGACAGGGTGGCAAAGTTAATTGCGGGAAAAAAATCATCCACTTCGAGCAGCCGCACTCACTGTGGAAGAAAGAGAAAGACAACGAATCGTAGAAACAGATTGTTAAAAAGTCAATAGAGAACCGACAGCTATCTATTAGAGAGGCGCTACGCATATTAACAGATAACATCAAAATATCGAAACTCACTTAACAATCTCGATAATACGAGAAGAAAATTTATAATCGCCGGCCTGCGAAAAAACTAAGATTGACCGAAAGAATGAAATAGCATAAAATCTCATAACTGAGGATTGAGGAAAGTTATGCATCATTATTTTATTTATACTCATGGAATTCTAAACATTTTTAGTAAATTGAAAAATCGAATAAATATTCTGTCTCTTCAATGTTGTATTCAGTGATTAATCACGCCTTAGAAGCGGTAACGGAAAATTCCTGCTTCATTAAGAGAAGACTATAAACGTTTCCATAAACCTGCAGTAATTAAAATAGTTAAACATCCTTCAGCTATTGCTGATTTGGTCCTCCATATCAAGAAAGAGGGTCTCTATTTTATGTCACTGTAATAATGAAGCAAGAATAAATCAATAATTAAATCAATACTAATTCCATACATTGATTCTTTAAGTTCTATAGATGTCGTCTACAAATTTATGCAAAATGATGTACTAAACCACAGAGCAAAATCAATAAAAGATTTGTTTCCTGACAGCAACTTGCAAGAGTTGCCATGGCCAGACAACTCTCCAGCCCTATACAAGTATATGAAATGGTCCAGATTCGACTCTAACTCGTTTAAAACAGAATATTGAAGATACTTGGCGCAATAATCGGGACTTGAAGGAAACAACTGTGTCACATATCAGAAGCATACCGGGCTATGATCAAAACAAAAGGTGGCTTAACAAAATATTAATTCATAATATTTAAAAATATATATTATTGTTTATATTCTAATGTTAATGAACAATTGTTCACATCCAGTCGACATTTTGTCTTATTTCATATAATTGTTAATCCAAAAAGCTAAGTTTATATGATAACCATAATTTTATTGTACATTACTATACAGTCACAAAAGCATTCGTACATCTCACAAATGCTGAATATCATTAATGTGTTGAAAAACCTCCATAAACAATATGAAAACTCTTATTTTTTACAACTACTAAAGAATTAGCTATGTATTCTAACCTCGAACATCAAAAGTTTTCATACATTTCATTTTTAGAAGATATTTCTCTATTGTAAGTTATAAATTTGGATTAAATTAGGTAAATCGTCCTTCATTACGTATTTGTGAAGAATAAACATTCCATATGGAAAAAACCTTTCATTATCGGCAATAATGCTTACCCATATGCTCGGTAGTATACAATAGGAAACTACTATTAACAACGCCTACATCTACGCTTATAATGTCTTTCTTTCTTTAAATTCTGTATATATTTTGTTAATGTACTTTCTTTAGAATAAAAAATGCCATCTGTACGGCTATCCCCAGTACACTCCATGAATTTTAACTAATTGCATTTATAGCAGTTCTCTGATAGCTCTCATACTGAAGTTTTGGATACCGACTTCTCTGTACAATTTCAACAGCTTAGGATATTTTTTATATTTTTAAAGGTACAAGATATGTGTTTACTTTTGTAACTCATCTTTGTAAATGCGTTAATCATTTTATGTACGTGGAATGTCTTTTAAGTTTTGCACAGTGAGACGTAGAGAGCGCCACTAATCAAATGTCATTACTAAAAATTAACCACCATCTTTAGTTAACCCGCGATACGTGTAGCGTAGTAACTACAACGAATTGTCAAAGTTGACAAATTAGTTGAAAAATTGAATTGAACCGAGAACATTTTCGTGGAATACTTTTTTACAATTTTCGAAGACAATTATCTCAACAAATATGTTTCGCCGTGTTGGTTTCTGTTTTCAACAATGAAGCGGCACATCAGTCAACAATTTCTTGTTGGTATCGAAAGTTCAAACGTGGACGGATTAGTTTTAGCGACGTTCCAAGAGCAGGTTCACCAAAGACGGCAGTCACTCAGAAAAGCGTCGATGCTATGCGCAAGGTCATTAACGAAGATCGACATGTGAAATATCGAGAAATTGCAACATTATTGGGGATTTCAAAGACCTCAATTCAAAAAATTTCGCATAAAGAATTCTGTGCAAGTAATTAGTTTCCCGTTGGATACCGCATCTGTTGACCGAAAAACAGAAAGCAACTAGGATGAATTGGTATCGCCGGAAACTATAAAAACTGAACAACATTGCCAGTTGTGATGAATCTTGGATTTACTCATACGAGTCAAAAAATAAACGCCCGTCATCTGTTAGGATGCTCAAAGGTGAAGGGAAGCCGATAAAAGTTATCCGTCCTCGAAGTGTCTTCAAAAGGATAGTCGCGACATTTGTCTCGAAAGCAGGTCATGTAGCAACAATTCCTCTACAAGTTTAAAGAACTGTTACTGCCGATTAGTAAACAACCATTTGTTTGCCGCTAGTCATCGCTGAGCTTTGAAAAACCAACCCCGAATGACGAATCATCCTCCACCAAGACAATCCAAGTTCGCACATACACGTAGCACGCAAGACAATTGAATTTTTAACGCAACAAAACGTTGGATTGTTGGAGCATCCTTCATAAAGTCTGGACCTAAGTCGATATATTTCTTTACCCCTCTGAAAATCAAGAACGGACTACGTGGTCAACGGTTCCAGTCCTTACAGGAAGCAGTCGACGCCGTCAAAGACGCAATTTTAACTGTACCAACAAACGAGTGCATCAACTGCTTTCAGAGTTGGTTCGAGCGCATGCAAAAGTACATTAATCTACGTAGAGAATACTTTAAAAAAATGAAGTCTTTGAAAGCTATCTACTGTTTTATTCCAGTTTCATATGCAAAATTTAAAAGACAACCCACGCATTTACAAGATAAGTTGTAAAATACACGACACTTTGAAGAGGATTTACTGAATTCGTTATAAATTTATGGCTTACAATAGAGAAATATCTTATAAAGCTGAAGTGTACGAAAATCTGATATTAGAATATATACCAAATTCTTCTGTAATTGTAAATAATAATAGTATTCATAATATTATTAGAGATTTTTAGAATTTTTTAACGTTTTTAAATAGAAGTAAATATGTAAATATGTTTTATGATGTTCACATTTGATGATGTTTAACATTCACAGAGTACACGAACATTTTTGGGACCAACTATGTATAATGTTCAACATAATAAATATCCAAATTTTCAGTCACAAAAATTGGCAATATTTAAATTTCGAATGAGTAGCGGAGAACTACATCCTCTGGTTCATTATAAAATAAATGCAGGATATGTAACTAAAGCTTGCCGTTTTTAAAATACTAAAAACGGGTTTAGAGTTCTTACTTGTTAAATGATATTCATTAAAACTTATGTAGGAAGAAGGAAAATCTCATAACGTGTATGATGAACAACGAATCTCATAAAAATGTTATATCTCGTATTTTGATATGTCTTAAGATGAGAGAAATCTGACTGCGGTTCTGCTTTGAATGTTACACGAAACGAGACTAGTTTTGTACATCAACGTTACTTGTTGTCCACTCGCTTTATTATTTAGTTGTATGTCCGCTTTTTTAATTCTCCCACAGTTAAGTGGTCATAGGTCGACCGTAATAACACCTAAAATTCGGCGAGATTATTTAAAAACGGAGTATCACCGTTGCCATATTTTCTCCAGAATTCGTTCGTCGTTGCGTTTCAAGACGAAGTTGGCCTCGCGGTTCTACGAAACTGGAACGAAGATACACACATACATACTAAACGCTCTTGAAATATTTTGTGTAACCTGTTATACATACTTGAGATTAATATTCATGTTTGTCACCAAAAATTTACAGCAACGGTAAGAGAAAATAGTTGTAAAGTAAATAATAGAATATTGTTTATAGACTGAAAGAAATCAGAAAATTCAAAATTAACGTCACACCCGAAAATGCATTAATATGTAGTTAACACAAGCATAAATGAATAAAATTCCGGTTCTAAAGAAACAACAGCCAACTCTAAAATAAACACAAATCAAGCATTTGCAATCAAACCCAAAAGCTATTATTACGGAAATATTTAATAAGAAAATAGAAAGGGCCAATAACACAGGCCAACCAATATTCTTTTAAAACTTTTTTCAAAGTTCAACCTGTTTCTTATGTATTTTAGTGTGACGTATCCAAATTTTCAATCAGTACCAATTTTTGGCAATCTTTGTCTTTTATTGGGTATGACATAGTTAAGATTTAAAGGTACATACTTTATTATCAGAGTATAATTGAAAAATTTAACATTTTATTATTACAATAGTAGTGTAAGTTTGTATATGAACAGTTGTTTACTTATTAATCTAAAGTTTTGTATTTTCTCAACCTCTTCACGGTAAAAGTTCGAGTGTAGCAAATTGCTTTTATATGATGCTTCTGGAGTTGCTTGTAGAAGGGTCCAACAGTAATCTCCCATCATGTTGACATTCCAACGACCCTGATACCGTTTCTTCATCTCCTTTATATCTTGGTGGAAACGCTCCCCTCGTTCCTCACTTACAGCTCCAAGATTGTCAGGGAAAAAATTTAAATATGAGTGTAAGCAATGCACCACCACACTCATGTTACATCCAAGTTGTCGAAATGTTTTCAACATGTTTCAAACTAAATTTTCGCAATTGGGGTGTTTCTGATTGCCTAAAAACTTCAAAACAACTTTGCACCCATTGCTGCTTTCTCTTTCAAGTTCATCGAGTTTTCGAATGTCAGGGCTAACAAATATGCCTCTTTTTAACTTTGCCTCTGACAAACCAGGAAATTTTTGAGACAAGTATTGAAAGCAAGGTTCTGATTTTGAAAGAGCTTTAATGAATTGCTTCATTAGCCCCATTTTGTATGTAGTGGTGGAAACAGTATTTTTTGAGGATTCACCAAACTCATAGACAGAACGTTCTTGCTCCCAGGTTCTAAATGCTCTCTTGAAGGCCATGCTATTCTTGTCCAGTGCTGTTCCCGTGCCCTACTATCCCTATGCTTGCAATGCATAAATAACGTAAAGTAAACATGCGAGGAACTTTTTTTGTGGTATTTTAAAGTTCATTTTCGGGTTCAGCACGTCAAAAAACATAAAAGGCAACCAAATTTATAAAAAATCTTTTTTCATAGTTGGCTTGTATAATCAATATATAAACTAAATAAAAGAGTGTTGAAAAAGGAACAGAAAATCATCCGATCTTTTTCTGCGACAATAATAGTAATTTTCATCCCAATTTATTATCTAGAAAATAAAAAAATTTTCAATTAACATTGAACATATGAAAATATATATGTCGCTATATGGATTGAAACTATCTAAAGAATGGAAAAAAAATAGTTTGTTTGTTTCTACTGATTAGTTACTGTAAGAACAGTTCTTCTTTCTTACATAGCTGCACAATGCTTGTACTTACCAATTGAACCTTTGTGACATTTAATGACTAACAATCTCTCTTCTTTCACTTACATACCCTCGCTTTTATGCAGAATAGTTTATGTTAATTCCAATTGTTAATACCTGTGATTTAATGTAGAAATATTTTCAGTGGTTTCAATTCCTTTAAGTACTTTACTATGTATTTCTCTTTTTCTCAATAACAATTAAAATCTTTCATACCAAACTGCACAGAACTTACTTAAGCAGGCCGCTAAGAATGGGTCTTAGCGGTAAGTTCTTATATATTCTTATTTGGCTATTGCACATTATTAAGTTATAAATAATTTCCATTTCTGGGAACAAATTTAAACGATGTTTCTCATCCTACTGATTCATCAAAGAAACAGGTATGAACCCTCAAATCCATATTCGATAGATAAATTCACGAGTTCAGACAAGAGAAACACCTTACAAGAACCAAACATTTAGAAAATGTAATAGTAAAAGATTGTTTCAAGAACTGACACTTTTATATCAAATAAAAAAGATTTTAAGTAAACAACACATTTTTATTTCTACATATGTATTGTATTTACCTCTCGAATGAAAACAGTTTGGTGTTTAATATGAAATTATATCTTTTTAGTGGAAAATCTTCTTTGGTACAAGGAGAAAAATAGTCTTATTAAAACAATAAAGTAGTACATTGAATATACAAAGTATTGATAAAGAACTATACGTCCATTTTTCGGATTGAAGTGAAAGCACTTATATCTCTTTAACTACTCATTGAACACAACATACGTTGACCCTACTAAATAACCATATTTATATATAAGCGGTCAAATGTCAAATACATCTTAATTAAACTAATGCAAACAAAGCACTGATTCTGACAATTGTTTCGCCCAATTCAGGAGCTCATCGTTAGGTGCTCTGGGTTTGTCGTAAATTATACACACCTGTCGCGCGTTATTATCGAAACGATAATACAAAATAGTAAGAGAGAACTATATATCTATCTATCGGATAAGTATAAAAGCACTTATATCGCTTTAACGACCATGTATCACTTACCTCAAGGTTACAATTTAAAAATAAAAATCACTGGATACATTGTAGGGGATAATGAAAAATGTAAACTCCTTTTGAAGTCTATGATTTAATGTTTTAAATTAAAATCAAGTAATTTAATTGACTTTCCATGTTATTGTTTTTCAATATGAAAAAACTTTAGCAAAATTTAAACTTTTATAGGAATTAATAAAATAGCAAATTAATTATGCATTCCGTAAGTAATTGCCAATTGCAGTGCATGCATGTTAAATAGTAACGCTCATGTTAATAATAAAGCTACATATAGCTGATATAATACAAAACAGAACAGACTAACAGCAATTTTTAGATTGAGATGTTTTAACTGAACTGTCACTTTAACATATCCGAAGTTGTGGATGATATTTGGCGGCTTGACGCTTGTGTAACAATAAAACATTAAAACAGGCTTTAAGAATTTAGCAAAAAGATTGTTTGTTAGATGAACTGAAGAAACAAAATTGAAAAAGTTCATTTGCGAATAACATATTAAGTGCGTAAAATCAAGTTGTGGTTGCTTTGAGTAAACTAATAATCTATAATTACATCATTTTCGTAGTATCTACTAATTATGTAAACATTGAATATTTTATAATTCTCTCTTTCTTAGTCTCTATCTTCTTCATACTTATATGAATCTTGAATTTATGTAACATCTTTAAACGATTTCTTTTTTCTCCTGTTGTAGTAGATCCCGTTACTGTTGTTATTACATCTAGATAGTATATTTTGCTTTATAATAGCTTTTATAATAATCTTTAAATAGTAATTATATCTTCTAATGATGTGTCTAACAATTTAAAAAATTGATATTAATTACTTCATCTAATTAAATTGAGTCAATTATTCACTTTAATATCGACTGATTGGTTCTTTTCGCACAGCTTGATAAAAGTAAACTTTATCGAACTGTTCGAAATATACACTAGTTGTAATAATTACCTCCTCATTCAACCCAAATCTTTTGCTACCGAGTCACATTCAGGCTGAGAAAAAGGAAAAAGTCTAAAGGAATTCGTAATGTACTTTATAAATTTTGAAGTGTGAATAGCGCATTATTCTGAATCAAAAACACTTATTTCTTCATTAAGCGGAGCCTTTTGCAATATATTGCATCGTACAGTTGACTTAAGAGAGATATATAATATTCATTTGTTATCGATAAAAAATCATTCTACTGCAATTCCAAAAGACAGTAGCCATAACCTTTTCGGCCGACTGGACCATCTTGGGCTTCTTCAAAGCACTTGTGCCAGATTCTGTCGATTGTTCCAATTTCCATTTTGGTTGTACGAGGTATGGCAACCAAATAACGAGACTGTGCTCCTTACATCGCGCAGCCGGATCGGACGAGGCTGTAATTGAAGTGTCATTGACCTTGATACTTCCCAAGCTGCAGTCCGTAGTTTCGTCTGTTTATCTGTTTTAGTTTACTTTCGAGTTTTAATTGTAGAGGACACTGTTACTTAGTAGTGCTGTGATAATGGTTGACATAAATATCAACCGGCAAATTAACCTGAAATTCTTTGTCGAATTACAAAAATTGCCAACAGAACGTTTACAAATGTTGAAGGAGGTGTTTGGTGATAATGTTATGTCACGTGCGCGAATTTTTGAGTGACTTTAACTGACTTTCGAGCTTAAATTGTAGAGGTTACTGTAACCACAAAACGTTTACACATACCAAAGGAGGTGTTCGATTAAACATGGCAAAAGTTTATGCAAAAATGGAACCATGTCTGTGAAGCAGTTTTTAGTTGACAAACGCATTACTGTACTTGATCAGCCTCCGCATTCGCCAGATCTCGCACCATGTAACTTCTACCTATTCCCAAAAGTGAAAAGTGCATCAAAAGGAACACATTTTCAGTCCGTTGAACATGTAAAAGCAAAAAGCGGCAGAGTTGTTGAAGAAGCGTACAACTAATGAACTACAGCACTGTTTAGAACAATGGAAGACACGTATACAGCCGTATATAGATAGGGAAGGAGAGTATATATATAAGGGGATAAAAGTTAAATATAAGTTTATGTGCAATAAATAACAATTCTCACACACTCCAAGTTTCATTAACCAATATTATCTGGCACCAAGAATCTTTTGGATGTTTTAACTTTGCTAAATTGGGGGCTAAAATGTGTTCTCACATCAGTTTGTGATCCACAATCCACAAATGTGACACCTATCTTGCACGTCATTTTTTCTTACTCAATTTATTCAAGCTAAAAGCAGTCCACTTTCTATTCAAATAAAAAGTGTCTTTATGACAGAAATTATAAGCAAATGTTGACAGTTATATTTTTCGTATTGCCAATTGAAAAGCAAATAATTTTTTTTATTAATGCTGCTCTTTTTCGTCAGGCTTACCAATTAGTGGTCGCCCTCGTATTTACATGTTCTTGTAAGTTAAAAGTTATTGGCAAACAAAACATAGCAATTTACACAAATATTTAGATGATTTTAATCAATATATGCACAATCAAATGTCTCCGACTAACCAAAAAAAATGTATCCAGCAACCCTTTATTCGACTTTCTTTTTTGAAGACGTAATCGCAAAAGAATATGTAAAAATAAACCAAAAAAATCAAAATTTAAATTGGGAAACAAAATTTCTATTAATAAAACAAATATTAAACTGTTATTCTATATCTGCCTTCAGCATTTAATGTAGTGCATACATAATAGCATGTAAATATCACGTGTTAAGTCCACGATTTTTCTAACATTTGAACAAATACTAAATATGACATCAATATATCGTGTTATCTTTATTTATACTCATAAGATACACGTACGTTTTTACTGGCTTTTTAATGGTAAAATAGTAACCAACAATAGGAATGCTGAATTATCAACAGACTCGTACTTTCCACTATCTGAACAGAAATCAGGTGGCATATGGCTACTGGCTATGAGGACCTCTTTTCCTTACAGATAATAGAGTCACCTAAGACAGACGATCATTAAGAAACAAATGGTTCTGTCCAATGTATACGGTCCCTTTACGACGACCGCCTTATCTATCACTGTCTACCTGTGATTTCGATCTGTGCAGAGAAAGAAGACAGCAGCATTGTTTATTCGAAAATCGCCTTCTCAACGGACGGCCTTGTAATTTAACAAATATGCGCGCATATTATTTAGGTAACAGATTTCTTGTTAACGGGTAGAACAATTATGTTCAGCTTTCACTCCAGTAATCTAAAAATACATTCAAATTATTCCATAGGACTTACAACTACCATAAGGCGGCAACATGTACTTAAACAATCACACGTGAAGATTGGATGTTTTAGACATTACGTTGTTACCATAGTAAATCGTTCTTGATTTTCAAAATAAACATTACGTAGAAAAGTATTAAAAATAGTGGTGAATATGATCGCTTCAAATGCCTAGGAAAATTCTTTATTAAACTTAATATTTTTATTGGCAATTTCATAAAATAATAGAAATTAATGCAAGTCAAATGAACCCAAATGTTAAAATTAAAAATAAATTTTATTTTAAAATTATGGTGATACGTATTTTGAAATAACTAAATAAATATTCTAAAATTATTAGTAACTTAAAATAAGACAAATTAAATATACACATAAAAGATGTCTTAACATAACACTACAATAGTTTAACAACAGTTTAATTAATGGAGAGCTGTTTATAGCAGACACAAGCACTCAAGCTGCACATTTACCTAGATGCATTGAATAATATACGGTATGGGTCAAAGCAAAAGACATTAAAATCTAATAGTCTACAAAATGTAAACACAAATAGTATATATATATATATATATATATATATATATATATATATATATCAACACTTGTCATGGAAACCCAACAATATATTTATTCCAATATAATATCAAAAAGAACTGTGTGAAAGAATCGATCTAGTTTATTAGTGGCTGCCAATCAATTTAATTTCAAAAGCCAACATAAACTAGTAAGGATTTGTTGAGTGTCATTAAATTAGAATTACAAAAAGCATTCTAACAGTAAAGTCTGTATTAACTGTTCAGTTACCGTGACAACTAATATGAATTAAGACGGGGTCTTCGAACAGGTCTTACGATCAACAAACAGAAGTCTTCAGCAAATATCCGAAGATGAATTTTAGTCAAACGTCTTCAATATGTTAAAAAAAATTAGAGATTTCCTATTATAAAATATAGATCGGGCAACGATTAAATAATGCAGTCAAGTTTAAGTTTAGTTGATTTGCTTGGCAATTCATAGTCCACTATCTTAAATAGTGCATTAGAAGCCGTTAACATAAGAATTAAATCTACCACAAATTAGTCCTTTGATCTCTGATCATATTTTTTATATTTGTGGTTTTGACAGCTTACATGTCTCAAAGACTCTCCTTTATTCCTACAGACGAACGATAAATAGTTTCCTTTAGTACCATCATATTCTAGGTCTGGCAATTGTCCAATACATTTATTTACATGGTCCAGGAACAGGAGTTTGTTATTATTACGTTTTGCGTTCATAATTGCTCTACAATTCAAAATCAAACTGATCGCTGTCAACGCAGCAAACAACCCTCGAATATCACAGAAGTTATACCGTCGAACGAAGTACTTGTGCGACGACTGAAACTGACGAAGACTCGTTCGCCCGGCTCTTCCGAGGCCAATGGAAAAAATTGTCTCAAATTTATGCACCCTGGTGATAAAGATTATGTCCATTATAATTACATGAGAAGTCTTATTACCTATTACGTGGTTATAGAAGTAATTATTAATTAAAATAATGATGTACTTTAGAAGATAGTTGAATTTCATTTTATTTGTCCAGGGTTAGTTTAATTTAGAAAATGATAAATTATTAACTCTCTCTAATAAAAATGCAATATTTTCTACTTTTTTAACATTTATTTCTTTGTTTGCAAATATATTAATCAATATAAATTTCTGCAAAATCCATCGGAAAGTTTAAAAGTTAACTAAAATGTAAATTCAAATCAATTGTAAAAATTTTAGATATTGTATTTTAATTACCTCTTTACGTCCAAATACAATAATAAACATCTACCGTAGCGTGCAACCGAATTGGAGCCATCTGTAGTTTTTAGATATGTATGTATATAATAAAAATTGTATACGCGGGGTGTCTTTTAAGCTATGCATAGTGGGACATAGAGGATGCCGCTAATCAAATGCAAGTACTAAAAATTAACCTCCAATTTTACTTAACCCATTCATTATACATTCAAAGTTTCAGTGCGATACGTGTAGTGTTGTAGCTACAACGAACTATAAAATTTGACAAGTTAGTTGAAAAATGGAATTGAATCGAGAATATTTGTGCGGAATAATTTTTTTAGAATTTTCGAAGACAATTATCTCAACAAGAATGCCTCGCCGAGTTGGTTTCTGTTTTCGGCAATGAAGCAGCACATCAGTCAACAATTTTTCGTTGGTATGGAGAATTCAAACATGGGCAGCTTAGCCTTGGCGATGATCCAAGAGCAAGTTCAACAAAAACGGCAGTCACTCAGGAAAACGTCAATGCTGTGGGCAAGATCATTAACGAAGACGACAAAAATAATTAATTTCCCGTTGGATACCGCATCTGTTGACCGAAGAACAGAAAGCAGCTAGGGTGAATTGGAGTCAAAAGGCTCTAGATCGCTTCAACGCCGGAAACTCTAAAAAACGTGTACATTGTCAGTGGTGATGAATCTTGGATTTACTCATACGCCAGAAAATAAACGCCAGTCGGTTGTTTGGGAGTTCCAAGGTCATCCGTTCTCGAAGTGTCTCCAAAAAGATGGTCGCGACATTTGTCTCGAAAGCAGGTCATGTAGCAACAATTCCTCTACAAGATCAAAGAACTGTTATTGTCGAGTGGTATATTATTTGCCGCAAGGCTTCGAAAAACCAACTCCGAACGATGAATCATCATCCACCAAGACAATGCAAGTTCGCACACACCACGCACCGCAATTGAATTTTGAACGCAACAAAACGTCGAATTGTTGAACCATCCTCCGTACAGTCCTGACCTAAGTCCCAACGATTTCTTTACCTTTTTCGAAAATGGAGAACGGACTGCGTGGTCAAAGGTTTCAATCGTCAGAAGGAGCAGTCGATGCATTCAAAAACGCAATTTTAACTGTACCAATAAAGGAGTGAAACTGCTTCCAGAGTTGGTTCGAGCGCACGCAAAAGTGCATAAGATTTCATGGGGAATACTTCGAGAGACAATGAAGTCCTTAAAAGCAATATACTGTTTTATTCCTGTTTTATATACAAAACTTGGAGGACAACCCACGTATTAAATAAAGAAAATATCTAATTACTTATTCTAATATCTTCTCTATTGTGTTGGCAATAATCCTCGGTATATAAGATTCTTATTATCTTAAGCACCACCTTATTAACAATATAGAGTCTTGGGAGTAATATGAAGCCATACTTTTACCTGGTCTTCATTACTTTGTGTCTATCGTTGCAAGTGTTAAATTAATGTTTTGTAATAGTTCTAGATATTCGTAAAATATTTAATTATTTTATATGTTTTATGATAGTTTAATAATTAAAAGACTTTTTCATGAATCTTGCGCATACAAAACTAAATTTTTAAAAATGCGAAACGTAAAAACATATCAAATAAAAAAAGGAGCTTAATAAAAACTTCATTGAAACTAGAAAAACTAGGAGAGAATGTGGTTCTCATTATGCTGGGGACGGAGTAGCGTACTTGTTGCCGTGGGATTAGGAAAACCACAAAACGCAAATATGGTGTTAATATAAAAATGTTTAAAAAATCGGTAGCCACTTGTTAGAGAAGTGCTAAGCTATCTACAGAAAGACAACATAAACATATCGGAATGAACATGAAAGTCATGGTTGTATGAAGAAAAAATTTGTAGCCGGCGATCTGAAGCAAAATTAACAGAAGAAAACGAGGCTAAATGAGCGAGGCAACATAAAGATCTCAACGTTGACGACTGGATCATTAATTTCATTTAAGTACTTTTTAAAGATGATATTCAGTGGTGAATCGCGGTTAGAGGTGGTAGAAGAACTTGTAATGATTTGGTTCTGCATATAGAGAGAGATACTTGGGCCTGTTTGCTTCGTTACTGGAATGATGAACCGGTTTCAATAAAAAAAAGTGTCAGAATCCACCAAGTCGCAGGACAAAATCTATCAAAACACTATTTTCCAAAAGGAATTTAAAGGTTTCGTCGTGGCTAGGTAATTCTCCACACCTATACACGATTAAAAACGTCTGAAATAGCCTAAAATAGATTGTTTATTCGTTTCGAAATCCAACATTAGACATACTAAGACAAAATGTGGAGAACACCTCAAGAAATAATCCAGATTTGCATAAAGTGGCGGCATCATATATCCAAAGTATGCCGAAAATAGCAATCATTTTAGTTTGTCAACTTCTGTTTTCCCTAACTGGTGAAGACGAAGAGTTTGTCTTAAGTACAGTAAATAAATATCTTCACCTGAGAAATTGTTATTTTGTTTAATTCATTATAAACAGTGAAATTTATATGATAGCTCTAATTCGGTTACACGATTACTATACACTATCGCTCGTAAGTATTTAGTCACCCTTGTTTCATTGCAGTTTCTACAGAAAAGTTGTAATTATAAAATTTATTTCTGTAGTAAGAAATAGTTTCATAGTAAATATTAAAATCTACAAAAACTTATTCAAAAATTACTATACACTATCGCTTATAAACAGTGAAATTTATATGTATTAATTCGGTTACACGTCACCCTTGTTTCATTACAGTTTCTATAGAAAAGTTGTAATTATAAAATTTATTTCTGTAGTAAGAAATAGTTTCATAGTAAATATTAAAATCTACAAAAACTTATTCAAAAATAACTATGCGATTACCCTATTATTCACAATGAATGATAATACCCTAATAAACCTCCAAGTAGAATAATTGCACTTAGGGGATTAAATCTCTCAATTCTTGGAAATTTTCGGTTATTATGATTTTATGTTAAGGTAGGGTCTTTTTGTAAACTACTAAGTAATTATACTTGGATATTTTGGCAAAATTGCAGTTAGTTTTTGTGAGGTGCTCATAGTGATAACATCGTGTGTTTCGAAGAAGTTCAATCGGCTAGAAATGCCTAAACGGGAAGAATTGAGTGTAGAAACACGATCATTTATAATCGCATACCATAAAACTGGCAAAAGTAACCGCGAAATTACCAGAAAACTTAAATTAAATCAGTCCACCGTGGGTTATATCATCCAAAAAAAACGCGAATGTGGAAGTGTGTTGAGCAGAACTAGCAATGGTGGCAACAAGCAAGAGAAATAGAAAAAAACGGGCCCGAGAAATCACAGCAGAAATGAATGCCGTTCGTCGAAAACCCATAAGTGTTTCCACAGTTAAACGGCAATTAAAGGAAGCCGGTTTTCATGGATGTAGTGCAATGCAGAAGCCTCTTCTACGCAAGAAAACAAGCAAAAACGTTTAAAGTGGGCACGCGATCACCAAAATTTGACCATAGAAGACTGGAATAAAGTATTGTAGATCGATGATTCCAAATTCGAGATTTTCGGTTCACGAAGACGTGTTTTCGTGAGGAGGTCTGTGGGTGAGCGTGCCCGGGAAGAATGCATAGCCCCTACTGTTAAGCATGGTGGAGGTTCAGTCATGATATGGCGCTGCTTTTCTGGATCAAATGTAGGCGATCCCGTAGAAATCGAACATATACAAAAAAAAAGAACAATATAAGCGTATATTAGAGGAAAACGCAATCGCCTCTGGAGTTAAAATTTCCGGTCAGAATTTTACCTTCCAACAAGATAATGTCCCCAAACACACTTCCAAAGTATGCCGAGAATATTTGCAGAAATTGGAGAACGAGGGAACCATAAAAGTTTTGGCGTAGCCTCCCCAGGGTGCCGATTGAAATGCCATCGAGTTGCTGTGGGAATAACTTGACCGAGACGTGAGAAAATCGGCCCCAACATCTGCTGTTAATATGTAGAAGAACCTGCAAGAGGCATGGAGTAAAATAAAACCTGAGACATTACGGAAATTATTAGAAGGAATGCCTCGATTGTGTGCTGTAGTTATTAAAAATAAAGGAAGGCCTATAGGCGAGTCAAAAATTTAGATAAATATATTATACAACAATTCATTTTAGATGCAAAAATATATATTTTTCATATTTGTAAGTAATGAAAAGATATTAGTATTTCAATTTTGATTTTGGTTACAATTTCCGGATTAAATGCGAGTGACCAAATACTTATGAGCGATAGTGTATATAATCCATTGTCAAAGTGTGCAAACCAACTTTTACAAATAAAAGTTTCAATTATCTTAAGTAATCCATACATCAACGAAAGTCACAACTTACATAAATTCTTATATAGCTGTAATGAACCATATCCATATACATAAATATTATTTATGACTCAAAACGAATAATATGTATAATAACAAAACCGAGAAATGAACTTATTCTTTATGTATTATATAAATAACAAACATCATTTTATTGTATTAATATTGTACCAAACGTGCAACTGAAACCGAGGTTATTGGACTAGATCATCGAATATTCACTCATATGATAACATTTAGTCTTAAATGATTTCATCTATTTACTCAAGATCTTAATAGAATTCCTCTAAACACAAAAGATTTTTTCCATCAAGTACCTATCTGTGTATAACATTTTATATGAAGGCCACAGAATACAAATATTTAAATGTGATATTATTTTTGTGTCAGCTTAATTAAACAAAAAATCTTAATGTATACATACGTACACGTACATATATGATTGTATGCATGTACTACATATGTACAAATACACTCAATCACATCACCGATCATATAAACATTCAGGGATGATGTTATTTTGTACCGTACTGACAATATCCTGGAAATACGGATGTAACTGCGTTAACATACATATGTACATTTACAGCTTGCAGTAGAATTAAATTAGAGAGTACTTGTCTTCATAATTAACACCTAACTAACGACAATATGTCTTTTATTGCAGAAGTATCAATCTTATTTAATTTCTCTCTTCGTTTTTTTCATTTGATTATTATCAAAAATATATGAGTATTTTCTAAGGAACATGAGAAACAAACAATGTATGCATTGAAAAATTCGGAGAATATTTATGGAAAAAATATTTTATACGCAAACAAATAACGAAATATTCCACTTTATATTCTATGCACCTTTTCATATGTTCAAACCAATCACTGAAGCATTAATGCCATAGAAAATGCAATACCTCCCTCTGTCTTTCAAACATACCTATGTACGCACGACAAAATAAGGGCGTGTCCATCTCGCTAAAATCAGAACAAGGTTTCCAGTGCGTATGTAGACAAAGATTGTAAAACCTCAATGATTTGCCAATAAATGAATGTTAAAAAAATCATTCAAATGTTAATAACAGCCTGTTTACTACGCGTTTCAAAGAATTCGCCTTTCATCAGGTAAACTTGTGTTATTATTGAATGATTCCCTGTGGGTAGTTACCGCACCTTTTTGATACAGAAAAATAATGAAAAAATAATACCTCCCTTTTTTCATTATTCTCCTATATTTAAAAGAAACGATAGCAGTCCACAAGGGATAGTACATTTTAAAGTGTTCGTCCACTTATGTACTGGTAACCTTGTTACCGATTCTAGTGAGATGAACACACCCTTGTTCTGTCGTCCGTACATTCGTATGTTTGAATGATAGAGGGAGGTACTGTTTTTTTAACTATTTTATTATTAATATTTCTGTATCGAAAAGGTACGATAGCAGCCCACAAGGAATCGTTCATTAGTAATACAAGTTTACCCGATGGAAAGTGAATTTCTTGAAACGCCTAGGAAACAGGGTGTTATTAACATTTGAATGATTCTTTTAACATTCATCTATTGACGAATCGCCGAGATTTTAAAATGTTCGTCTACATACGCACTGATAACATTGCTATCTATTTTAGCGAAATGAACACACCCTTGTTCTGTCGTTCTTACATTCGTATATTTGAACGATAGAGGGAGGTATTATTTTTCATTATTTTACTGTATTGAAAACCTAAGATAACAGCCCACAAGGAATCGTTCATTAATAACACAAGTCTCTCTGATGAACGTTGAATTTGTCGAAATGTGTAGGAAACAGGGTGTTATTAATAGTTGAATGATTCATTTAACATTTATCTATTGACAAATCGCCGAGAAGTGTTCGTCTACATACGCACTGATACACACCGATTTTAGTGAGATGAGCTCTTGCTCTGTCGTTCTTACAATCATATATTTGAACGATAGAGAAATATTGTTTTTTCATTATTTTTTTGTATCGAAAACATACGATAACAGACAGACAAGGAATTGTTCATTAATAACACAAGTTTACCTGATGAACGGTGAATTCCTCAAAACGCGTGTTAAACAAGGTGTTATTAACATTCGAATAATCTTTTAACGTTCATTAATGTTATTCTAAATTTGGCATACTCAAAATATGACTTGAATGCATTAACGGCTACTTCCAGGAAGAAGAAACGGTGGAAAAGCATTTTATTTATAATTGTGGGAAACATAAAAAGTTGAAGACGAAATTAAGACTACTGTCTGGGTGACTCATTAATTCGATGTCTGTCGTATGTCTGAAGTATGACATTATAATAATAAAGAACGATTGCACGTTTAAGATTGTTTTTTCTATACTTATCAGTGAACTTGAACAAGCAGATTGTTGTATACTATTCCACGTTTACTATAGGACGATCCTCTAGAACAACTGTAGCAACATAACCAGATTTTGCTGCAAACCTGTACTTGAAAGGTATATTCAACGGTGCAAATTTGGTTTTTGAAAAAAAATTTAATTTGACTAAACAATTTACAAATAATAATAATAATAATATGCCTTTATTTCCCAAGAAGTAATTATACAAGTAATATAAATACAAAACATTCAACTGAATGGAAAATCCTAAGGGGTGGTTCAGATGGATGACTAGAAATCATCCCTTGCTCCAGCACCAAACCCTTAAAGTTATAAAGAAATATAAAAAACAAATAGGAAGCGTCTTTCAGAAAGTGCTATAAAAGGGAAAAAAGTTATGGATTTGGCCATGAATTCATTGATTGTTCTCTTGAAAATAAAGATGAACAGAAAATAAATGAAATATAAGGAAATTCTGAGCTTAATTCAGAATAAATAGTAGATAATTATAAAATGAGAGACAGCCGGAAAAACTTGGGAATCTAGCAATATCGACTGATTTAGTCAGACACATGCCTACTGATATAGCGTAATATATCAAGAATGTGTTTCTGTTCGATTGTCAAAATATCATTCCGCGTGTATATAGTAGCGTGTTAAAGTTTGCGATTCATAGTAAAAATGTAATTAACACATGAAAAAGGTCGGCGCTATGATTTATTATGATTTTCGTTGTGGTTTAACTCAATAACAGTCCAGTGCATTGAACTTTTATTTTATACATTTGGTGATAAAGCGTCATCAAAGATAACAGTATATCGCTGGTTTCAAGAGTTAAAAGTTCCGTTGTACTTCCCTTCAGAATGAATGAAGGAAAGATCGTCCTGCTACTTCCGTTTTTGCGGAAAATATTGGTGCTGTACGTCGAGCGACTGAAAAAGATTATCATGTAACATATAAAGCGATTCGGGCATTCTTGCACATTTCTCGAACCTCCACATAATTTATTTTTCAAACACACTTAGTTGTGAAAACACTATTCTCGTTGAATACCGCATAAATCTATCCATTACTCGAAAAGAAAATAGTGTCAAACGCTACAATGCGGTGTTGAAAAAATGCAATTACGGATATTATTAGTGACAAATTGTGGGTACATTCTCACGAATCAAAAACAAAGCAACAGCCGACAATTTTTCAAAATCAACTTTTGTCAATAAAAGTTATTCGATTGCGAATCACTTTAAAAGAGTGTTCTCGTTTTATGATTATCTACTATTTATTCTAAACTAAGCTCATCATCAGGATTTCCTTATATATCATTTATGTTCGGTTCATCTTTATTGTCAAGAGAACTATTTTCACCATCAATGAATTCATGACCAAATTCATAACTAGTTTCCCTTTTATAGCACTTTCTGAAAGACGCTTCCGATTTGTAAATTCTTTAATCAAATTAAATTTTTAATCAAAAACCAAATTTGCACCGCTGAATATACTCTTCAAGTACAGGTTTGTTTCTAGCTTTTCTATTTTTAAGGGCTTGTACAATGATACTTCTAAGGTTAAAAAGATGTCACATAAATAAATAGCTTTTTCAAACATAGAATGATTCTTTTTAGTTTTAGTTTCTGTAACTTATTGCATGACAACGATCCTAAGCAAATCTCCCTCGTAGTTAAGGAGTGGTTAGTATATAAGTTTTTGCAAGTGCTTTACCATCCCCATAAAATTCTGAGTTGAATGTTAATGAAAACCTTTGACTCACGAGTTGCGGAAAAAATATTTTAAATAAATAAAACTTGAAACAATATCTTCGAGAAACTTAAGAGCAAATATCGCCAGATATTACTAAGTAATTAGTTAAATCATTATCAAAAAAGCTAAGGGGTGTCTAAGAAAGTAATGGGTTATCAACAAAATATTTAAATATTGTATTTAATCCAAGTTAATACTTCATTTACTTGTATTTCTTACATATTCATATATTTTTTTAATTTGACTTAATAGTTTTAATTCAATAAATTATTATTTTAATAAATTTGTCAGAACTTTAAGTAGAAACGTGATGAACTATACTTTTTATACTTGCACTTCTATTTGCGCTTCGTATACTTCACATTTATGTTATTATTAAACTTTTATATTGTGTTCATATTTAATGAATGGAAGTGTTTAAATAACACAGTAGCTACTAGATGTAGGGACGTTACTGGATATAGAGATGGACATTTGCTTCGGAGGGTGGTGGTTCCCTGATGGTCTGAGTTGAAGTATCTGGGACTGACAAAAAACTCACGTGGCGAAGGTATGTGTTGTTCCAAAAAGAGAGGTTTATAGCTGCCGAGAGTGCTCTGTTGTTTGTTTTGGTCGACTCCAACCTCTTAATATTACTAACAAGTTGCTTGTTTATAAGCAGCAGTTTCTTAAGCCCTTGCTTGTCTACGGTGCCAGAATATCTTGGAGGTTCTGCAAAGAAGGATATCGCGCCTGATATCCAGATAGCCTTGATTTGTGCAAAACGAGAAACTGAGACGCGATTTGAATCTTACATCAATTGAACGGTTTTTACAGCATCTTTCTGTGGGAACCTGCTCGAGAACTCGAGAAAGCTTAGATAACTCTACTGTACGAACTGGTCGATCCTTTGGATCATCCTCCGTTCTGTTGCCACTCCGTGATAAGAACTGAGCATCTGGTGCATCAAGATAGGGACCCTTGCTGACGTTGCTTGACACTCCGAGTTTTTTGTTTAATGTACGATTTTATTTATTTTTATATTCTATCCAGGGCGCAAGTTTATTCGTTTATACACACTTTTTTTATTGTATACTGCATGTATGTTAGGTGTAGACTTACAACCATCTATATGTATGTCTGTCCGGCTTGACTTTATATTTATATTTGGGTCTCTTTGCGCTGCTCCCAGAGGGATGTGCGCCTATCGCTCTGTTTGTGCTTGATGTTGTTGCTAGTTTTCGGAGCTCGATTGAATTCTCCCTCTTAGAACCCTCGGGCATCTGTTTCTGTTATCTAAAACGACAGAAAAGAAGGCACATGTTTTTTAAAAAAGATCAAAAAGGCCAAGGGCAGTACGTGACCAGTCTTAGACAATTGATAGATCATATAGAGATGGACTTATTAATAGATTACTGAGAATAATAAGACACAACAAACTGTCCATACTGCTTCTTGAGGTCGAGACAGACTATTAGTTTCAGCTAAATTGTAAAATTATGTTTATTCAAATCATTTTTCTTTTTTTGAGTCCTGAAATTTGTAAAAATACATCGTATAATTAAATCGGCATATCACTTACCACCAATACATATAAACAGCACATATTATATCAAAGTCTTCGAAATAATCTTATGAAACTAAAGAAAAAAGACAGAAAATTTTTTTAACATTTCGAGATCATACTTAAAAGCCAAAATTATTGCATTTATTAAATCATTGAAATTCATAAGAAATGCGTAGAAAAAACTTACTAGTTTAATGTCGTAGTAATTATTGACGCATAATTTTGTGGTTATTCAATGAATTTTATTCAACTATCAAATAATCCATTTGCTCTTACATATATATTCATTCTACTCGTAACTAAAGACACAGTCTATATTTCAACTGACCAAAATATATGAAATGATAAAATCCGTGTTCATTTTATTGCGGTTTAATCCCGGAATAACACAACGTAATCAATAAATTTTGTGTTTAATAGTTAAAAAAATGAGTAAAATAACAACGCAAGGAATGATTCAATTGTCTATTGACGTTATTTATCAATTAAGGGAACATACACATACTAGAAGACACTTAATTTATTTTTTAATATTTGCCTGAAGATAATATGAGGATTATTGAATTATAGAATTAATTTTATTAGCTTCGCCAATTTTTTTATTCTTCAAAATTTCCTTACTTAATTTAATTAATTATGAGTCTAACTTGGGACCTCTCCTTTTTATTATCTTCATTAATGACCTCACTAGCGAAATACTGTCAAATAATTTGCTATTTACTAACGATCTAAAGGTCTATCGTCCGGTGTATATTTGGAAGATTGTGAACAGCTGAAGCAGACATGATTAATATATCGAATTGGTGCAGAACTAACAATCTACCTCTCAATCCTGACAAATGTAAGTGATAAGCTTTTCTAGAAGATTAGATTCGCTTCATTTCAATTATGAACTCGATATCACTGTGTTAACGCGCACTGAGTGTATAAAGGATTTGGGCATATATTTTGATTCTCATCTTACTTTCTCTTTACATATTCAAAATATCACTAAGCGGGCAAGACAGGATCTGTTTTTTATTATTCGTAATTGTAGGTCATTCTTCAATATACAATACTAGCTTTGAAATATCTATATTATTCGCAGGTGAGATCCCGACTTGAATATGCTTGTATCATTTGGTATCCATATTATGAGGTGCCGAGGCGGGAACTGGAAATGATCCAAAGGCGTTTTGTCAAATTCTTATTGTTTCAAGTTGTTTTTTTATATCCTTCTCGCAACTTTGACCACGCTAAGTTATTGTCTCGTTTCGATATATCCTCTCTGTCTTTTCGACGTGATTATATTAGTCTATAGTTCTTGCATAACCTTCTTCACCATAATATTGATTCTTCTCCCATTTTGGGCTTATTAAATTTTTGTGTACCACAATTTCTATCTCGTCCTTCAGTCACTTTTTACCTTCCATTGCCACAAACCGTCATATTTGTTAAGTCACCATTACGTGGGTAAGGTGAAAAGTTCTCGGCCTGAAACAGAGATGGCGTTAAAATTAACAGAAATTTATGCGTGGCTGCATGTTTCTTTAGTATATTATTTATATGAAAACTTTCACTTGTTCTCTCAAGTAGTTTGTTTGCAAGAATTTTTGTAGTAGACGTCGTGCGTGTTATTTTTTTTAATGGATAAACTTGAATATCGTGCTGTTATAAAATTCTTTGTTTTGGATGGTTTAACCCCTATGGAAATTCATCCGAAAGTTGACAAAAGTGTACGGGGACTCTGCTCCTTCGATGTCAACCGTTAAAAAGTTGGCAGCTGAATTTAAACGTGGTCGTACGTCCCTCGAAGATGACCCATGTGAAGAACGGCCAAAAACCGCAACCACACCAGAAATCATCGAAAAAGTACATGATATTGTGTTGGAAGATAGGCGAGTGAAAGTGAGTGAGATAGCTGAGGCTGTGGGAATATCGGAAGAAAGGGTGCGAAACATTTTGCACAAAGAATTAGAGATGAGAAAGCTCTGCACAAGATGAGTGCCGCATTTGCTGAATGTCGATCAAAAGCAAATGCGCAAACGATTTTCGGAGCATTCTTTGGACCGATTTAATAAGAATCCGACCAATTTTGT
Source organism: Dermolepida albohirtum (assembly GCA_031893035.1). Classification (NCBI taxonomy): domain Eukaryota; kingdom Metazoa; phylum Arthropoda; class Insecta; order Coleoptera; family Scarabaeidae; genus Dermolepida; species Dermolepida albohirtum. The sequence continues at coordinate 1,550,915 of JAVIWB010000555.1, read as the reverse complement.
GCGGCGATTTGTCACCATGGATGAGATATGGGTCCACCACTACACGCCAGAAACGAAACAGCAATCGAAGCAGTGAGTGGAAGCCGGTGGTTCAGCGCCAAAGAAAGCGAAGTCGATCGCATCTGCCGGAAAAGTCATGGCCAGCGTGTTTTGGGATGCAAAAGGAATCTTGTTAATTAATTACCTTGAAAAGGCAGAACAATTACAGGCGCATATTACTCTAACCTTCCTAACCAGCTGGATGCCAAAATTCGCGGGAAGAGGCCTGGTTTGAAGAAGAAAAAATCATTTTTCATCAGGACAACGCACCCACACACAATGGTGCGTTGGCGATAAGAAAATTGCGAGATTTGGGGTACGATTCGCTCGTCCATCCTCCCTATTCTCCTGATTTGGCACCCTCAGACTTCCATCTATTCCCAAATTTGAAAAAATTTGTTTTTGGAAAGCGATTCACATCCAATGAAGAAAACGAAAGAACCGTAGAAGAATATTTTGACAGCCTTCCAGATTCTCACTGCCGGGAAGGAATATTGATGTTAGAAAAACGCTGGACCAAGTGTGTTGAACTCAAGGGAAATTATGTAGAAAAATAAAATCATTTTTTAAATTTAAATCGCAGTCTTTTATTGTCAAGCCGACAACTTTTCACCTTGCCCACGTATATGTTATGTGTTATAACCTCAATAAAATGTCTCAAACTACAGACATTAACTTTTCAAGTTTCAATTCCTTCAAGAGGACTATTGCTGGCTATTTTGCTCGCTTTACACTGTAGTTTTCTATTGCATACATTGCGTGTTTACTTTTATTTTTTAGAATACTTTAGTTTAATTTTCTTTTATTTTGCTTTATTATTATTATAGCTTGTTTATTTCTTTGCTTTTTCGTGCAATTGTATTTAATAAATAAATATATTTTTATTATTATTATTAGTATAAACTCAGTTTGATCTCACTTAAATTGTAATAAATAAACGCTGGTACAAAATTTATCAATCCGATACAACATTAAGTTACAAATAATTATTCAAACTGACGATAATTAATTTCAAAGAATATATTCCCACATACATTTGTAATGCGACTGTCCTACCATTAAATGTCTTCTAAAATTTCACTGATATACCGTTTTACGAGGAAAGTACAGATTTAACCCGGACTTGCTTGTATGGCAATAAAAATAATAAAAGACAAATAACTCAAGAAACATTACTTTTCAATGTAATGCCCGATGGAACAAATGAGGCGTATAGACGCAAAACTCACTCTTTGCAGTTTCTCTTATTTTAAGTAATTCGCAAAAAACGAATGTGGATCGAGTGAATTTTGCAGTGAACCTTTAAATTTACTCATTATTTTCGGTATCGAACAGTGAGTTTTGCTAGAAACCGATACCACAGTAACATTCTTTGTAAAATTTCGAACATAACGATGTACTTTTCTGAATTTATGCAATTTTTGCAAAGAGTGAGTTTTGCATCTATACGCCTCAAATGTATAATAAATCAGATTATACATTTGTGCCAGCGACTTGAAATTCATGCCTCCCAAGGAATCCGAAAAGAGTCCCAAAGTAATAAATCTGGATTATATAGCGGGTGAGACAACACTCTCCAATGCGACTGTGTTCTTTGTATTACATGGGTGTTATCGCGGGGACAGATGATGGGTTTACTTAATAGTAGTAGTAATATTCTTCATTGACAGCATCGATTACAAAACTACCAAAATTTGACCTCGGATATCATAGAATAGCGTACCTGCCGACAGAGTGGTTTTAAATCTTTTCAAAGGTGGGGATTTTTTTTAACTCGTAGAGATATCTACAATTTGCCCGGAGGGCAATAAGTGTTTGTTTTGTCTATAAAATGATATGCCATGAAAAGTCTCACTTAATTAATCTAAATCCTAAACCTAGATCTAAAATTTGGAGTATATTTGTCTATTCAATCATGAGTTAAATTTTCTGGTACTCGCAGTCAGTTCTGATAGCAGCATACGTTTCAGCCTACGCACTTCACAATTATCGCGTACATTCAACTGATTAACTCACTCTTTTGTGGTAATTCACACTATAACAATAAATGAATATTTAACAGATTTCAGAAGAATATCTTGTTCTAGAACCTCTGCAGGAAGGCAATGTTTACAAGCAGTGCAACGCAGTTGAATTCCATGAATCCATGCTGGCTTGAGAATGGCTTGTATAGTATCACCTTGTTGTTCAGTGATAGTTTAGATTTGTGATCAACGAGTTAATACATGTGGCTTAGTTTAAAATCAAGCTGCTTGCGCTATATGAATATATGTTTTTCCAAGTAAGGTGTCGATCCAAATGCATACCGATATTTGGCACCTTCTACTTGTAGAAATTGGAAGTTGTTAATTTTCACAGGACATGTTTGTCTGCGTAATGTAAATGTGACAGGGGTGACTTTGACTCATTAGTCTTAATGTGTTATTTTTTCAGCCAGGTCTGAATCTTATGGAGAATTTAATTCCATATTGATCTGTTTACTTTCTGGAATATAATGATGTATCCAAGTTTTATCTACGGTAATTGTGCGGTCTAAAAAATTACTTTCATTTTGAAAAAGTTGAAGAAGTTTTTGGGAAGTTTGAACTTTCTACCTTTGTCCATTAGATAAATCTTCCAATCAAAATTCAGCTTCTCCTGAATAATAACCTGAGGAATACGAACACTTGCTATTAACAAACAAAGCAATTCATGAATTCTTATCTACTTGTTTTTCCGAATAAATTCATAAATTTATCGAATCGTAAATGATTGACTGCAGTAACGGATCTTGCAATATGGGGTAACTACGGAGCTTCTTGAAAGACATTCTTCACCAAGCTGTGTTTGCAGTCGACGATAAATATTGACAGTTTTCTCACCTACAGTACATACAAATTTAATAATTCGTTGTGTTAATGGTTCGTATTTGTTGTTTTAAAAGAAAAACATTTCGGAATTTTAAAATTTGAAATTTTTGAAATAAATAATAAAAAAAATAAATAATCTTTGCTATCCATAAGTTATGCAAGTGCCTTGGCTATTATCATTAAAATAGCAACGAAATAGTATCCAACACATTTTTTTAAATTTTCTTTTTTATGATTATTTATTGTATTTATTACATTATTGTCAGAGATTATATTTAATATTTAATTCAGATGTGATGAAAGAATACACGAGAATGATTTGATGGGAATCAAGACTCGATTACTAGCACTACCTTTTGGAAAAACTTAATATTATGGTCAGTTAGTTTGTTGTCTTTTGTTTTACGATGACAGAAGAAATTTGCTTAATTTTCGACATTGGATTTGAAAGTTGCAAGTGCGAATAAAACGTCTAAATTGAAATTATAAAATGCATATACCCACAATTCATAATGCACTACAATTATTAATTTTTAAAGGAGTAAGCACATCTGAGACTTTGGCTAATATCCAACAGACTTTAGATGCATCACATTTTACACATAGAATTTGACATGTCCAGGGATTAGCAAGATAGGCGCCGCAAATTTTACCAAGCGATAATTTAACGCAATATTTAATAAGAACTAAGCTGATTTTTTTTGGAAAGATTTATTACGATTGATGCAGCCTGACTAACCACTATATTCCTAAACTCAAATGATAATCTCGACAGTGAACACGTCATAGTAGCCCTCATCCAAAGAAAGCCTAGACGTTTCAATTGTCGAGTAAGGTAATAAGGTAACAGCTGCTGTTTCATTCACCGCGATAACGAACATTCTTACACCAGTCACATTTTCCACCAAACGTATAATAGCTCCAAGTGACTCCCACTTATTTCCCAAGCACAATTTTTTTTATTGTAAAGGCTTTTCCGTTAGATAAACAACTTGTAGAAACAGAGCATTATTTTAGGGATCTTGGAAAAGATTATTATAAAAAAAAACAGCATAATACAGCATCGTCCAAATGCGTTAAAGATAAAGACGAATGTGTTAAAAAACAGAATAATGCCCTAACTCATTTGTTTAATTTCGAGTGTAACTTCCCGTCAAATCATTCTCGTATGTATACCAGATGTACCGGAAAGTCATTATCGGTTTTCCTAACACACTAGGTTCAAGTATACAATGTTTTGATTTGACACATATGTCATTTTATTTTACTGACATCAAGCTTCAAAGCCATCCTTGCCATATTTTGCGAACAAGTCATAGATTTATATATTTGAAAATGTCGAGTTCCGTGCCTGAAAAAGTACATTCGCGGCACGCATTACTTTTCTTATTTATTCAAAAGGAAAAAGCCGCTGAAAGTCATCTTTTACTGGTAGAAACTTACGGTGAGCATACTCCAACCATAAAAACATGTGAGACATGGTTTCGATAATTTAAAAGTGGCGATTTCGATGTGCAAGGCAAAGAACGTTATTGTAGACCGAAAAAGTTTAAAGATGCGAAACTGCAGGAATTTTTGGTGTGTTTCAGTCCAACAAACAGTAGCAGTAGTTGAGCCCTAAAGATGTCCCATACGAGTGGGTACGAAACGTCGGCAGTTATACCTGTGACGCAGTTCCAGCCCGGAAACCCAGTAGAAGATAGTATTAACAGAGATTATTCGAAAATTAAATACAATCTACTGAAAGAATTATATCAAACAGAATGGGAACCAAAATGGTCAACTACAACGTAAAATATGCACTCTTCTATGAAGGAAAAGAGTACTCAATATACAGCCAGAATGCAGACGTTTTTAGAATGAAAAAATATTCTCACCTGAAAATAGTGCTATCGAATTAGACTAAACACAAATTATAATAGTAGCACTAAGGAGGTAGGAATGGAATTAGATTAAGCACATATTAACGAAGAAGTAGTACACAAGTCAGGAAGTAAAATGTTAAAAAAGGGAGACCATAAAGGAGTTTGGGAGGAACTATATACATACATATAACGAAAGAACATAACGAAATTAAATTTAGCAGAAATCAAAAACAAAAGGTATAATTAAGTGATCGTTAGGAGCAAATACTCTTAAAGTGTTTAAACAATTACTAATAGACGTTTGTTAAAATTTCGCTCAAGAATAAAAGAGTAACTGAACTTATCAGCTAATTAAAGTAAATGCTGCTAACAAAGCAATGACCGCGACAATTTTTCATTCAATTCCAGATCCCCTTAGATAGTCTGGTTTTGTCGGAAATTCTACGCACCATGTGGTGGGGTAAAAATGATATAAGTGCTTTCAATACTACCCGAGAAGTTAACATATAATTCTCTCTTATTACTTTGTATTATCGTCTCGATAATAACACCCACCTAGTGTGTGGAACTGTCGACGAACTGTCGAATTACGTGATGAGCTCTGGAATAGCGCAAACATTCGTCGTTATCATTATTTTGTTGGCAGTAACTATCTTAATTATGTCGTAGTTGTCAATTGTGGTTTATATGCATACGTCTCTTGTTGCAGGGTAAATCGATGTTCTGTACTATTGATCAAAGATATATAAATGCTTTTACTACTATCTGAGAAGTAGACATATAGTTCTCTCTCATTACTTAGCCATTACCGTTGAACCCATCAAATGTTCTTTAAAGTTAATTAATTTCCTTTCCTTCTTTCGTTCCTAAAATCCTTTGTAAATAAAATTCTACATATATATATATATCATTTTCATCACACATCATTATTTTGTTGGCAGTAACTGTCTTAATCACAATGTAGTTGTCATTTGCCGTTTATATGCACACGTCTCTTGTTGCAGAGTCAACCGATGTTCTATACAATTGATTAAAGATTTATAAATGCTTTTGCTACTATCTGAGAGGTGGACATATAGTTCTCTCTCATTACTTACCCATTACCGTTGGATCCATCAAATGTTCTCTAAAGTTAATTAATTTCCTTTCCTTTTTTCGTTCCTGAAATCCTTTGTATCTAAATTTATATATATATATATATACATATATACATACATATATATCATTTTCATCACTTAATGCATATATATATATATACACGATAAATGATGACAATAAATGTACTTACCCAAGTACAGGGTTTTTCAATTCGCTTTAAGAACAAAAGAATACATTGTAGAATATCAGAAAAAATACCACATTCGCATAACTATAAGGTAAACCCCAAACTTTAAATTAAATTATCTATGTATGCGAATCTGATAAATCTCTGTCTAGAGAATGTTGAACATGCATAGATGAATAACTCAAATTATTGTGCACTTACTAAACAATTTATGTCCGTTGCGTTATTTGTTGATACAACAGCATTAGAAAACTGAATATTCTATTTTTGTCATTGTTGTGAAGGAAATTCACAGAAAAATGCAAAACAACGACGTAATAATGCAATAAATCATTTTTAAACATGTACAATTCCGAAAATTTAACCGACACATACTATGGAGAATGAAACATTTATTTTTCATGTTCATTCAAATATAAAAATACGCACTCGTAGACAGATAACAATTGTATGCGGTAAGTTCATTTCCTAATAATCCTGTAAATTTAAGATTCAACTATTTCAACACAACCCGGATTCAAGAGGAAAGCATTCTTACTATATTAATTTACTTGGAATTAACTTTTATTGAAGTATTAGATATTATTCGGCAGTAGAAAGAGCAGGATGCTCGAGTGCCTGAATTAACCCTAGATGTGAACTGTTGTTAAGGAGATTTCAATAATAAAATAACATTAATAAAGACGGGTTTCAAAAGTATTGAAGAACACCAACTCCAGTGATTATGGAATTATTATTGCACACGCGTTGAAGTTCGATACATTATAAAAACACGAGCAATAGTGGCGCTCTGGCAGTCTAAAGCGCCACTGTACACATGCTGGAGTTGTAACAAAAATACTATCGCGCTATAATTTTTTATTATTTTAAAGTCAAATTATCTCAGAAACAGTACAGCGATACATTCTGAATTTAAACATCGTTAACAACTGTTTAGCAAATGTCATACAGAGTAGAGCTTTTTACCGTAATTATTTAAAAAAATGTTATTTCTAGTAAAACAGCCAGTGAAATTTCTATAATTTCATGAAAGAAAAACTTTACTTTCTGATATAAAAACTAATTAATTCCCATAAATGTAGAAGTGTAATCATTCAAAAATACTAGTATTCTGTACAACGAGAAAACAAATCAAACAATATTATTTTATGAATATTTTTAAATAAAACTAAATTTTATCGATGGAATATGCGAAATTACTATAACTCTACTTTAGAAACTACTTCAATAACTGATATATAACAAGACTTAATATTTAGTTCTGTTATCATTACATTTTATTACTTCGCATTAGGTCTTGTAAAGTAGAAACTTGAATATGGTGCTTGCGTTAAAATCTGATGAACACGGTCGTTGTCTATATTTTCTTCATCTTGGGTTCCGTGCTGAAACCCCGTCTTCGTCAAAACTGACACCGACATTTCGTCACCACTTGTATGGGATATATTCAACAGTTATTATTATAATCATCTCCTAATTTAAAAAGATCACTCAACGGGATCTATTAATTTTTTTTCTATTGTTTAAATGTATCCGAATCTCTATAGGTGTTATTTTTCCTTTTTTCTGCAACTGTGAAGACTGCCTTTCACCATAGTAGCGTCTATTTTTTTGTTTGTCGACACAAAGCTAATTTTCATGACTACACAAACACTCAAAGTAATGTAGTTATCTATTATATTGTAGAACAACCTACACATTTTAGTGCATATACAGTTGAATGGAAACTACGAAATTGGGTAGTTCCCCGAACCAAAATATTTTCATAAACGAATGAATCATCGAAGACTAGATGTTTAGAGATCGTAATGTGTTTTGCTACACTAAAATTTTTAGTTCAAGAAGTTATAATTATATATTTCCGCAAAACTTGAGAATAAAACACTTAATATTCCGTCGTGGTGGCGACATTCTCCATACGGCTGATAAATTCAAAAACGTCTACCACACACACGTGATCTCATAATAATTATTCACTAACCTAATTTATACATGGTCCTCCTTAGAATTGGGAAATATTCACCCTATAAGTCAGATTTGTCCCCGTATGACTTCCATATATTAAGGTCACTCATAATTCAGGAAATTGGGAGGACATCGTTTTGAAAACAACCGAAATGTATGTTCAAATTTCCCAATCAATTTTAAAAATTTGTATTTGGTCGCACCTCTTTCATTTTGTTTATAATTTCCACTAACGAAACATGTCAAACTTAATCATTAAACGCGTAATACCCAAAGAAAATAGTATTTATTTTCCTTCGGAATCGAACTTTTTATTTTTTTAATGCAATTATTTTTGACAGCAGAGAAAAAGAAATTCTGTTACTCAAACTGAAACTTTGTATTCACTTACGATATTCATTATCTTATCAACACATTTCAACTAAATTTTGCCGCATTTTTCGCACGGCCGTTAGTTAGGGTGACACTGACAATTCTTCCATTTTTTTAAATATTCTTTTTATAGAAAGTTAGATAGTTTTAACACCTGCAATTTTTTTAAAATACTTTCATACCTTCAATTTTTTTTGCTAGTAGTTTCCCTATAACTAATAACGTTTGTACATACATATACGTTGTATATACAATATATATAAAGGTGTTCCAATAAGAAATTTCATGTTCAAATGCCCGCCATTTTAACAGTTGTCATGACTGAATCTGTAGCTACTTGACAGATGACAAGTAAAAATTATGCCATTAATAAAAATGGAAAGATATAGGCTTCAACAACGCATTGAAATTATTAAAATTCACTGCAAAATGGTGAAAATTTCGCGGTCACAGTTCGCAAAACTAAAGCATTTTTGGGTCGTTGTGAAACACCTTCTTGGCCAGCAATTGTGAAACTGGAGGAAAAATTTAAGTTTTTAGGACAAGTCAGAAGAATCGAATTCGTGGACGTCGCTCAAGAACAACTGAGAATATTGCTGTTGTAACTCATAGTGTTGAGGAAAACCCAAGTTTGTCCATTTCTCGTCGAATTGGGCATTCCACAAACGACATTATACCGTATTTTGCATAAAGACTTAGGCCTTAAGGCTTTCAAAGTTCAGTTAACACAAGAACTCACGCCTACCGACCATTAACGACGTCATGTCTTTACTGATTGGGTCCTTGAAATGCATCAAACTAATCCGGAATTTCATCGAAAAATTATCTTAAGTGATGAGGCCCATTTTCATCTCGGAAACAATGATAACAAGCATTTGGGGGTCAGAAAACCCAAGAATTATTGTTAAAAAGTCTCTCCAGCCTCAACGTTTGCGGTTTTTGGTCTGACGGGGTCATGGACCTTACTTTTTTGAAAATGAGGCTGGAACAACTGTTACGGTGAATGGATTGCGCTATCGAACGATGATTAATGATTTTATATGGTCGGAATTGAAAGATATTGATGTTGACGACGTTTATTTTCAACAACACGTATTGTTATTGTTGTTATTGTTATAGTTATTGTGATTTAGACTTATTTCTTTGGGGCTAAGGGAAAGATAAAGTCTATGCCAATGGCCGACAATAGATTCAAGACCTCAAACATGGAATTCGTGTAGTTATCGAGGGCATACAGCCGCAAATGTGCGAATTGGTGATGGAAAACTTCATGAAAAGAGTATGGTCTTGCAAGCGTAGCCGTGGCGGCTATTTGGCTGATATTGTTTTCCATTATTAATAGTATGCCCTCCTCTTTACAATTAAATAAACATCCGATGATTTCCCTTAAAAATACTCGTTCTTTTTTACATATCAAAATGAAACCTCTTATTGGAAAAACCGTCATGTAACAGTACGCCTATGTATAAGAGTCCGGAATCTTTAGCTAGGTTCATTTTATCGTAATTAAACAAATGAGAATGGAGGCATAACTTTGACTGGCTCTTCAAAATTGCTAAAATATTCCTTTAATACTTAATTATATATTGTTACGAAATTGTATTTAATTTAAATATTTTTAAGTATTAATGGAATGCAACTCTTTTACCAAATATCGCGTTGGAATGCGCCAAAATATTAACAAATCTCTTATTATGTGTATTTTATTTATATATGTGTAGAAATAAAAATACTTAAATTCCACGTTAAATGCCAAAATGTAAAAATTATAATGAGGTATGAAATAAATTTAATGTAATTTATTAATGAAAGTATATATAAAAAAATAACTCGAATAAATGAATTAATTAAATGATTTTGAAATTAATTAAATGTATGTAACAACAATGTAAATTAAAATATTAAATTTTACATTTACTTTATTTAAACTAGTTCTTGCTTTTAATACCTAAGTTTCAGGGTATTTGTGAATTCTTTTGAAAAAGTTACAGTTCGTCTAGAAACAATAGCCACGTTAATGGATCCTAAGAAAATTCAAAATACTTATAAAAATATATCTTGTTATTGTCTATGAATACTTTATTTATTATTAACTAAATAAATGTATAATTCTTTATAATTCATTTCTTTAAGATTAGAGAAAAGTAATTTTGACTTTTTAATTGAATAAATAATGACTTTTAATTAAAAATATGTATTGAAAATAAAATAATATCAAACAATTACAAATTTACATGAACTTAAAGGAAACTATTTTAATAAAAACAAATATAACTTTACAAATAAAAAATTTTATCTTTCGAACTATTAAATAGACTTATTGATATATTTATATTATTAAACAGTCTTCTTTACCATATAAATTATGATTAAATACAAATAAATACAGAGTATAAATACATTTACCTTCATAATATCAGGTTGTTACATATGAAATGTCCGATTTTGTAAGTAATAAAAAAAAGTCTAAATTAAAAAACTTACCCATAATTATCTTTTACAACATTTATTTTAAATACCTTCAAACTTCATATCTATAATTAATAACTAAATAATTCGTACTAATTTATATTTTAATTCTCTTACTTTACCAAATTTCTATCATGACATTTTAGTTGTGCAAATATTTTTTTAATCAAAATTTCAAATTTAAAATGCGAATTTTGAGTATTTATGCACTACTTTCTTGTGTTTATTGTATTTACTACCTGCACAAATATTAACCATGTTTTTCTTAATTTCTTTTATTTTAACCTAATCATAATTTCAAACATTAGACCTATTTTTATACGAGGGTAGCCATTTATATTTCAGGAACTGGCAACACTGTTAGTGCCTCCGATCTGATGATTGTATCATGAAGTTTGTCATTTTTCACAATATATTTATACTGACTGTTTTATTATCCGGCCGCTATTTCTATTGTTGACAGTAACTTGAACACTTTATGTCATCGAAAAAATGGAACTAACTCGCGAACATTTTTGTGCAATTATTCTTCATAACCTTCGGCGTGAATTATCTCAACAAGAATGCATCAATAAGCTGAATTCTTTATATGGCGATGAAGCACACTATTGAAAACTACAGTATATCGTTGGTATAGTGAATTCAAACTTGAACGACGTTCTTTGGATGATGAATTTCGTGAAGGTCGTCCCGCAAATGTTGTTATGTCGGAAAACATTAATGCAGTGTCTTAAATGATAATGCAAGACCGTCATGTGACATACCGTGAGATCGGGGCATCTCTAGGTATTAGTAACACCAACGTGCATAAGATCCTGCATGAACATTTAGCCGTCAAGAAGCTACTTCACGTTGAGTACCACATAATTTGACAACCGCTCAAAAAAGGACTCGCGTGGATTGGTGCCAAGAAATGCACAAAAAATGCAATGGCGATGCTTCAAAGAACATTTGTAAAGTCGTCACAGGTGATGAATCTTGAATCTATACGTATGAGCCTGATAGTAAACAGCAGTCGATTGTGTGGGTATTCCAAGATGAGTCAAAACCAACAAAAATTGTTCGCATTCGAAGCACATCAAAATAAATGGTCGTCTGTTTTTTCAGAAAAACCGGTCACGTTGCAACCGTGCCTTTAGAAAGTTGTAGAACGGTCGATTCCGAATGGTACACAACTGTATGTTTGCCAAAAGTTTTTGAACAAATAAAGAAAAAAAACCGAAAACAACAGATCATTCTCCACCACGACAATGCGAGCTCTCACAGGTCAGTTCAAACAATTGAATGTTTGACTGGGCAAAACATTGAATTGATGAACCATCCATCGAACAGCACTGATCTAACACCCTATGATTTCTTTTTGTTCCCACACGTGAAGAATAAACTTCGTGGTCAATTGTTGAGGCATTCGAAACTCATATTTTGAAGAAACCTCCTTCGCAGTAGCAGCAATGCTTTTCGGATTGGTTTAAACGAATGCAAAAGTGCATTGATTTTCAAAGGGAATATTTTGAAAAGCAATAAAACTATGTTCAATAACAAAATTTTTTTTGTTTACTATTCCCGAAATACACTCCGCGCAACATGAATAGGACCACCCGACTTGTTGCAAGCTTTCGGTGGTTTGAAAAACAATTCATTTACTAAAAATACAATGCAAGTTTGTAATGGTATGATATGGCAAATAATACGCATTATTGCGCAATAGTGCCTAACGTTATGCATTGGGTGACGTAAGTACCACATACATATAAAATGCACCGCGCCGGTTGGATACGACCAGTATTTAATAGTAAGCTACCGGATGAGTGTCGAGTTACAACGTGTATCCGGATAAACAAACATCTGTAATTAAGGGTATTGTGCAACGATGGGACGACAGAAGTGCTTAAGTATGGAAGAAATTGGAAAAATTAAAGCGTTCCATCAAGAAGGGTATTCCTCAAGGGCTACTGCAAAGAAAATAAGTCGATCACACCAGGTTGTGAACAATTTTATTAGGGATCCCGAGAATTATGGAAAACGTTTTAAAGGGCGAACAACATCCGTTACAACTAAGAGAGAACGTCGAGCCATATTACGCGAAGCATCGAATTCGGCATTAACGGCAAGACAAATCGCGAATAACGTTGGAACGAATGCATCGGTAAGAACTGTACAGAAGTTACAGAAGACCTGTCCGCATTTAAAACGTTTGAAAATTAAACGACGGCCTCCTTTAAGGGAATTTCAGCGCACTGCACGTCTTCAGTTTGCTCGAGCAAAAATGGGGTGGACAAGAGAACGGCAAACTGTTATTTTCAGTGACGAGAAGAAGTTTAATTTAAATGGCCCGGATGGGTTTTCTTATTATTTCCACGATTTACGTAAAGATGAAGTGATTCAGTCACGAAGGCGAGCCGATGTTGGTTCAGTCATGGTATGGGGAGCTGTTTCCTATAACGGACCTGTTGATTTAGTAATAGTGAAGGGCAGACAGAATTCGGAAAAGTACGTCCAGCTGCTGCAACAGGTGAAAGACAAATTTTCCAACGTTATAGCAGGTGGGCCATTTATTTTCCAACAGGATAATGCCAGTATTCACACCGCGCGCATTGTTCGACGCTGGTTTCAAGAACAAGGCATGGAGGTTCTCGATTGGCCATCGCTCTCCCCCGACCTGAACATCATAGAAAATGTTTGGGGATGGTTGTCGCGTAAATTGTACTCCAATGCTACCCAATTCAGTTGCGCTGACGAACTAGAGCAGGCGCTGAGACGAAGTTGGGCGGAACTTCCCGTTGACTACTTGAGAACCCTGTATAATTCCATTCCATCCCGACTATTTGAGGTTATAAGAAATAATGGCAAAAGTACTCATTATTGAACAATAAAGTATTTTGTTATTGCAAACGAATCTTTTATTTTGTAGATTGGTCGTATTCAAGTGGCGTTTAATTACTCTACTTATTGTCATTAGTAACGTACATTTGCACTGACTTTTACAAAAATTATATTTGGTACATACATACATCTTTTTATCAACCCTCTTATTTTCGAAAATAACAATTCCAGCGCGCTACCATGTTTATACCAACTACAAATGTCATATATGCAGTTGGTCCTATTCATGTTGCGCGGAGTGTATAAGCGGCTACCCTCGTACAAATATTGAATCATTTATAATTTGTTGTATATACGAACTCCTCAATAACCTTTTCTTGCATATATCAATTTTAATTATTTATTATTATTAAGTTCCACATCTTGAACTTCTCCTTGGCATGTTTTCTGAACAAATCTCCACATTAACATTGATTTTAAGTTACCGAATCGGACTGACTGCGATTCTACTTTACCTCTAAATTTCGCCTCATGTTTACCATGACGATCCGAAAAGCATTTAGTTGTCATCTATATATATATATCTCTTCTATAAAAAAGAAAATCCCCAATCGTTATATGTTACTGCACATTTTCTTTTCTCGGCCAGAAAATATGGTTTGACCACCATTTTTTTAACATCGAGTAACTTATATTTGTTGTATAGCGTACCATACGTAATTTCATCTTATTTTACTGCTTTATATACAGACCAGGAGTGATGTACACATTTTTCCAATGCTTTTTCTAATTTTCATTGAGGATTTGCTGCTGAGTAGAAAGTATGCGTAAATCAGAGATCTGAAAACATTGCAGCTACATGTTTTCAGCTCTCTGCTTTACGCATATTTTCTAGTCAGCAGCAAATCGCCACAATAAACTATCAAAGTCACGCCAAAGAGTAATCAAAATCGCACCATTATTAAACAACTTATTCATTTGGAGAACACATTATTTTATGCGGATTAAAAAGTTATATTACAGAAAATATTAACTTACCAAGTTTATTTCCCTTCTCATAAATGAGGAATATTAACAAATTGTTTTATCCAAAGGAATCCCTAAATTTGCCCTTTCTTTCAACCATATAAAAATATTATTGTAGATTTTTTTGACATATGTTCCTAGAAAATTTCATAGGTACTAAATGTACGTTTAATGGGTTATGCATGGGAGTTTGCAATGGATATTTTTGTAGAAAATTTAAGTATTCAGTACAAAATTTTAGTTTCTATCAAAATGGCCCCTTGAAATCAAAACTGCCCTAATTAACGGAATTTTACTTATTATTTTTCGTAATTTTTTAGAATTTTTTTACAATTATCATTAATACTATAGTTTCGAAATTTTAATATGTAGTATAATGAAACATTAATTTATATACAACAAAGAATTCAACGATATTTCCATTTATACGATACTGCTGTAAGTGCCTAATTATACGGAATTTGTGTTTGACATACAGTTTCTGTGCTTACAGCGTGTTTATTTAAAGCAATTACCTTACAACAAAAAGACCCTAATCCAATGCAGAGGATATTTGTTGTGGTGTATGTGAAAAACCAGCTTCTATTCATGATCCTCTTTAAGGATAATAAGGGCAGATTATATGGAACACAGAGGGCGTCAAGCTATTATGGCAATTCAGAACGTGTTCTGAGAGTATGCCACCTAATTTCACACGAAGAATCATTGTCGCACCCTAGTTGACTTATTACCTAAATGTTAGTAGGTACGTTAGGATTCTACTACGCCTAATTGACTGAAAGTAGATTAATTCTTTATATAGTGTAAAACGTTACTAAAAATATGAAATCCTTAAAAGAATAAATCACCGTTCTGAAAAGTGAGATTAATAGCAACATCATTTCTGCACATTTTTTAGGTTACATAGATTTAATTGTATAATTTATATGGAAATTAAATCTTTACTTCTTTTGACAAATCATTTATAAAGATAGTTTGTCTGAATTTATTCAATCAATATTTTTAATAACATGTCATAAAGTTGTAGCTAATATTTTTAAAGTGGCACATGAATATTACAATCAACAATATTAGGATATGTTCTGATAATAATTGGCGTACAGTAATATTGTATTTTTGAAATTGTGACTAGTAATTTATATTATATGTTTCTATTTATTAGATATATTTACACAATCTGTCTCAAAGAAAACGGAACTTTTTAAAAATAAAAATAGAATTAACTGTTTGACTAGTAGGTACAAAGTCTTTATGCACTATGGCTTTCGAATTATAACAGCAAATCAACATAGTCTTCACTTTTGACTTCTCCAAACAGCTTTTTTTCGGTCTTGCTTCGTTTGGATGCTTCCATCCAAAGCTTTGACGCTTGGTCTCTGGATCATATTGAAAACATCACGTCTCATCGCCAGTTACAATAGAATATCTTAAGTTTTCGTCCTTTTTTAGGTCTTTAATTAAGTCTGTACAATGAACTAGATAAAAAAATGAGAGAACGCAGTCCAAAATCTCAGCAACAGCTGTGGGAGTACCTTACAAATGCTTAGAATAATATTCCAGTCGAAACTCTTCAAAAACTTGTGTTGAGACTAGCAAAAATTTGTAAATTAAGTGTAAAGGTGGATATTTTGACGAAAGTCGCTTAAAATAAAAAGTGCCAATTTTTCTTCATAAAACTAATGATATTATTTTGTTTTATAAGTATATTTAGTTTATTTTTATAGTATTTTCATTTTTATTCGTATATATATTGTTTTATCAAAAGTATACCATTTTTTTATATTTTACCTATATCCTTCATTTATGGCCGGTAGTGTATGTCAATCGTAAAATCGTATTATCAGAAGTTATCTTATAAGTTAATTAGAAATTCTATTTATTTATTAACGGATATAATTGTTATAGAATATTTTATATATACGAATAATTTTCTTCTTTGATTTTATTTACTTATATATGTATTTATTTTTCATATATTACGCACATTACTATATCTATTCGAATACAAATCTTCGGAAAATAAAGTGTTTATGTACTATTATGTTATAAATCATAGACATGTTTCGACTGCCAATATCTTATTTACATGGTGTAAAGACTACCCTACATGAACTCAGCAGCTTCGTGTTCATCTTTACAATTCATAAATTAAGACACAGATTGTGACCCTGTACATATCACACCCTGCATCGAATGTATTAGTTGTATAGTTTTGAACGCAATAATTTAAAATAAATTAAAGGAAAAGATTGTAAGGGTTAGAGCATCGGTTTGGTCTTATTTTAGTTCTTAAGGAGTATTTATAGTACCTGACCAAAGGCAAAGGCAAAGGCTGAAACACTCATTAAAACCTATTTGCCAATATTCTAATCTTCATAAACCGATTATTTTCCTTAAATTTAGTTTAAATTATTGTATCCAGGATTATACATGATCTACGAGACAGTGATCTAATGTGAAAAATGAATGAATGTACAGTCAGTCACAAAAATGTTCTTATGAATGTTGAATATCCGGCTATGATAAAGCATATCTACTTCCATTCAACAACGTTAAAATACTCTACAAATCTCTAATAATAATACGAAAACTTATTATTATTATTTACATATAAAAACTCCGTACGCGATCTACACCGCTAAGAACCAAGATGTACACTTAGTGTACATCTTCGTTCTTAGCGGTGTATGTAGATAGCGTACGGTGCTTGTTTTCGTACAGGTGTTTTTCGTCGTGTTTTACCAGGTGCGACACTTTGCAATTGTCTGCTGATGATGACAACTTAGTTGTCGAAATGCGTATACAGAATTACAAAAGTTAATGTGGAAAGGGGTTATATATCAACTTTAGTGATTAAGTTAATCAACCGCAGGCTCCATCAAATTCAACAATTATTTACAACTATAAAAGAATTTGATAAATATTACTACATTTTTATAAGATATTTCTCTATTGTAAACCATAAATTTAAAACGAATTCGGTAAATACTCTTCATAGTACCGCGTATTTGTGAAAACTAAGAATTTAAAGCTGTTACAAAAGTGATTCGTAAAAATGAACACATGTCTGGTAATATGCGCGAGTTAATATACATCAAGAAAAAACACCTTTGGGCCAAATCGCCAAATTTATGGAAAGAGCGTGTTCGCATAGATGGAATTTGACACTGAAGAAAAAAGTACATTAAGAAAACATAAAGAGAATTTCAAGAAAAACTGGATATAACGGAAGAATATTCGCGTAAAAGACATTTCATTAAGCGTCGTTAATAGTTGTAAAGCATAGAACAAATAGTAATTTTAACGTCTCTAACAAAAGACGTTTACGTGGTAGTCTTCCGTTATATCTGGCTTTTCTTCAAATTCTCTTCATGTTTTCTGAATGTATTTTCTTTCCAGTATCAAATTCCATCTGTGCAACTGATATACGAAAACTTGTGACATTCGATATTAGAATATTTAAAAAATTCTGTTGTTGTTCTAAATAACATTATTATTAGAGGTTTTTAGAGTATTTTAACATTGTTAAATGGAAGTTAATATACTTTATCGTAGTCTGATGTTCACGTTTCATGATATTCAACATTCACGAGATGTACGAACACTTCAGTGATTGACTGTATATTTATAAATATGAATAAACGCAACACTACTAAAGTCAACTTAAGATTGCTCCCCTTCTCTTCGGTAACACGTATAAGTCTGCTGGTTTATTCGCTACCCATCACTCGTTTAAGCAGACTTACGTACCACGGTAATTTTTACTGTCTGAAATTGTAAACGTAATTTACTTTTGTCGCTTCTAATAAGCATACGAGGATAGTTTGACAAGTAGTGAGAATGACACATAGGTGGCTCTCTAATTGGTAAAACAAATGCACTGTAATTTAGGTTGCCTATTTATATGTTTATATTCCGATATTTAGATAAATCGGTTGATTAGTTTATTTTTGACAGTTGATTGAAGAAGAAGCAACACGTCGTTTCGTTAAAATGGCAAAAGCAGAGTATCGTGCGGTAATTAAATACTTCGTAATTAAGGGTATGAAAGCTACCGAAATAAAAGATGAGTTACGGGAAACATTAGGTGAAATAGATGGGTAAATGAATTTAAACGTGGTAGAACAAGCTGTGTTGATGAAGCGCGTTCTGGAGCACCCAAAATCGTGACTTCTAAGGAAATGATTATAAAAATCCATAATATTATTACGCAAGATCGACGATTCAAAGTGAGAGAGATAGCAGACATGGTAAACATTTCAACAGAATGCGTACACCATATTTTAATGAAAGAATTGGGCCTTTCAAAAGTTCACTCGTTTGCGCATTTCCAATGAGTGTTTGGACCTTTATAAGCGGTATCCGGTTGATTTTTGTATGCGATTTGTTATTTGCGATGAAACTTGGATACACTACAGTACACCCAAAACTAAACAACCTCCAAAGAAAGCGAAAACCATTTTATCGGCAAACAAGGTGATGGCATCAATTTTTTGGGATTCAAAGGGCATTTTGCTCATTGATTACCTTCAGAAAGGTGCCACAATAAACGGACAATATTATGCAGAACTTGTACAAAAATTAAATGTTGAGATTCGTGCTAAACGGCCAGGAATAGCAAAAATAAGGATTCTGTTTCACCAAGACAACGCTCCCTCGCATACCAGTACAGTTGCGATGTCCAAAATCCACGAGTTGCATTTCCAATTAGTACCGCATGCACATTATTCGCCGGGTCTAGCCCCTTCCAACTTCCACCTTTTTCTAAAATTGAAAACGGCACTAGGTGGAAAGAAATGTTCGTCTAACGACGAGCTTATCATCTTCGTAAATGAGTATTTTGCAAGCCTTCCGGAATCGCATTTTAGAGATGGCATAAGGGCATTGGAGCACCGTTGGAATAAATGTATTGCTCTTTTAGGAAAATATATTGAAAAATAAAAATTATTTTGTATTTAAAAAATTCATTTTTCTTTTCCATTCTCACTACTTGTCAAACTACCCTCGTATTTCGAAGAAGATTACTAACAGACTCAAGGTTTACCACAAAGTTAATGGAGAGATATTTACAGATTTACACTCATGAAGTAAAATATATATGTTACCCCAATTATAGAATATGAAATAAAAAATCTTTACTATAGAGAAAGCTAAATTTAAACAACCACTAGTACTTATTACATTACTGTAACTGAGATACAAAATACTTTATAATAAAAATTAGAAATTATGTCGCTCAAAATCGGTAAGGAGTATACTCAATCTGACAAACGCAGAGGTTTTAAAACAAGTTTTTCAAAGTGCCCAGACAAGGAAATATATATTAAAATAATAAATTTCTTCAATGACATTTTTATGAATGTAAAACAAGTGTCCAAGTGGATATAATGTTGTTATAAGTTTATAATATGAGTTCATGACCCATGGTCACTAGGGTGAGTTCTCCCCTGTTGGACACGAGGTTAACCTATAACCCTTGCATTTACTTTGCAATAAGTATAAGTTGACTGGAGGCGAAAGGTAGCTCACTTATTTACCTGGCAGAGGTCAAAACTTAAACTTCGTGGTAATAAATTTAGTAGAGGAAGAAAGCTTTAACCGTCAACAGGCCCATCCAGATTTTAAATAATATATTTAAATTTCCGCATCCAATAGTAATATTATAATATATATATATATATATATATATATATATATATATATATATCATCTTATAGTCTTAAAAGAAATTTAAATAAAGATATATTATTAAATTTTTAAAATAATAAATATAATAATCTAAAGTTATATTACGAACATTATAATTAATAGAAAACAAATTTTTCTTTTCGATTTTATATTTTAATAATTTTGTTGATATTGCCTAAGTGCGTTAAGTGTTAAATGAATAATATTTTAAATGTATAGCACATGAAATTAACACGTAAAATATACTATATTGTTCATAACTGTAAATGAATCTGGCTTTTGTACGATTAAGACGTAGAACGGTTAAAATTAAGAACAAGTTTATTAAGGACACCTGCTTCTACAAATTATTAACCAAGGATATAGAGATGGCAATCTATGCAAAGCCCTAAACAAGTAATTTTGTGAAATGGCATCGAATTATGAGGAAAAATACGATGATCTACCTGGAAATATCCAATTAAATATCTATTAAGGACCCCGGCATCTACCAAATTATTAACCAAGGATGTAGAGATGGCAATCTATGAAAAACCCTAAAGAATTAGCTTCGTAAAATGGCACCGAATTATGAGGAAAAATGCGATAATCTACCTGAAAATATCTAATCAAGATGTTTGCCATTGTTGTCAAATTCAATATTAATGCAGGAATCGGTACTTTTTCCTAGAGTAAGACTGTAATAATAAACTTTATTGTCCAGTAGATAATCCAATTATAGGACAATATATTAAGTATACTAAAGCAACAGTACTTAAGATTAACAAATTAAAAGCCCAAATACTGAATTTAAATTTAAATTTAATTACAGGTAATTAAAAGTAAATAAAGGATTTTAACATAAATAGTTATTCATATTAAATAAATCAAAGTCGTCATATGAATGGATCCAGGAATAAGCAACTATCGTTACGGGCCACACACAATTAGAGCCTTCTACAACATATTTGTTCAAGCTCTAGACCCAAAAAATGTGTCTGGTGAAGAATTCCACTTCTTGGAACTCAAAACTTGACGTAAAAGAGAAGAACTTGAGAATCATTCACTACGAACAAGTTCAATTAAAAATTTTCTGCTAGCAACATCTCACCAAAAGAGTCACACCGATGAAGACTAAATAATTATGGGCAGTCAACTCTACGCTAAGTTCTGTAAATTTTAAGTGTTGGCATCTGTAATGGGAATATCATACAGCACAAGAATATTCGAATTTGGAACCGGCAAAGCAATAATAAAGATTTCTTAAAGTTAAGATATTAGAAAATATCCTGCAGGATTGAATAATTGATATGTTCAGTGAAGAGAATCCGAGCGCCAAATATTACATCCAAATCCTTCATTTTATTCTCCCTCATAAAATTACGCTAGCCCAGAGCATAATTAAATATTATAAGATCCTTTATTTTATAATATGCAACTATGCTGTACTTGTCAATATTTAGTTCAGTATTGCAGCTAGTGAACCAAGAGTATATTACATCAGAAATTCTTTGCAACTCATGACAATCAAAGAGAAATTTCCTAAAAAATATCTTCAAATCATCAGCATGAGATAATATTTTGCAATTAAAGAGCAATGGATAGTAATTGAGTATTTGGTAGTAGCTAGCAAGAATACCTAATTATAGCTCTATGGCACTCCAGTAAAAGCTTTGAAAATATTTGAATAACCATTATAATAGATGTGACAAGTGTTATTCTAAAGACAGAATAATCTCGTTGCACCGTGCCGAAAGTATTGAAAAATCTGTATCAATGACGTCTTCGTTCTAACAATTCACCACTAAACTATGACATCTCAATTAAATTAGCTACAGTCGAGTTGCCTATTATAAAACCATACTGGTGTATAGATACTGGCGAACATTATAGTACATTCTGGCAATTCGTACCATTCTACACGAAGCTCTTTGAATGGGGACAGTTTGTTTCCCATATTTTAACAAGGATATGACGCGTTTCATAATGCCGCAAGATATACGAGAAATTCAGAAATGAAGAAACCTCAAAATGCTGGAACATAAAATGGTTCGAATGTCAATAATGACATGTTCAACGTCAGTTCAATGCCAGTTTGATGGTGTAACCTAATGACTTAACTTAACAATACAAGAGGAAATCTAGAGGTGTTAAGTCGCATGAACATGAATTCCAGGAATTGCCTGGTCAATTCCTGGAAATAATCTATTCACCAAACTTCTTCTTCAGTAAGGGAATTGTTTGATCGACAGTGTGGCAAGTAGCACCGTCATTTTTTGTTGAAATTCCATACATGTCGTTCAAGTCTAGAGCATCCAATCGAGGTAAAGAATCCAGTCAACGGTGAGCGATAACTAGTTCTAGCATTGTTAAAAAAATAATGTCTAACGACTTCTTCAGAATATAATGCACACCAAACAGTCAATTTAAGTGGATGCAATGCTTATTTATGTGTTACTTCTAGCTGATTTTCAGAATAGATATGGCAGTTTTGCTTATTCGCAAGGCCATAAAGTGAGAATTGACACACTTGAGACACTGCCTTGTCTCACTGGCGCGGAAGCATTACGAATTGAGTATATTGATGCGAATTTTTGCACAAGGCGTTCGATTATTTTTAGACTAGGATGATTATGACTACTGAAAAATTCAGTTAATGTACGAAAAGTATATGTGACTTACGTTAATTTCGATAAAACGCCTGAATAATTTGTAGTTTGTATCATTCCTTCATAAAATGGTAGGTGTAGGCAAGCATAAATGTTTAAAAAACAAACCCAGCAGGACTGCCTCCCGATAGATCTCAATTTTCAAATGCATCATATCTATCTCTAATGGAAAACCCCTTACATATTAATGCTTGCCCTAAAATAAATTTTTGACACATCATTATTATATAATATTCAAAAATTCCTTTTCAGAACTGTTGTATGTATATGCGTATATTTTTTGCTAAGTTAGTATTTTGAAAATCTCGACTATTAACTTCCCAATAATTTATTAGGTAAGTGCTTTTTCTATTTCTAAAACTAAAAATTGAAACAATTAAACTGTAATACGTATACTCAGACTATAGTTAAAATATAATGAAAATTATGTTCATTATTATCCTATAATTATAGGAGATAAATGGCTTAAATCATATTTCACTAATGAAGGTTGGAATATTATTTTTATCAATTTTCTTTGAATTGTTGAGATGAAGACGTCTTAACATTTACATATATTATTTGCATTTAATTTTAAGAAGGCCGTGTAAAGTTCGAATTATATACATGCAGGTATAATTTATTACCAAGCACGATTTGCTTGCCTAGTTATTTACTACAGTTTAGAAATTCGGATGTGTTTATCTGTCACTTTTAGTTTGATAACAAGCGCGTTATGGATAGAGTAAAAGATATAGCAAACGATACAGATATTAGAGTAGAAATATTGATTGATGTATAAATTCGAAACGTTAGTTTTTAGGGTAAGAACGTTTTGAAAAAGAAATTGTTGTTATATCAAGGTTATTTTAATTGCGTACCAATGTTTAATTGAATAGTTTTTTGAATTTATGCAAAAATTGTTTTATTAATTAAACAAAAGAATATAGAATATTAAATAGAAAAAAACGAGTATTGTCAACATATTTTGTTAGAGATCGATAGAGAAGTTAATACACAAGAAGCGACTTGTGTATTTTACGGAGAAAACATAATTGGCGAGAATACGTCACGGAAATGGTTTTCTCGATTTAAAGAGCCATTTTGACGTCAACGATTCTCAATGTATATGAAACAATCGGACTGTAATAAAGATCGTCTGAACGTTTTAATTCATAATGATCCATGATGACTGTAGATAATTCATGATGATCGCAAATAATGGAGGAGAATATATTCTTGATTAATTCATGTATTTGACATCAGCCTGATATTTGCGAGGTTTATAAAAGAAAATCAATGAGATGAAATTTTGAGATTTAATAATAATTATGTAGCAGAAACTATTAAATATATTTTTCTCCTTATGCTGTGATCTAGTATAATGTCAAAAGAAAAAGTGTTCAAGAAAACAATGAACCAACAACAATATACACAAATAATCAGAATAATTTTATTTTTCTTTGTTAACTGTTTATCAGTCATCTGATAACTGGTGGTAAGAAACTGGCTTATCACGCCAGAGGTCTCGTGTTCAAGTCCGATTGCCTGCTGTCGAGAAAAGTTTTTCGTGGTTTCCTCTTCCCGTTTAATGCTGACAAAGTCGCACTACGAACGCGGATAATAGCTCATGGTATGCCAAAACTTACCTGTAATTGGTGTTAAGTTATTAAAGAATGTGAAGACTTGTTATTATTATCATTAAAACTAATATATCGTGCCAGAATGCTGCATCATGTTACACAGCCAAATCTGATGATAATGTGTTTTCAACTTTCGGTATATTGACAGGCTCCGAAAGTCTTTATATTTTAGTACAATAGAAAATATTTTTGAATAATCTATTCTTCTCTAAATTGATTTAAAAGAAAACAATCACGAGATTCTATTAGAAAAAAAGATTCTGATGGCGTATTTCGCCAAAATTTCGTAACCAGCAAACCTGAGTGGACTTATTTCAGTGCCAGGTACTGTACATATTGTCATGCATATTTATCTAATACGCTGCAAAAATTCTTTTGAATAGAAACGCAAATTGAACGGGAATTTTTTCGTATTTATGTGTTTACGCATCTCGAAATACATATGCAATATGTATCAATAAAAACTTACGTTAAGATTCCGTTAAGCAAAACAGGAAAAATGAAAAAAAGAGAGAGAGGACACGTACACACAATAAACACATTACGAAGGTGTACGTTGAAGTCCCTGGAACGGGAGTTCTTCTCTCTCACCTGTATCCCTCCTCTTTAGCTGCGGACCAATGAAACGTCGGTACCGGAGAACGAGTTGATGCTAGGAACGTCCGATCTTTATAAGTCATTCTATATTCCGTGTTTGATGGGGATACAGTATCTCCGAATTGTTCTGACCTTTCATCAATACTGTCAGATTTTATAAGTGAGAGACTGTATTGTTTACAAGAAAATTAAACAGTGCGATAATCAAAGCAACGAATTTGTTTGATGTATATATATAGTGTGCTTAATTTTTGATTTGCAGTATATTAACATTTTGTGTAACTTTTGTGATACTCGAATAACGAAAAAAAAACTGACATTAAATACCTTCAACTGACAAGGGATGGATTACAAGAATTTCTTATCCAGGTAAGGGCGTAGTCTAATGCGAATGTATAGATGCTTGTTTGTAACGTTTTATCACTTATTTTCTCTTAAAAAAAAGCATCTTTATCACGGTTATATTTGACGTTAAGATTTTAATTTTTTCGATCGTTCCTTATCTTTTGAAAAGCTTGTTGAAATTACCTGCTCGTCTAGTCAGACAATCGCGGCGAGAGCAAAAATCCAGATAATCACGAAATATTCACACTTAGTGATATCTCCATGGCGACCGCGGCGATATATACATGTACATTTATGTATACGTAAGGGGGTTGTTTTGTTAGGGGCGGGAAATGAAAGTGATGGGGAGACAATAACGTTTTATCTGTTTTATCGCTACGCTCCTACTACAGCTTAATAAATAAATTATCAGTTATCCATAAGCGATGGGGTAGTTTTAGTGAATACATTTTCACCCGGGAAAATTCTACTTATTGGATATCAAAGGAATAATGAAAATAAAGTACTAAAAATCTTCATGTAGTCAATGTTTTATTAATTTTCTTAATCTATAATTTTGATTTAAGATAGTTACATTTCTAAGCCACAATATTTATATTAAAAATGTACAGATATTGAAAAACACATAACAACGTTTATTAGAGTTATAATCGAAATAAACGATTACATTGAACATTTGTAATTAATTTTAGATGTGAATATAAACTGGCTTAAATATTAATGTAATATCCTGAAATTTTCTCTCGCAAAAATATATTTTATTCGCATAACATTATAATGTTTATATTTAAAGTTTTTTTTTTCATAAAAATACACCACCAATTAATTCAATAATTACAAATTTGAAACGATTTTTTAATGTAGATTTCTCTGACAAAATAACATCATTATTAAGTATACGTCTAACAATTTTGATAAATAATATTTTGCATGTTATACTAATATATTTTAATTAAACATATAAGGTTGCTCGAAAAATTTAAAATTTGCAAAATTGAAATTTTTATTCTAAAATTTTAAAAAATTCACAAAGTGATCTTTTAGAAATATTAAGCAATAGAAAGCAATAAAAATGTATATCCAAAATAATTAATTAATTTAGTTTTGTAGATTATGTATTTAATTAAATATATTATAATTATTAGAAAGCCATTTGTATAAAAATTCTGTGAATACAAAATTACTTAACCAAACGAACATAATGTATTCACCGCTATTCCATGTATTGACAAAGTTTTTAAATATTGGATTTCGCTAATCTGACAATACACCCTCTTGTCCATGTTCCAAGAAAGACTAATTTGTCTATAACCTAATTATAATTAGCTTTTATGTACAACCCACTTTATTTCTTGCATAAATACATTTTGTAAAATCAAAATTTCTAAGCTATTGGATAATGACCAGCTAAGGAAGGTAGCAAATAAATTAATAATAAAAATTATAGGCTATTTGTTACGTTAACATTTTCAAGGATGTTCTAACATTAAGCTTTAATTAGATGAAATAATCAAACCATTGTGGCATAAATTGCCCCTAACTGTTTCAGGTTTTAATACCATTTTGACGATTTAAACTAATATATTTGTTTCATACATTTATAGATTAACAATAAATGCAAATTAAAACACAACTGATATCGAAGAAGATATCGATATTACTATCAAATGGATTTAAGATCTATATTATGAAGTAAATAAATAGGGCTTTTATATAGTTACTAGTACTAAATTTCCAACATTAAAAATTATCCATTAATGCTGTGTCAATAGACATCAAGATGAATCGATTTCACAGCAACATTTTCTAGAATTTTTATAAATATAGACTTCTTAATGGAGCAGTATGATCGATTATTTTGACAAATTTTTTAGTCAAAGATTGATCTATCTGATCATTACCTTATTAAATTATAAGGGAATGATATATACAGTTTACGTCAATAAATATTGTCCTTTATAAACTATAATTATTTAATACATTTCTAAAATATAACACTCTATTATATAACCTTTCTTTAATTTTATATTTTAATAGAATAATAGGAATATATATAACGGGCATAATTGGATGCTGACTATACTCGTTGATTATAATGCAGAAAGAAAATTAATTACTCAATCTCTACAGACTTATTTTCCAAAAATAATAATGAATTAGTCTATAGCATCAATAATTTTATTTAATCGTTGAACTAAATTTAAATGAAAAATATTTCAGTGGAGTAAAAAATCAATTGTACATAATTCGCATAAGTAATTTGAAATAAATAATCTTAAAAATCGTCATACAGCTCGTTTAATTAATTCTTTCATTCGTTTAGTGATCACTGCTCCGCTGAATAAAACATATTGCAGTAACGTAGTTGTTACTAAACGGTAAACTTTTATTAAAAGACTTTAAAGCCTTCAAGTAAAGATGAAGTAACAAACTCTTATTTTCTCAAAAATTGAACCAAGCTGTTCTCAAAAGAAATATCATCTTAAGTAATTTTAAAAGTACACTGTAATTCTTTTAAACAAAAATTGAAATATTAATTAATTCAATTCTAATTTTATTAATAATATTAATGAAATTTCACTAGGGGTTTCTTCGATTCGACCAAGGTTTAAAGTATTCTTAATCTGTCTTTCGATTGGACCACGAAGAAGACATTTATATATGAAAAGTATGAGATTGGACCCCGACAAACAAATTTCCAGAAACCCTCCAAATAAATATATATAAAAATAAATATTTATAAGTTAGCTGCTACGTATTTTTTGGTCGAATCAAGATCCCCCCCCCCCTGTCTATAATTATTGAAACTGTCTTAAAATATTGTTTTAAGTATAAATTAAGTGGAAAAATTTAGTCATCATTATTAGATGAAAATTTTCCGATATTTCCAAGTAATCTCTTCTATACATAAACTTTTAGGTGGTATATTTATAAGAAGTTAATGACGTCCCGAATCGTAGATAAAAGTAAAGACCTGAACATCATTATTAGCAATATCAAAGCGAAATATCTCTTAACTACAGTTTTACAACTACGTCATACATTACAATCTTATTAATCTTTTCTGAAACTACTAATGGTGATTTATATAAATTTACCAATAGAAATTCCAAAATATTTGTTGCAAGTATTTAATAGTTGATCTTACATTACAGTACTTGTAGAAGATAGATCATTGCAAGAGAAACGTAGATATTATACTACTTGTATTTTAGGATCTTTTCGAAATTATTCAGAAGGATATCTTGACTAACAAGGCAAAAACTATTGCTTTAAAAAGTTAATAATTTTTATTACCGAAGATAAGTTTAAGGCTCTTATTTTTTTGCTAATAGTATAATAACTTTTAACTATGAACTTGTAAACTAAAGAAACAATATCATAATTACATTATATGAAGTCGAACTTGTGTTTGCAAACCTTTTGTATTGATTTTAAAGGTTAAAATCTAAAATATTAGTTTCAAAAAATATCAACGCAATATCAAATTAAAAATTCGCTCCTGTTTACGTAGTTTAGTGACTTGCATATTAAATATTATAATAGAGAAAAACAATATGGGATTTGATTTATAAAATTACTCTCTACTACTAATATTACTAAAAATACATGTTAACACTAGACCAAAAACGTTATTTAAGACACCATTAGATGAACGCGTCATGTAGTATTTCTAGAAGATCATTTGATTTGAAAAAGTAGACTTGCACATTTTTGTCTCTCTTAATGTACCGAAGGAAATTATAAAAACTGCTTGCTTCACAAAAATTAACATAAAAATATTTTCTTTTCTATTTATTACTTCTTAAATGCATGAAATATGTATTAAAAAATTCCGAAACAACTTTGAAGATAGGTTTACGGATAAACTTGCTTCGTGCAGCAAAGGATTTATTTTAAGTTCAACTTATCTTTTGCCAATCCAAGAAGTAACACTTTCAGTATTGCGTTTCGGAAAAAAAACACTGAAAAAATCTATAAAAAACATTTGAAGTGCAAAGACAAGATGTAGGAAGACTTTCATTTAATATAAATATATTTGTTATATTACAATGGATCTCCAGCAAACAATGTCACCACCAAAATGCAAACAAAGCTTTCTATTTACGACAGGCAAGCTAATAGTTTTGTAACTTTGATATATCCACTGTGTCTTTCGCGGAATAAAAACCTTTCCTTTAAATTGGATGAAAAGTACTGCTAATATAAATAGTTCTGTAGATTTTATATTCTGCTTAAGTAGATCAAGAAAGATATTAATGATGCGATCATTTGGCAAGGGACTGACCAAACGGATTCATTCATTGGAAAAATCGTTTCTTAACTTTGAATAGGGTAATAGGTTCCGAATTCCCGAAGTTGGTTCTGAAGGAGAAAAAACTTGAAAGACAAAAACTTTTACGTGCCCAAACAATATTATGGTCTTATCAAATTTACGAACCCAAAGAATTATAAATTATAATATAGTATATCAAACAAAGTGTACTGTATAATTATATATCAAACGATGTGCTTAAAAGAGAACGAACCGATTTAATACTCCTGTCACGACCGTTAAAAAAGATCCAATAGTAAAAGCAAGGGTGTGTGTAGGTGGTTAGGAATATGTTTTAGTTTTTAAAATTGGACATTTCGACCTATATAGTTCTTGTCAAATTCAGTGTTTGTGTGATCTTCAAGTGGAGTGTTTCGCGGTTTATTCGTGTAGATTTACTGCCAACCCTTGTTCGACCATGTGTTCAATTTTTACTGATGATGACAACTTGGTTGTGAAAATACATACCCAAAATACAAATATTGATGCGATAAGGACCTTTTTACATTTTTGGTTATTCAGTTCAACGAAATTTACATCAGAGTATCAAAAAAGAATTGCAAAATATAAATGATCGAATAAAAACTATTTAAACCACTTGCGTTTTCAATTTTAGGAAACATTTTTGTTTAAACTATTTGGAAACTGATAAAAAGAAGGTAATTATTACAAGAAATTCTTTGTGTATTTAATCACGAGGTGGAATAACTTCGAGAATTCATTCTTAAAACTAGTTTTTCCAGTTTTGAGAATTTATTTTAATAGGCCTTTTTATACCCAAAATAAAAAGTAAATCTTTGAAGAAATAAAATGCAAACCATTTGTAAGTTTATGTTCCAGCATAGAGATACAAATGGTTTGCATTTAATTTCTTCAAAGATTTACTTTTTATTTTGGGTATAAAAAGGCCATTAAAATAAATCCTCGTCTCAAGTACTTATGAATACTTTACAAATTATACCGAAGTATTTTTTGCAACTTATCGTATTCTATGTAACAAATTCCTCAATTATACGAATAGATAAATTAATTAAATACTTAATTTGATAAAGATCAATGTATTATCAACGCCGCAATAGAATTTCAATTAACCAAGTAGATTCAAATTACCAGAAAACTAGGCAAATCATCTGAAAATACAGTTCCATAACAACTGTAATTACATTTTAACTACTACCGTTACCTCTGCAGTACTGCAAGTTATTGTAATCGTGAATCTAAAGTTTAAATCTTGTGATGTTTGAAAACCAATGCGATGAGAAAAATGCGCTGTAATCCGTAAGCACCTACTAATGAAGTGATCGCAACTACTACAACAGCTTAAAAAACAGGCCAATTGGTCTATTTTTTGATAAATATTAAAAATAGTAAAAGGCACGAAGAGTGAGAGAATTAAAATGGAAACTTTTAAATAATAAATTTGTATATTTTATGCGAGAATATTAAAATGTAATTTATCAAATAATTATTTACATTTACATATATAATATAATCAGGTACAAATTCCGAAGCGTTCTCAATACAGAGCTGCTACCTTTTATCTAATAGTTCGGACAATTACTACGGCGTGTTGTACCTGCACAGATTTTCCGCCAAATAACTTGGTCCCAACTGTACCTCGACAGTAATTGTATAAAAATACCTTGATATTTCCCCTTTAAAATGTATATTTTAACTTTGAAATGCACACTAAATAATGTATTGTTTTTGATTTTTTTAATTTTTTGTCCATGTTGTCTAGGTTTGAATTTTACGTTCATCAAAGTTTATTTTAACAGTTGAAATGTTAATTTTGACATTGAAATGTAGATAAACAACGTCTAAGTTACTTCCTATAAAAATAAAATAATAAACTATTTCAAGTTTTTTCTAATTAATCTTACGAAAAAAATATGCGAAATCTCATTTCATAACACAAAAAATTACGCATGCGTATTACAATGAAACAGAAAGCTAAAAAGTACAAACTCTGTATTACGTAAGCTGGAATAAACATTTTATATTCGTAATCACATACTGAAGTCTTAGATTGAAACGTTTTAGCAAAATTACTGGAATTAAGTGTTATAATATTCTCGGAACGAATAATACAAATTAATCTCGAAAGAGTTAAAGTAAATCTTGGTTACGCCTTATACATAATTAATTTAAGTGCAGATGCGTGTCAACCTTGTTTAAATAATGAGCGAGGAAAAAAATTGAAAATTAAGATTATAATTTCTCTCAAGTTATTCACGATCATTATACACACTGAAATTTCCTCGTTAAGTAACTTCTATTGCATAAATTAGAATATTTTATAAAAGTAAAGAATCTGAAAGTGATTTTTTAATTCTTGCGTATTTAATGTATAGAAATTGAAATTGTAAATCAAATTTTTAACGAGCACTTGAAAAATGCCATCAAAAACCTTGAGTTCGATTTCTATAAAATACCATGCATATACACGATGTCATTTAGTCATCATTAAGTTAATAATACTGGTTTCGTAACAAGGTGCTGCTTTCGTAAAGCGAAGTGTATCATTCAAGTTGCGCTAATCGTAGCTGCACCGAGCAAAATTCTCCGTAATTGACATTGTTATATATATATATATATACACATATATATATGTACGTCTAATATTATATAGGCACCTGACTTTTCGTCAGGCTCTCCTAAAACCGCATCACGTGCCATTTTCACATGGCTATTGTGAGATCGCGAAGTGAGCCCTCCTATGTCGGCGGCAATCTATGTTGTATACATAGTCAATACGGTGTAACAATCTGTACCACCCCTGCCATTGTACCGAGCGAACTCATCTTTCAAAGGGACCCTATACATCATGCATGACGCTGTTGAGTATTGAGGCCACAACATCAATTCATTTCCAAATAGGGTGTTTATTATGGCACTAATCGAGTCAACAAAAAGACATATTGCCCTACTCTATTTTAGGGGTTAGAGAATGGTTTATGGAATTATTTAAATCCCTTGACTAAATAATATCTTTATGCATGTAAATTGACGAATAATATCATAGTCTGTTGATTCTTTGATATATTAAGTAAGCAAAAATTTGTCATTTTTTAAGAGAAATTAAAAATCGTATAAAAAATACAAAATCAATATAATTATAATATATTCTATCCAGTATGATGAAAATATCAAAACGATATATATTTTCAAGATAAATTTTAAAAACTAACATAACTTTTTCTACTAATACTTCCAGAGTCACGAATTTTCTTAAGCGCTACAACGGTATAACGGAGATTCCAGCTATAAGTTAGTTATGTTATACGTATTCAATAACTTATAAAATAGATGTTTGTTAAATAGTGCTTTTATCGAATTATCTAATCTGAGTCTTCAATTAATTAAAACTTTACAGATGAAGACAGTTTGGGAAGCGGTTGCATATTTTTCCTTACGTAATATACACATAATTTTGCTTAAGATCTAATAACATTAAAGTCTCCTTTTACGTCCTGCTTAATGACAATCTTTCGATTTTAAATCAGAATTCTAGTGCTTTTGATATTATTTATACACTCATTTACATACTACTTATTGTACTGGGCTTTCACTCTAAATAACTTATTCATGTCTAATTAATATATTAGTATATCCTTTTTTACCTCAAATGCGAACTATATTATTACTATTTATCTATGACTCGAAATCTGCATCGAATGCTCAGAAAGGGCTTATCAGGTTTTGTGGATATGAATACTGGCAATCTAACTTCAATCTGAATTCAGATATTGACTGTAATTGCAAAACGCTAAGTCGTTTTGCAATTACAGTTAGTGCTGCTTATTTAATCCTGTAACATTATCCTTAGTGCCACTTGGAATAAAGTTACTATGTAAATTTGCTCTTCAATACTTCTCTTCATTTATATCTACTCTTCACGTTGTATTTTGTTTCCTACCATTTCATATTTTGTTTCTCCAGTCCATCTCTTTGTTTTCTCCGTCCATGATCTCATCGATCTTCCCCTTTTCCTATTTGTATACACATTTCGTATGCTCTTATCTTCCTGTTTTCTTCTATTTCCATTCATCTCCACATCACCTCAGTTGTCTCTTTTCGATTGTGTGTTAGGTTGCTTTTGTTTTCAACTCGTTTCTTTTCTTGTTTTGTCTTCTATTTGTCAGATGGATCTCATTCCAATGCTTCGTTATACTGTTTTGTTTCTCCAGTCCATCTCTTTCTTTCCTCCGCCCATGATCCCATCGATTTTCCCCTTTTTTATTTGTATAAACCTTTAGTATACTCTTACTACTGTCCTGTTTTCTTCTATTTCTTCTTCTTCTATCTCTTTTCGATTGTGTGTTAGGTTGCTTTTGTTTTGAACTTGTTCCTTTTCTTGTTCTGTCTTCTATTTGTCAGATGAATCTCATTCCAATACTTCGATATACTGTTTTGTTTCTCCAGTCTATCTCTTTGTTTCCTCCGCCCATAGATCTTCCCCTTCTCCTATTTGTATGGACCTTTCGTATACTCTTCTCACTGTCCTGTCTTCTTCTATTTCTATTCATCCCCATACACCTCAGTTATCTCTTTTCGATTTTGCGTTAGGTTGATTTTGTTTTCAACTTGTTTCTTTTCTTGTTTTGTCTTCTATTTGTCAGATGGATCTCATTCCAATGCTTCGATATACTGTTCTGTTTCTTACTTATGGTCAGTGCTTTGGACGAATGTGTAATAATGTACCCACTGCAATTCCGTTTGCATATGACTTAGTTTTATTTGAAACAACCTACAGAAATGTTTACTTTCAGATATGCATGTTATAGATTAACGAAACAAGATTTTATTTAATCATTTCGATTACTTCTTTCTGTAAGTTTCTTCGGAATTTCCTAATATATTATCGAAAGAGAGTGAAGTTTCTGGACACACTGATACACTTCTTCCAAGATGTTAATATTACGACAAATATTTCAATTGTTTTACAAGGGTAAATTTCCAGTTTAGTGCCACCGATTTAAAGAAGTTGTTCACTTAATAATCTTCCTAGAGTATTAATTTCGATCAAATGACTTTGGCAAACCACAGTATATAGACGATAGGAATTAATGACTTAATTTAATTAGTCATGGAAAGTATGTAAAGGGTTTTCCAATAGGGACTTGACAACTTTTAATTCAATTTGTGAACGCACCCTTTCACTAATCATAGAACTGTCACTGCCAATTTATTCAGTAAACTTAACATTTTCATCATGGTAAAGTACACGAACAAACAACGTCTGCAAATTATAAAAAGTTACTACAGAAATTCGGAGTCGGTGAATGCTACTTTAAGAGCGTTAACTCCGATTTTCGGTCGTAATTCTCGTCCTAGTAGACAGGCAGTAACAAGTTTAGTGCAAAAATTTGAGTCTACATATTCGTTGTGTGATGTTGCCGTGCCAGTGAGACAACGGGTTGGTCGAAATATCGCTGCCGTTGAAACGTCCGTAGCAAATGATCCAAATCAGTCAATTCCACGGCGTTCTCAAGAGTTGGGCCCAGACCACTTTATGGCGAATTTTGCGTAAGGATCTTGGTTTACACCCATACAAGATCAGGCTGACTCAAGAATTGAAGCCGATGGACCATTTGAAGCGACATACGTTCTCCGATTGGGCTCTGGAAAAGATGCGCCAAGATGATCAATTTCATCGCAAACTCATTTTCAGTGACGAAGCTCATTTTTGGCTCAATGGGTTCGTCAATAAGCAAAATATGCGTTATTGCTCGGGTGAAAATCCACATATGCTTCATGAAACACCACTTCATCCACAAAAAATAACTGTTTGGTGCGGTTTGCATGCCGGCGGCGTCATAGGGCCATATTTTTCGTCGACGATAATGATCGTCACGTTACTGTGAATGGTAGTCGTTATCGCGCCATGATTTCCGATTATTTTTGGCCCGAATTGGAAGATATGGACTTGGACAACATGTGGTTTCAGCAGGATGGTGCCACAAGCCCCACAGCACACGTTACAATCGATTTATTGAAGAGTAAGTTTGATGAGCGTGTTATCTCAAGAAATAGACCAGTCGATTGGCCGCCTCGTTCGTGCGATTCAACGCCTCTAGACTTTTTTCTTTGGGGCTACGTCAAGTCATTGGTCTATGCCAACAAGCCGAAAACGTTGGAAGAGCTCAGAACCAACATTGAACGCGAAATAGCAGCCGTTTCGGCCAAATTGTGTGGCCGAGTTATCGAAAATTGGGTCCAACGAATCGACCGGTGCAAACGTGCCCGCGGCTGCCATATGAACGAAGTTGAGTTCATAAATATTTTGATTGTACTTCAACCCGATAATACAGTTTTTGAAATATCTGGAATGGTCTGCATTTTATTTTGAAAAAAAGTTGTCAAGTCCTTATTAGAAAACCCTTTACTTTAAAATGATCTGTAAGATTATTACTGGAAATTATGACCCTAATGTGCGTCATAGAAAGCAATTAACAATCATCAGTTTCAAAATTAATTTCTGATTTCGTGAAAAGTAAAATCGAACATCGAAGTTCCTTTCTCCACTAACGACGATGATCCCCCCCATTTTTGGTCTTTGGAAAATTTGTTCTTCAAGAAATTTTCAAAACAAAATTTATCCCTAGTAATACGAAATAAGGTTTTTGGTAATCATAATTCCATTACTCAAGATTTATATACTAAGGCATAAGATTCTAAATGTGAAGTTTCTTTTATTGTACAGATACGGTGAAAGGATGTGGTTTTTGAGGCTAAAGCTGAAGATTGTCGTATACTTATTTGGTTGAATCTCTTGAAATACTGTGTACGTGTAAATAGGAATAATTTTAATATAAAATAAATAGTTTTAATATATAATTTAGGAATGTTGAAAGATATTTGAAGTTGAAGAAAAAGAAGCGCTTTGAAGTTTAAGTTTACAAAACGCAAACTTAGATTTCATTCAAGTCGGTGGAGTTAATATTTGTTTTAGCCATTATAGATTTTCGCTTGTTGTTTCTTTCAAATTGATTATACCAATTATTAAAAGACTAATGTGTAAGACTTTATTATCGAAATTTCTCGAACCGTCCTACGTAACATTTTCATTTAAACCTTTTTTTACACAGCAGCACTAACTTTAAACATGTGCAAAAAACTAGCCGCAAAAGATTGTAAGATTTATCGAAAGCCATTATCATTCAACATATGATATTCGACATATTGACTGACGTTAGTCACATACTGACGAAGATAGCAAATAATCGTGAAATACTTTCTTGCTCGTAAATATTGAAGCTCCATATACTTTTTGATATTTTTATTTAATAATTTAATAAGTTAGTATTATTACTGGTGTGTAGAATAAAAGTATAAACAAATATAAAAGCACAGTATAAATTATTTTAAGTTTGCATAATTCAGTCATTCAAAGAATAACGCATATGTAACCCATCCATGTTATTTTTCAAATTCAATGAAAGACAGATAATTTTCAGTAGCTGTAATAAATTTAGAAGTAATTAACATTAACATGTTATTTGTCACGTAAATGCAATATGAGAAAAAAACATATCTATTTATTCCGGAATATATATTGACAAAAATACTATTGGATATCTAGTAAACACAATATCACAACGTGTTCTTGAGTATGACCTCAGTACGATTTTCCATAGAAGTTTCATAATGCAGTATCGTCTTTGAATTTAAAATATAAGTACTTTTATATTGCCAGTTCAAAGAAAATTTATTGCTTTTCATTAATACCTGCTATGAGATTTAAATATCGATTAAAAAGTCCATCAATTGAGGTTGGTTAATTATTGAATAATTTTTAAAATCGCTAGATAGTCAACTGACAAACGTAGCTAAAGGAATTATACTCTTGCGGAATATATCAATTCATTTAGAGCTAATCTGAAAAACAGTGGCTAAAACCATCACAGTAGGCTGTTAAAATATATACCCAAATACCTGAATCTTGAGACCTAAATAACAGTGCAAAACACGTTAGGATCTTACTTTTATAGAAGGCTGTGACTAATTGAATAATCAAAAAGGTAAAAAACCTTTACCACGTTAATACAAATTTGTATCTTAGATTTGATCTCGACTACTAGGCTACTACCATCTTCGATATAAAATAACCACAGTATTGAACATGGACTTGCAATAACGCTACGGAAAATACCATGAAAACTCCCCATCTCCAAACAAACACTGTGAATAAATGTTTTTTTGCCTGGATACAAATATATGATGTAAGAAGGCTTTTGATTATTAGGATCCCATATCAAAGTGAAGTCATACGGTTAATGTAAATGGTAAAGGTTTCAGGTTGATGTATAAGTTTGTAACCTTTTTGGTTTCCAGGGCGTGTTAGGAGTGTGTCAAAGTTATTTTAATGTTGTATTATTGTTTAATTGAATAGTATTTAATTTGTCTAAAGACTATTTTATTTATTTAAAAAGAAAATATTGTTAAGAAAAAAATATTTCCGACATATCCTTTTGTTTGAGTTCGACAAAGGAGTTAAAGCATCGCAAACTGCTAGAACCATTGGTGTTGTTTATGGAGAAAATGTAATTGAGGAGAATGCTGCACGAAAATGGTTTTCCCAATTCAAAGAGCCATTTCGAAATAAACATTTCTCAAAGATAAGGAAGGCCATTGGACTTCGATAAAAATTGTCTGAGCACTTTAATTCGTCCAACCAACTCGGAAAATGGTCATTGTAATGAGTTCCAACCAAGTGACCATAATTAAAAAAATTAATAAATTTTGAATTTAATAAAAACGCCACGAACTTATGAAATAACATTCTAAAGTCTCTTAACTTTCTAAGAAATTTGAAAGGTACCCGTTCGGACGGCTGTGATCTATCAGGTCCATAATTTGAAAAATTATAAAAATTAAATTTCATTTATTTTCATTATTTTTAGATTAATGTTTTTAAAATTTATATACTTACAGTTAAAGTAAATTGTGGAATGGCATACTTTTTGTCTTTGAATCTGAAGCACGTTTTTTTTTACATTGTCTATTAAGAAACATCTTAAACGCCGAAACGGCTGATATCCATTCTATGCATGTGCTTGCTAACGGAAATTTGGTAGAGACTAAGTTAATGTATAGTGTCATGTTACTGATAGGAAAACCTTCCAAAATATTCATCAACATTTTCATGAAGGAGATACCTTCGCACATAATGGACTACAAAAAAAATTAAACACAAGTAACAATAATAGAATTGGAGGAAAAGCGCTGAACATGGTAAAGAAAAATGCTAGTACTACCTGAAAAATAGTAATACTTTAAATGTAAGTGACAGGACAGTCTGGAAAATTTTGAAGAAGCTGAGCTTGTATCCATTCCACGTTGAGGGTGTTCAAGCACTAAAGGCTAAGGATTTTTCTCCACGTATTGCATTTTGTTAATGGATTCTGCATAAATTGATTTAAGTTCCTCAACTACTGGTGCCAATTCTTTTTACTTATGAAGTATAATAACAAGCACAACAGCACACAAGCACAATAAATGCATGGGCCAATGAAAACCCACATCAATATTTATCAAACATTTAGAGAGGACAGCAAAACTTATCGAAGAGGTGTATCTAATTTTTTTTGGGAGAATCACTACCCCAGCTTCTAAAGAATTTACCACTGGCATTGAAAAATGTTTGGCAGCACGTTTTACAGTAGCTCTCCGTGGAGTTTTAAACGATATACGAGGGAGCGTTTTTATATTCGCGGAATGGGGGACAAGGGGTGGAAATAAAAAAACCAAATTATTTTTCTTTTTCAATATATTCACCTGCAAGACGGATACATTTTTCACATCTTTCAATTAATTTATTTATACCCTCATAAAAAAATGATTTCTCTTTATCTGCAAAATACGCCGAAACTGCCTCCTTGACTTCATCATCGGCAGTAAATTTTTTACCCCGCAGCTCTTTTTTCATTTTCGGAAACAGGTAATAATCACTCGGGGCCAGGTCTGGGCTGTAGGGTGGGTGATTCACAATTTCGAAGCCCACCTTATGCAGGGCAGCTAACGTAACGCGGCTCTTGTGGACGGGCGCGTTGCCGTGCAAAAGCAGAACACCTTTTGTCAATTTTTCCCGTCTTTTCTCTTTAATGGCTTCTTTTAGTCGCTCTAATATTGAAGCGTAATATTCTCCGGTTATAGAAACACCTTTATCTTTATAATCAATCAACAATATTCCTTCCGAGTCCCAAAATACCGTTGCCATGAGTTTCCCAGCTGATTGTGACACTTTAAATTTCTTGGGAGGTGCTGTGCCCTTTTTATGCCACTGCATGGAGTCTTGTTTGGACTCAGGTTCATAATGATGAACCGAAGTTTCGTCTCCAGTAACAATTCCACTCAATACACCATCCTTGTCTTCATTACAGAGGTCCAAAAATGCACGCGAACACTCTACGCGCTGTTGTTTTTGCGGCGGCGTGAGCATTCTCGGCACCCATCTTGCGCTGACCTTAGACATGCCGAGATGATCGTGTAGGATTTTAAAAATTGTTGTATCGGATACTCCAACCATTTCTGCGAGTTGTTTCTTCTTTAGTCGAGCATCTTCGAGTACAATTTGTTCAACTTTTTGGATAAGTGCTGGCGTGGTCACCTCAATGCTCCTGCCCGGCCTCGGGTCGTCTTCAAGGGATTCCCTTCCTTGTTTAAATAAACTATGCCACTTGTACACCATGGTTTTTCCTGGACAAGAGTCGCCGTAAACCAATGACATCTCATTCATTATGGTCGCGACTGATTTTCCTTCCCTGGTAAGGAACTTTATAACGGCACGATATTCGATTTTTTCCATATTTCACTTTTCACTCCTGATTATGTTACTTGGTTGACGATAGCTCAAAGACTAACTGTCTAATAACAATGAAACTTCGTATTTATACTAATCATGAGTCGCTGCACAGGCCACGCCCCCAATGCGCCTACTCACCCCTCTACAACCCGCTCATTCCGCGAATATAAAAACGCTCCCTCGTATATTGAAGATTACTGAATTAGTCGAAGTGGATTTCACTCATAACCTTCCCGAACTCCAAACTTAAATTCCATGGATTTTTTCCTATGAGACTATTTGAAGATACTAGTGTACACTACTCCAGTGGAAACAGAAAAGATAACTCGGATAATTGATGGGGGTAATGCAATAAGAAGCAACCCTAGTGCATCCCAACTTGTGATTATAATTTATATATATGTTTAAGGATCTCTATGTATTAGTAAGTAGTATAATAAATAAAGTACTGTTTTTTTTTTAGAACTTTTATCGCCCCACATCTTCGAAAAAAGCGAATTTTCGAAAGTCATCCGAAGACGAAAAATCATAAAATAGCTCAAAGAATTATACGCATAATTTTTGCCGCATGTTTAGTAAACACTCCGTATATTTTAGCACTGGCTAACTACTAGTACCATCTATGTATTTTAGGACTAACAACACTTTCTCCAAAATTTACACACTTTCTTTAAATTACTTCTCAGATAAGTTATTTAAAAATTTTTTAGACGCTTTTGAATATTCATTCGTGACGCAATGAAAATTTTGAATAAATTTATTTATAATGAAACAATAACTGTTGTCGCCTTTACCACAACACTAAATAATTTTTTTCTGAATTATCTTCAATACTGTTAATAATTTTGACTGTACTGAAAATAAATATAAATAATTTATCCAAAAATAGGATTTAAAAGGACACTAAAAACAACATAGAAATATGCAGACAATATATGCATTTTTAATATAACGCATTTCTTTTTTCTTATAAACTGACATCGACAATTGATACCTGTTCCGCTTCCAACAATATCTAGTAAACATATATGGAAATACAATTGTTTTAAACTAGTTATAACTTATGTAATACCTATAAATTTATGAACACTGCATTAATTGCATTAAGTGTATGACGTCATATAATTTGCATTTCAACTGAAATGAAACTATACTTTTTTAACAAATTTACATTTCGTAATAATTAAATAACAAAATCGAATCTTCACTTTAGCAATTTTCTTTCGTGTAAACAAATAATATTTATAAACATAAATTTTCCATTACTGGAAATTACATTTAATAAATGTATTAAACTTTTTGAAATCTTCTGCTAGGAAATGAATTCATTTCTTGCCAGAACGATTCGGCGTCAATAATCGATGGTATCTCGGACTGACACCCACATGCAACGTAAATCCCACGACATGTACTACACCGCCTGTTCTCTTTATTCTCTTTTCGGACGGTGTGAGTCCGTGAATCCCGTAACCCGGGCAGGTGTCTGTATGTGATGTGTAGCCATGGAGATGCCAGGTACAGACTCGCAGATCAATACAGGTGGCGGCGGCCATCTTGGCCCGCCTGCTCTCCCGAGATCCGCGACACACCCACCTCTGTGACCCTCCATCTGCGCCCTTCCCTTGAACTCTCTTTCATGTTACTGCATAACCACACCAGATTTGCTTTTTTGAAATGTCATGTGTTAGATGCAAATTATTGGTCCAATTATGCAGACAGGTTCGAGCAGTCTTTAATAGTTTTTTTACAGTGATTATCACTAATTTTAGCAAATAAAATTATTTATTGGGTGCTTAAAAATTATACAGAGTTTTTGATCAAGTCAAACAAGTCAGGAGAATAATTTTTTGCTTGTTGCTCCTTAAGTTTAACCCCTAATAATACTGTAGTTCGTTGGAATTATTGGATGTCAAAAAAAACTCAATGTTTAACTATTTTGTTTCATAATTCTACTGAAAAAGAAGAACTTAATTGTAAATTTTAAAAAATCCAGAAGTTATATATTTCAAACCACTGTACACATTTCAAAATAATTGAAATTTAAAATGCATTAACTGACCTCTCAGTATACGCACACAAAATATCTATGCAAACATAAAATGTAAATACACGCAATAAACTATTTTTAAAATGTTAAAACCATTTCAAAAAGTTTTATTTGATTTGTTATTTTTTTTGTTATTGTCAATTACACTGTAGAAATATTATATATAATACGATATTAATACGATATCGAATATAATACCCCAATTATGTAGAGGTAAATTTGCTTGTCTACTAAACAAGCTTACTTTATTGGCTTAAATGTCACGTAACAAAAAAATCTTTGTAATAAGACAATATTCCTATTCGACCTCTTAATGCATTACTCTATCAAGACTCTTGAAATTGCACGTTTTTATACAATACTTACCATCGAGAAATTGTCGTATATCGTCTCCCACCGAAATCTCGAATTTTTCCGGTATTCTGTTGTCCGGGAAGGTTTTTTATTGTAATGCTCTTTCTAGTTTAAAGTAAGTACAGACAGTTAGACAGCCAAAAATCTTAAGTTCTAGACTACAAATATCACTGGTATTTGGCTTTAAGATCTTGGCAGATATGAAGGCGTGGATTATTTTTTTATGTTCGTTAAAATATCTCGATCCTTTTTTTCACATACTCACCTATTTTCAATTGATTTGTCTTCACAATTCTTCACCTCCTCAGCTGTACACTGTTAATACCATTCCAATTTATTACTTAATATTTACATATAAACAATGACTAAAACACCTTTATAGTGAGATTGCGTCGCTTTCTAAAAGCTTCCCAAATTCTTAGTTCGCAATGGATCGGTCCCAATTTTGCTCTTCACAATTTCCGTCTTATTTAGTTCCATGTGCCTGTTCTTCATAGACCTTCTACTACTTCCTTTAACCAAGTGGACCTAAGCCTAATCTTTCTTTTTCTTTCATCAGATTTCCAGGCTAATAATAACGCACTTACAAACTCATTTTCTGCCCTCCATATGCCAACAACTTTATTTGATGTCACTTTATTCTTCCACTACATATACATTGTAGCTTCTTCTTTATCTGGGCGCTAAACTTTCTGCTATTTTTACTGGACCGGTTATTGTTCATATTACTTATTAGTATTGTTCTATGACCATTGTCATTGCTTCTGCTAAATACGTTATTATAGATCATAGTCATAATAATAGAATAATTAGTTCACGTTTTTCAGCGCTATTATTAAATATTTACAGCTTCAAGAAATTTTCAAACTGTATATACCAGTACTTATCTTGTTTTCCGAAACATTTTTTTCAAAAATTTGCATTTACCATAATAGACTGTATTTATTGAAATTATTTTCTTTTATGTCCAAATATCGGCGCCCGCCATTGGATATCGTGTTGTCTAAATATTTTAACCGATCGACCTCTTCAAATGCTTTGTTGCATTTTAATATCCCTGCATTTTTCGTTCATTTTTTCTGCTCTTGATTTACTCGCCTCCTATCAACCTTTACATTGTATACAATTCGTTTTTTAACACATTGAATGCCACAGGTCACCGATGATCGGTACTAAAGTTTGCATATAGTACCACAGGAGTACTGGAGACCGACGAAGCTAAGATTTCTTGAAACATATAATCTAAGTAAATTTCAATGCTTTTAAATTTTTCAAATTTATCTTCGTTACTACAGTACTTTAGATTAAATTAATGCAATAAAGAACACAAAGAATTGTTGCGATATGTAAAGTGTTAATGCTCAGCTCTGCATTTTTCCATTGTTATTCTGACTGCAGAAAATATTTGAATCTATTAACAAATAGTCAAAGTATCTGACGAACTCTGCCTTATACTTAGGACATTGTAAATGTACATCTA
The DNA here is from genome assembly GCA_031893035.1 of Dermolepida albohirtum. Lineage (NCBI taxonomy): Eukaryota > Metazoa > Arthropoda > Insecta > Coleoptera > Scarabaeidae > Dermolepida > Dermolepida albohirtum. Next base: position 1,506,319 of record JAVIWB010000555.1, on the reverse strand, counting down.
ATTATATTTAATTAACTTCATGTTTTTTATTTCTTATATCAGATCTCATGTATTGTTTAAATAAATAAACGTTTAAAAATATTAGATTGCGGTAAAAAGTCTTTGACGCTATTGGACATTAAAAATTATTGAACATTTCTTAGAAACCTCAATTTACTTATAAGTTACATTGTTAATATTTTTAAGGAAGACAATTTGATCTTTTGTTTTGAAATTATGTGAATTTATTCTATGAGAAGAATTTGATGGAAGGTAGAGACTAAATGAAACACTCGAATTATGACCATGATTTTTTTTCAACATTAATACACTTCGACGGGCAGTTCTGGAGCGTCATTATACCAGTTTTAAAATATAACCATCAGCATCAAGTTGGTCAAAATACTGCTCTGCTTCTGTAGTAACTTCCTCACCAGTCTTATATCTCCATCCGACAAGAAACAGCTTAAATTTTTGGGTATAAGGAGAAAACGTCTTGGTTTTTGTTTACGAAGGACTGCCACGGTGCTTCCACTTCTAAGAATACTGTTTCAGTTCTGGAACATACTAATGGAGCCAAATTTTATCAACTATAACAAAAAATCGCAAAAAGTCTATTGGATTGATGTTAAAAAGCTTCAAATTTTCATTGGAAATTGGTGCACTTTCACGTTTTTTTTCATCACGAATAGAGATTTTAACCATTTCAGAACTTTCACTAAGCCCATCTTCAAGCAACTGTATGTGTCAAAATAAAGGTCGGACGATATTGGAAATTTAAACGGCTTCTTGTAAAATCATGGCCTACTCGAAAATGATACCATTTTCTTTCACAAACAAACACTGATAGACAAGTCAGTCAAATTATAATTATTTATCTTAAAATACTTTAGATTTTATTATAATCTCTCAAACAAAATATTATTGCATGATTATTAAACTATAGGTAAATCTAAAAAGAAAAAGTTTCTGAAAGAAGTATTTCACGCAATTGTCCATGCTACAATTTTCCTGTTAGCAAACGCGCATCGTTTTGTTATTACTATAATAACACCAAAAATATCAACATTGTTTCAGTAATTATCGACCTATTATAATGTGTATCGCTTTAATAATACTACTGTATATGAGTCAGAAATCGAAATAAATTACAAATGGGACGCTTCGATTGGAAACGTCACATAATTAGTCGAAGATGAAATATAGGAAAACTAAAACAGGATACGAATATTATTTGTTTTATTATTCACAATGTTATTTACTAACTGTGTACATAAATATTTGATATACCTTCACTTTATACAGGATGTAAAGAATCTTAATTTCTGCAAAATATTTACCAATTAACCTAATCAAAAAGTCAATCTTACGTATAGCGAGTTAATTATATTTCCCTAACTAGCATCACAGACCACACCTTTCTTAAAGGGAATCTTAAACTATATCTAAGTACACAAAAGAAGACTTTATCGGATTAATAACACAACTAAATTCTAAGAAATGCATAAAAATGTAATTTAAGTTAAATTTTAATTTACTGAACTTCTTTAATCAGTTTCTTGTACTTTTTTCTCTGCTTCGTAAATCCAACCTTGATGTTGATTACAATGTCAAGATCGATGTAGTGCGCGCTATCGTGCCCAAAGATTTGTTTGCGTAACGTAATTTTTATTTCATTTCCTATATCAAGCACGTAATATAAATGGAAAAGATAAGATTTTTTTTCCGACATGAAAAGATTAGAGATATTACCGACTCGATCAAGATTAGAGATTTCGAATTTTGTGATCTTAGATTTTTATTTTTTATGTTGGTATGTAGTACCAAGTTAGCTTGGGAAGATGATCGTTGCTTTAGTGGTATTCAAACATGAGCAGCAATTTGTAATCAATAGACTAATAATTAATAGACATTTCATATAATTAAAACCTTAAATTTTAACAAAAGGAAATAATTATAATTTCAATTAGATGCAGTCTCCCCACGCCAAACTCCTTCCTACAGCCAACAAAATGTATATACAGTCTGTCACAGAGAAAACAGAACTTTTTTAAAATACTAATTCTTAGTGGCGCCATCTATTAAAAAAGATAGGCGTCGGTAAAGTAGATCCTTCACCAAAGTTATGTCAAAATATCATGACATTTGCATCATTAGAAGCAGAGAAATTGCGCATAAAGTAATAGTGTGTATTTGGCATTGGTTGAAAAACGAATTTTGAACAGAGAACAAATATCAAGTTCTGTTTTAAACTCGGTAAATCGTATACTGAAACGTTTAATTTGATGAAACAAGTTTATCACGTACGATTGCGTATGAGTGACATAAACGATTTAAAGACGGCCATACGGGCAAAAATGACGACGAGCAATGCAAAAAAAATCTGTGGTTATGGAAAATAACATCGAACTTGTCCGTGAATTTATCAGAAATAAGCCGAACTCCTCATTGCGATACGTGGAAATAGAATTAAATATTTCCAAAGATTCAGTTCATCGCATTTTGACACAGCATTTGAGACTAAGAAAGATTTGTGCAAGGTTTGTACTATCATACACAAGCTAAATGACGATCAAAAATTGCTCTGAACATTGTACAGACTTGATTGAAGACTCAAAAAAGGACGAAAACTTCAGGTATTTTATTGTAACAGGCGATGAGACATGATGGTTTCAAGATAAATTCTAAAGAATTAACTAACCAACTTAAAAGTTGGATGTAATCAGAAAACATATTGCCAAATGAATTTAAACTCTACGAGTTTAGCTTTTGCATTAAAAATTGTCACCTTTTCCCATTTCCTTTATATTTTATAAAATATCGTAAAGTTCTGGATTTTAATTTTGGTTGCTAATGTAGTAGTTAATACAGTAACAAAGTAATGTAAATTTGTTTTTATGTTCAGTTCTGTTTTAAAATTATAATATAAGAAAATATACTTTGCTTGGTGTGCAAGTATCGCTTGGAACGACTGTATGTAGTTTAGACAGTACATCATACTCTTATTTTGAATTCCAATTAATAGTCATAAATGCGTCCCTGGGATATAATAGCAAGCACCACTTTACTAATAACTCTTTATATGATACTTTATTCATCCGCGTAGTCAGTGATGCCTTGTATATAGGATAAATGGACTTTAGAGAGGGGTATCATGTACGATGGTAATTGGGTTGTGAAAATCTAGGATTCAGATATCGGTCTATGGTCTCTTGAATATCGTGTAAATTTTCTTTAACGAGTTTACACAATTCAAAATCAATGTTCGTACTCTATATATATATTTCGACAACTAAGTTATTATCATCAGAGATTATTATTCACATTCACAATGTAACATATTAGTATATCAATGAATTAACTACAACATTAATAAACAACAACTTGTAAATTCGGCTTGTAGACTTCCGTAGTCGTTGTCCATGGTTGCTTCATCTTAATTTGAGTTGGAACTGCATCCTCAGCCCTCATTTCGTCTTCACTTACATGAGACATTTTCAAGACTTAACTGTAGCTATTGCTACCATTGTCACACTGATACAGTTTCAGTACAACAATGGCAGCGGTATCAGCAGTTAAGCCTTGAAAATATCTCATATAAGTGAAGACGAAACGTCGACACCACAAGTCCCAAAGACACGATTCCAACCCGGAAACCAAGATGAAATAACCAACCATCAATTTATAAGAATTCTTAAAATATTAAAAAAATATAGTGACGTAATTAAAAACTAAAGACCACATTTTCTTTAGAAACCTAGAAACCTAAACGTATACAAAATAAATACATGTTGAAATAGCATTTCAGTACTTAAAAAAATTTAGAAGAAGCTTTGATTTGACTGAAGTTGTTCATTTCGTTATACATAAAATCTTGGTATTATTATTAAATTAGGATGTATTAAACCGAAATGTATCCCGTATGAACCGCCCATAGGTCGTATTCGCATTTATTTGCTTTGCGTACGAAGTCTTTAAATTTCACAATTTTCCTGTGATCACTACGACACCTTCATAAAATGATTTGTGTGCAGGATATAAAATTTTAAAAATAATTTACTTAAGCCGTTTGTACGACAAATCTAATACTAATAAGCCTATATAGGAATATTCCAAATAACATTTGGAAATTCATTCTAAAACTCGTTTCACGATTATTAGTAAAGTGCTATCAAAGTTCAACTGAATCCATTAAAAATTAATATTTTTTAATTAATATTATTTTAAGCTAAACAATGTGTTGAATTTTTCATTATTTACTTGCAACTTTCAACGTTTGTAAGTTTACATTCAGTTTTATTAAAGCACTCTTTATATCAGAGATATACTAAATTAAACGAGTCTGAAGTAAATTTAAATCGCTTAATATTTTGCAGTTATTCTAGAAATACTCAGTCTTTTAGATAAATTATTTAAGTAAAAATTTGAGGCTTCAAAGTGATACTTCAAACAAAGCAGAATCAGTTTGAGCAAATTTTTGTACATAGAGAAGATAACGGCACGAGATAACAGCTTAGAAAAATGTGGTATCACACCGAATCTGTTCAATTAAGCTACATCTTAAGTACTAGAGAACATTTTGATGTATGTATATTTTTTTTAATACCAAGATAATTTTATTGCAAAACAGGTATTTCAGTAATTAAACTTAAAGATATAAATCATCAAAATACTATGGTTTAATTTGTGATATATTGATTTTGTTTCTAGCTAATAAATATTCAATTGAAATTAGGTACCTTGTTTAGGCAAAAAAGGTCATGAATAATCAATTCAGATTAGTAATAAATAATGAAAGAAATCTTTTAATAATGGAATACATACGCTTGCTTTTGATGAATGTGTAAATATTACGTAAATATTTTATGATGTTCACACACCTACCAAAATAAACATAGTGTCCATAAAACAATTTATCTCAAATCTTGTTTTCTCTTCTACAAATTTTTAATAAAATATGTACACAATAACAAAAACGATATATATTCAATATCGTAAATAAATTAATGAAGCACTAGAAAATATATGCACTTGTTACTTTGAATAATTTACTGGCAATATATTAGATATTCTAGACAAAATTACTGGAATTAAGACAGGATTTACATTTTATTATACCACTACCCCAATCAGTTATCAGGTAAATGAATTAAAATGCCCCATTTATTACGTGAGTCTGTTGCAATTACAAATTATATAGCATACTGTTATATTTGGTTCCATATCGTTTCCTATAATTTAAAATGTTTAGTAAAGAATTTACATTGTTCATTATTTTTATTTTAATTTTCTACCAACATAAAAAAATACAAGCAACGGAAATGAAGTTCCTGAGAGGGATAGTGGGAGTCACAAGAAGAGACCAAATGAGAAATGAGGTAATAACAGAAATGTCGGAAGTTGAATCAATAAACAGCTCAATAGAAAAACAACAAATGAGATGGTTTGGGCATTTGATCAGAATGAGACCTAACAGACAAATAAAAGAGATGTGGCAAGCAAAGACAAATACAAAGAGACAGAGAGGAAGACCAAGGAGGAGATGAGACGAGACAATGGAGGAAATACTAAGCAAGAAAGACAAAAACTGGCAAGAGGCCAAGCTAATGGCGCGAGACAAAAGGAAATGGGCAGAGTTCGTGCGTATGAGCAAACAAGTACAGTAAGACAAGAAAGCGTCAATTAAACTGAGGGTAGGTGAAGTGAGAACTGAACCTACTGAGAAGTGAGAGTGATAATAACCTCAGAGTGAGTGGAAGTGAGAATTTACCCTACACCGAAAGGTAGAAAGGGACTGGATTATATGTGTATATATATATATACACATGCATATATATATATATATATATATATATATATATATATATATATACAATAAAAATATATTAGCATGACACTGGCGCAGTAGAAAATATACCGAAATGCGGACGATTTATAAAAAATGAAGTGGGAGAAGGTCATTATTTATTGCTTTCTTGTTCGAGGCATCGAACTCGAGAATCATCAACAACTAACACAAGATTTTGAAGCAAGTTGCTAGGGTTAAAGTGCACCTGTCCACAGTAGGGCGATATTTAAATAAAACATTGAAGGATTCATATAGAAGAAATCCATTCTTTAGGAAAGTCGATATACAAAAAGACTACAAAAGGCGACGTCTTTGGCATTGAGTACTGTGGAAGAATAAATCAAAATATGAAATAGGTCGTCAGCGAAAAAAAGTCAGCATACATGTAGAATGTAATCCCGCATGCATAAAAAAATTATACATGTGAAGGCTTTGCATAACCTTTGCTGGAATAGGAACTCGACAATTATTATCAACTAACACAAGATTTTGAAGCAAGGTGCTAGGGTTAAAATGCCCCTGTCCATAGTAGAGCGATGTTTAAATGAAACATGGAAGGACTCATATAGAAGAAATCCATTTTTCAGAAAATTTGGTATACAAAAGGATTACAAAAAGCGGCGTCTTTGGAATTGAGTACTGTAGAAGAATAAATCAAAATGTGAAATAGGTCGACAGCGGAAAAAAAGGCAGCATACGTGTAGAATGTAATCCCGCATGCATAAAAAAACAATAAAACATGGGTAAGGGTGAATGCAAGCTTTGCATAACCTTTGCTGGAATAGGATCTCTACAAAACTAGTTAAACGTTTGAGATTTTTTTTTTAGAATTCTTAAAACGATGCAGACTTACTAGAGTCTAACTTATTACTAATTATATATTTCAGAAATATAACCTGAAACATTACTGGACCTCAAAATTTAATAATTCAGTATACTAATGCGCATTCAAATTGTTATTAAAGCAAGCAATCAATGACCATTACAAAATGTTAATGGTTAATTAAATTTTAAATACCTTTTCTAATATGCTGCTATGACAATGCTATTAATGCATAGAAAATGATAGGTTTATAATCTATAAAGGCACTTATAGTTTTTCATAAATGGTCAACTTTTAGTATTTTTTTATGGTGGATGCCTAACTGGGCCCTAATTCTTTTCCATTTGTCACGACCACGAGAGGAACAGTTTTTACTTAACATGTGTGAAGTGGCTTTGTTAGTAACTCCTTTTCGCTGCATAGGGCAAGCAATGTTGACTATTTTTCCTCAACACTGAAAGGTACCGACAAAGGCACTTACCACTTCCAACACGAGCCTTCTCTAGATAAATAACTGCAATCCAGAGCTCTTATCGCATACGCTATCCCAGCGAATTAAAATTTTATATTAAATCCAAACGTCGGTGTGTCGAACTGTTAAATGCAAATATATTCAACTAATCACAAACGGTACAACATAAAAATCATATAGTAAATGTGAGGCCTTTTAATTTTGACTTCTTCGGTCAATCTGTCTAATGACGCATAATACTCATCTGTTATTTTCTTCTCGTGTTGCAAATAATAATTAAAAAGTTATTCTTCGAAATTTCTAAAAACGGTAGCCATCACTAGCAGATGAAACCATCTTGGCCATCTTTGGAGCTGGCTTATCACGTTTTGACCATTGCTTAGTGATATGTCCACGTGTTTTTGGTTTTGTTGACGTGGTATCAAGCTAGAAGTAAGCTTTCTTATGCCCAAATGTTAATGTAGGATGCAATTTTATGGACTTTATCAGTTGTTTTTTCATTGGTGACTGTTTTCGACCAATCAGAATGTAGTACGTCCGCTATGCTTATTCTATAGCGTTTAAATTCAGCAACCCAGTTTACAACTAGTACATACAAAAAAGACTCACCAAACTTCGTTTTCGGTTTTTACTTGTTTACCATTTAAATCTGTTAAAGAGAAATGCTTTACCAATGCACCAAACTTCATTTTATTCATAATTAAAAAATGTACGAATTATTTACTGCGATCGATAATAACGGCGTATGTTTATGCACAATCTGTTTGAAAATTTGACAGCTGTTTTAAAGCAATGACGCTTTCAAGTCGGATGATCAACTTTAGGTTCGTCCTAGAAATATTCCGATCTATCCTTGTATATCTATGATAACAGAATATCACTTACGCACAAAAATAAGAATATTTAAATATTGGTAATGGAAATAATAAATAATATATAATTAATCTGCACTGCAGATAATATCGGCCCAAAAATAACTTATGTTTAATAAAATGTCATGGCCATGTATCAGTCACAATGATGTACGAGTAAATTTTTTATAATTAACTTATTAATTTGAAGACAGTAAATAATTATATGATCATTACTAATAAAGCGTGTTTCAAAATTCGCGGTTTTTAAAAGAATAAATAAAACACATAATTTGCATTCACTTTCAAAAACTTTTTATTGGCAATTAAAGTATCAGTTATGACATTTATATGCGAAAAATAATATGTGCCAAATGTCCTCCTCTTGCAGCTCCACAAACGTCCACTCTTTTGTTAAAATTTTCAATGACATTTTGACATAATTGAGGCTCTATCTCACCAATGTCACAAATAATTTCATCTTTCAAAGCAGGAATTGATTGTGGATTATTTTTATAAACCTGACTTTTCTCATAACCCAAAAGAAAATAGTCTAACAGTATCAAACCACATGATCTTGGTGGCCAATTAACATCACCGTTTCTTGAGATTACACGCCCAGGAAATTTTTCTCTCAATAAATCAATTGATTCGTGTGCAAAGTGAGGTGTAGCGCCATCCTGTTGAAACCACATATCCTCTTGATCGATATTCATTAATTCAGGCTACAAAAATTCAAAATCATCCGATGATATCGATCACCATTAACAGTTACAGCTTCACCACCAGCATTTTCAAAGAAGTAAGGTCCAATTACACCACCTGACCATAATGCACACCAAACAGTAACTCGTTTAGGATGCATAGGTTTCTCATGAATAATTCGTGGATCTTCTTCGCCCCAGATATGGCAATTTTGTTCATTAACATAGCCACTAAGTTCAAAATGTACTTCATCGGAAAACATTATTTTTTGAGAAAAATCAGCTGGTTGTCCATTGATGAAATTGACAAATGAACGACGTTTTAAATGATCTAATGGCTTCAGTTCTTGTGTTATTTGAACCTTATATGCCTTCAGAGCTAAATCCTTGTGTAAAATACGCCATGCTGTTGATCCACTAAGTCCAAGTTGCTTTTTCGATAAATTTAGATATTTGGTCCAAGGGCCTGCTAACTCAAATTGTTTACTTTTACAACTCCTATATATAATACCATCAAACAGTTTTAGCATTTTTATTAGAAGTTTTTTAACGTTGTTAAATGGAAGTAAATATGTTTTATCATAGCCGGATGTTTTCAATATTCACGGGGTGTACAAATACTTTTGTCATTGACTGTATATTATGAAAAAAATATTGATTAGTTACGAATTATATTTTCTCCTATTCTTTAGAAAAATCGATATACTTACTTAATATTCAATAGCTTATTAAAACATTAAACGGAAATCGCACGAAATTTCCAAACTTCCACAATTGTCGTTTGTCGTAAGAAAATAACATACCATACTGATACATATTTATTTATGTATATCAAATATTTACTTTCATCTGACTTTTTTCCACATAGCGTACTTAGAATGACAAGATGAATCAACAATACTAACAAATATTTTCATTCCTCATAAATATAAAGCAAATATGCTGGCTGGTATTGAGGTCGGTCGTAGAGATCGATGCTGGTTATCATCAGTTGTAACACACCTAAAAAAATACACAAAAGAAGATTCAACGCACAATAGTATCTCTGAATGTAGCACGAGCTTCGCGATATTAATACACCTAACACTTGCCATATTATATTTCATCAATGATCATTTGTTATCTTATCGATTGTACAAATGCATCTCGAAAAACCTCTCCGACTGTACTCAGTCTGAATGTCAATGTGAATTAACACAGATTAGTTGCTATCTGTTGTCTGTATTTTTGTTTACTTTTTTTGTGCAAAGTTTGTGTGTTTTCAACAGGTTAATATATCATAGATTACCTCACCATTGCTAACACTAATCCCAAGCTACGTAAGTATGTATTTTTTGCATTAATATGTATCTTCTTGGTCGTTTAAATTCCATTCAGGATTTTTTATTTCAACTTCATAAATTACTGTCTACATTTTGTTAACAAATTTTGATTACACATTATTTAATAGATAGATAAAACACGATCAATACAGTAGTGTAATTAACAAAAAAAAACTAGAAATCGATTTTGTTTCCCATAATTCAATAAAATGATAATAAATTATAGTATTACATACAGTGTATTTACTTGAAAACGTTTTCCTTTTCCACAATTAATGTTAGTGTTGGTCCAAAACTCAAATTACCAACATTTAGAGACATATCAAAGAAATGTTTGGTATTTAAAACATTTCAGCTTGCTTTCAACAGCACTGCAGTGAAGTCTAAAATACCGTGACCATTCTGATAATGAAGCTAGCCATCAGCTGGCTACAAAAATTCAATTTTTTATAGCTCGCTGATGACTCAGTGGCAAATTACTGACATATCATTAAAGCAGGATAGTCGTGTCTATCCATCAGGGTCGACAAGGGATATCGTCTGCCGGTAAACCGCTGACAATCGGTACTAGTGAATGCATGCTAACGAATTGGACATACATATATATTTGCGTGGTAATTGGTAATATAGCGCATGAAGAGCTAATAAACGACTATTGCGATTATGTGACACAAGTACATGTGTTTATTTAGTAACTTAGATGTAATTTTGTATTCAATAGTTGATACGCAACTAGGCAACGTTGCATTAGCTAATAACCTCCGTTGTGGATTATAGTTATACAAGAAATACCGAAATGCTTTTTCAGTTAGATGAGTGACGAAATACAAAGTTAGAAATATACACATTATATCAAGCTTAAATTGTTTATTTGATCGTATATAATTTTTTTTATTTCTATTCAAGGGTATTTGCATGTTGTCTCTGTCTGTTTTGCTCCAGTACATCAAAGTTTATCGCGCATTAAACATACTATATTCGCACCATCATATTTTGTTTGTATATTCACGGATAAAGTCTTACTTTGTCGGCCATTAGTTACTTTTTAACTCTTCGTACGTTCGACATAATTACTACTGATCACGCCGGGGTCTTGGGATTGAAACGAAGACCGACCGCTGTTTGGGAAAGTTTTTCTTGTCTGTAATTTTCGATAAACTGTTGCGGGATACGAAGGTATGGTTTATTATTATAATTTATGAAAACTGTATGTAGATTGTTGTCCGTTCCCTTGAACCTTTGAATCAAAGTTAGAAGATTTTACATGGAAAACTGGCGAATTTTCTCAAGGTGAAATTTATAAGAAGCCCAGCAAGTTATACATAAAGAAATAGAATGCAAAATATCACATCTAAAGAGGTCTAGAAGTACAGCGCTCAAATGACAAAAAATACAAGTGAAATAATTTGGAAGAACATGCAAATATGAAATAGGATGGAAGACTTCGTAAAATATTGAAATAGAAAGACATAGAAATAGGTCGTTTGAAGATTTAATATAATCTTAGTTAATATTTAGAATATCATGGTAAATTATTTCAAATTTTACAGTCACAGGAACACAAATTATTTGCATTATTATTAAAATAATTTTATTATATTAACAGTTTCTCTTGATTTACTCGCCATTCAAAAGTCTATACAATGCACAATCGATATATGAATCATTATTTGCTTTACGCGCTATTTTTCTCGTACTTTCTCTGCCTAGCGCCGGGAAACTTTTTCTCAATCACATATCTATGAACTTAAGCTGAGACTGTACGCGGCTGATACTGCGGTGTAATTTGAACATCATAAAACAGTGAATTACTATAAATTTTATCATTCTTTGTATCTCTATAATAGGAAATATTGTTATTATCATTATTGCTAATATCTTTGTATTTAAATGCAGATGAAATTAGATTATTCTTTACTGTATATTCGACTATCTTCTGACTATTTAGTAAATAGTTATTTTGAACACTTACTAATTAGGCGGATATATATGTATATATATATATATATATATATATATATATATATACATATATATAGAGAGAGAGAGTGAGAGAGAGAGAGAGAGAGAGAGGTGGAAAAAGATAGCGATCAAAGTTATTTATTTACGGCTTTCATTCGAGTAATATAAATTATAATTGCTATAATTTTTAACTTTCATTATTATGGTCACTAAAATATAAAAACACAATACACATTTAATGATAACTTTTATTGTAAACGTACACAGTCTGTCGCAGAGGAAACCGAACTTTTTTAAAATAAAAGCTTACTATTTTGACAAAATTCATTTATTTTATTCAAAGTAGTAGCCTTCGGCTTCAATACAACGTTTTGCACGGGCAATTAACATGTCGAATGAATTTTTAAGTTCATGTTTAGAGATGTGCTTTAAGATCGCTGTTGACGTCTTTTTAATTGCTTTAACATCAGCATAACGCTGTCTTTTCATTGGCAAATGTAGTTTGGGGAATAGATAGAAATCACAGGGGACCAAATCCGGTGAATGGTTGATGGTTAAAATGCCATTTGTAGTTTAGAAAATCAGTGGTAAGCGTCGAGCGATGATATGGTGCATTACATTGCTACCATTTCACGATATTGAGGACGCACTCTAAGAATACGCGCCAAAAGATCCTTCATAACACCTAGATAATATACAGCATTGACTGTTTGACAAGTTGGTACAAACTATTTATGCACTATGCTTTTCGAATCATAAAAACAAATCAACATTGTCTTCACTTTTGACTCCTTCAAACGGCTTTTTTTCGGTGTTTCTTCTCTTGGATGCTTCCTTTTAAAGCCTCGAGCTTCGTCTCTTTATGATATTGAAAACACCATGTCTCATCGCCAGTTACAATAGAATACCTGAAGTTTTCATCCTTTTCTAAGTCTTTAATCAAGCCTATACAATGTTGAATTCAGAGCAATTAAACATCAGTTAGCTTGTGTGATACAAACCTTGCAAAAATCTTTCTCGTCCACATGCTGTATCAAAATGCGATGAATTGAATCTTTGGAAATATTTAATTCCATTCCCTTGAATCGCAATGAAGATTTCGGATCATTTCTTTCGATGTTACTTTCCGTACCCACAGATTTTTTTAAGTTTAAAACAGAACTTGATACTTGCTCTTTGCTCAAAATTGATTTTTCGACCAATGCCAAAAAGACACTCTTACTTTATGCGCAATTTCTCTGTTTCTAATTAGGCAAATGTCACAAAAATTTGACATAACATCGGTGTAAGATCTGCCTTACCGACGCATATTTTTTGAACAGATGGCGCCACTTAGAATTACTATTTTAAAAAAGTTCAGTTTTCTCTGCAACAGACTGTGTATAATTAATTAATACTTGATGCACAGAATGAATTTCCAAAATACGAAATGTATAAAGGTAAAATATTTCCAATTCATAAGAAAACTGAATAAATTTAAAAATTATGTTAAATCAAATATTTCACCATTACTAGTATGAGTTAATTGAATCGGAAAATTAAATTAGACTACAAAAGATAAGCTACAGTGTATTCACACATTTCAGAACTTTGTCTACATGTAAACCATATCTGTATTTTGGAAAAAAATACTTTGTGATTGCATTTACATACAATAAGGCATAATAAGAAAATTTATTTTAGAATTTCAATTACTATTATGATTTATTTATGTATACAAATAACAAATATCCTAAAAGATCAGATAAATTAAATTCAACGCAAGACAAACGAATTAATTAATGGCACGGTTCAGGAAATTATTTTCATTTATCTTGTCGTTATCAGAAGATAAATTTTGCTAACACATTTGCAAGATCCACGTGAAACTATTGTGATGAAATTTATTAGATAAAAGATATTTCTCTTTCGAATGTAACACCAAGAGAAAAGTCGAGCATTAATCAAACTTACCAAATCAAATTATCGCAATAAATTAATTAAATTTTACTTTATGTGATCGATATTAAACGAAATTGTAATACAAGTCAGAATTCAACTATCAAATGGCACGCACGATTATAATTTATTTCTGTCGAAATTAGAGAATAATTTCATCATTGACTTTTTTATGCAACTCTAATACATCATATGTAGTAAGGTACTGATAATTTAACACTCACCGATATATTTCATCAAAAAAGACATTATGAAAATCTATCAGTAATTTGTGGTAATAAATACTTTTTCTTCCTATCATAAATTCACATATTCACTTAATATAGTTTGCGTTAATTCTTCTAATTAATTTAATATAAAAACATTACTTATGTTATAATTTTCCATATAAATATAATTACTAAATTGTAAATGTTTAAACATCTGCGCTGTTCTATTTTTAATCTGGATATAGTTTGTAATTCCACAATCACAAACATTTATGTAAATTCAACTTTTGACCAAAAACTGATTTAATTGAAATATGAACATTAAGCCAAAGTATGTACAAATACATACAGAAAAGTAATTCAGTACTTGTAACAGCGCAATGTAAATATTTATACATGTTTTCGAACAAATTATACGCATAAATAAAAATTATATAAATAATAAGTATATTTAAGGAGTGATTCATTTAGAGGTACTTTTTTCAAATATAAAAGAATAAAAATTTAATTTTATCGGGTATTCTTTATTATCATACAAAAGAAGCATTCTTATCATTTACTTTTCAAAAATTATTTTCTTCAAATGTTGGCTGTAACTGCTCCTTACATGGTCCATTCTGAAGTTCCAATTCTCGATGACGCGTTCGAGCATTTCAAGTGGTATTTGGTAAATAACGCGGGTAATGTTGGCTTCCAATTGCTCAGTTGTAGCTGGCTTATCCATGTAGACTTCGGATTTTATGTAGACCCAAAGGAAAATGTCTAAAGATGTGATTACATGATCAGACGCCCATTGCATAGATCCATTACGTGCAATTCAATCGTTCTCACAATAAAGCAATACTTCCACTAGCTGTGTGGTAAGTAGCGCCCTTTTGTTAGAACCAAATATCGTCAAGATCACGGGCTACAATTTCAGGCAGCAAATAGTCCGTTATCATGCCGCGATAATGGACACTGTTATGTTGCGCCCATCTTCATTCTTGAAGATATATTCCACGATGATTCCACTTGCCCATAAGCTACACCAGACCGTGATTTTGTCTGTATGCAATGGCAGCTCTTGAACCTCTTCGGATTGCTCTTCCCTCCAAATAGGGCAGTTATGTTTATTGACGTAGCCATTAAGCCAGAAATGAGCCTCTTCACTGAACAAAATTTTCGTCGAAAACAAGATCTTCTTCAAGCTTTTCAAGAACCCAAAGACTGAAAGGGTGAAGTTTCGAAAAGTCGGACACTTTCAATTCTTGAACGAGTTGAATTTTGAACACTTTTAAACCATGATCCTTACGTAAAATACACCAAATTCTGGCATACGACAAGTTAAACTGTTGAGATCTTCGTCGAATCGATTCTTCACGATCATCGCGTACACTCTTAGCTACCATTGCTGTATTTTCTTCACTACATGCTGGCTGTGGTCCATTTGGTATCGCGTATTATCTAATAATGGCAATTGTGTTTCAAATTTGTCGATGGAATAAGGAATTGTGTATTCGATGGGCCGATTACGTAAACAATAAGTTGCTCTAAGCCAACGAAACACATTTCTAATGGAACGCTGATTTTCGCAGCTGAATAATTTGCAGATGCTGTGCCGGGCTGAGTCTTTCCATAATAAAATGTCACACAAAACTTTATTAAAATAGCGTGAAAATTTGACACGATTCGCACTTCATCTGTCAAAAAGTCGTTATTGGAAACAGTACATCATAATGAAATATATATATATATATATACTATTAACGTTCGACATTTTGTATAGAAAACGGTCTACGCAGTTAGAATTATTTTCACAAGAAGATGTTACGGCATTAAAATAAAACGACCTTATAAAATTAAAAAAAAATACATTCGATTAAAAAAGTTTGTACTAAAGACTTTTAGGAAGATATATCAAAGTACAATACAATCAGTACCTGGTGACGTTTTGGTGTCCATAAATTTTCTTACATCAACTGGAGAAATATCCTTCCAAATTTTTTGCACGGCACTTCTAAGCCGATTAGCACTGCTTAGATCTTTTTTCAAAGTTCTTACTTCATTAACCTCCACTTGTTTTCTATTGGGTTTACATAAATATACATACGTCTCCGGTGTCCTGAATAGTTATCCTCCTATAGTATCTAATCGTTCTTATTTGCATTATAAAACATTACGATAGTTTTTAGAAACCAAAATCCCGAAGCACCACTTACATACATATATTACATATACCCATACTCTTTTGTAGATACTAATTGGTAAAATGTTTTCCTTTTATTTTTCTGAGAGTAAAACTTTCATAATTGTAACTCGATGTTCAACATCCTCTAATCTTCAAATTGTATTTAAAAATACGATTACATTCTCCTTCTTGGGAATTTCCTTGCCTGATGCAAAGTAATCTCCTTGTTTCAAAAATGCAAATTTTATCATACCCTGCGCGGTGTTTGAATGCTTTTGTCGTCTCCCAGGTAAACCATCCACCTTGCTAATTTATTTAAATATCTACATACTCTTGACCTACCTTACTTAGCCTTTAACACTTTAATGTATTTTATCACCGCATTAACCGACATTTTCGATCCCTTTGAATAGGCAACCAAAAAGAACACTGCATTCCTTTCACTCCCATTCATTATATTAGAGTGACAAAATTTTAATTTTGACAAAAAGAGAAAGGATGCAGGTAAATGATTATAGTTGCCTTCGCCCTCTCGTGAAAGTTACTATCAGGTAAATGCGTAAGTTAATAAGGTTTTTAGTTTCTGGGATGAAAGTGCCTTGAAAAAAAATTATTAAGTGTACGTCAGTGTCGTACTATTATTTTATTGAATAGTTCTTGAATTTATGCAAAGATTATTTTATTTATTGACTATGAAAAATGGAATGCCAAGTAGAGAAAAAACGAGCATTTCCTACATATCCTTTTATTCAAATTCAACACAGGAATTCCAAGAACTCTTTGTATCATTTTCAGGGAAAATGAAGTTGGGAAGAGTACTGCATAAAAATGGTTTTCTCGATTTAAAAATTTTGACATAAACCATTCGCATTATTCTGAAAGACCATGGAATTTTAATTAAGGTAGATCGAACGGTTTAAGTCATGGTGATCCACGCCAATCGACCCGAGAATTGACCATTGTAATTGATTGTAACTAATCGACCATAAATAAAAAATAAACAAATAATGAGTTCAAAAAAATGTTGCGAATTTCAATTTATATATTATTAGCATATTGGAGCGCGCGAAACATGTTTGTCAAAATTAGTAATTTTTTTTCTATCTGCAGTCCAAATTCTTGTTTTTGTAAATTAAACTTACTCAGTGAGTATTGTAAGTAACGGGTGTTTTTTTTGAGGTATAGAACTTTAAGTTGGCAACACTTTTTTAACTGGCGGCCATTTTGTCAGCTGTTAAGTGATTTATATTTAGTTTGGTTTGTCATTTCAACATGAATAGACTGACGCCTGAACAACGCTTGCAAATTGTGCAAATTTATTTTGAAAATCATGGTTCTGTTCGAAATACGTATCGCGCACTATGTCAATATTACGGTCAACATAATCGGCCATCAGAGCAATTAATTCGATTAACTATGGAACGTTTTCGCACCACGTATACTTTAAATGATAACACGCATCCAGAGAGACGTCGTACAGTGCGTACAGAAGAAGTCATTGCTGCTGTAGAGCGTAGCGTAGAGGAAGACCCGAATCAGTCTATCCGCCATCGTGCACAGGAATTGGATATGTGTCCATCCACTTTATGGAAGATTTTGCGGAAAGATCTAGGTTTGCGTGCTTACAAAATCCAACTCGTGCAAGAATTGAAGCCACACGATCACCTAGCAAGGCGTAGATTCGGTGAATGGGCTCAAAACAAGATTGCCGTTGATCCCGATTTTCATAATCGAATTTTGTTTAGCGATGAAGCTCACTTTTGGTTGAATGGATACGTCAATAAACAAAACTGCCGTATTTGGAGTGATGATAATCCTGAAGTGTATGTTGAGACACCGTTATATCCAGAAAAACTGACTGGAATAATTGGTCCGTACTGGCCAGAACGTTACAGTCAATGGTGACCGCTACAGAGCCATGATTACTGACTTTTTCGTTCTTCAATTGAACAATCATGATGTGCAAGAGTTGTGGTTTCAACAAGACGGCGCAACATGTCACACAGCTCGTGCCACAATTGATTTATTGAAGGAAACGTTTGGTAACCGTATAGTTTCACGTTTCGGACCCGTGAATTGGCCTCCAAGATCGTGCGATTTAACGCCGCTTGACTATTTTCTGTGGGGATATGTGAAGTCGCTAGTCTACGCCGATAAGCCCGAAACGATTGACCTCTTGGAGGACAACATTCGCCGCGTTATTGCCGATATACGGCCACAAATGTTGGAAAAAGTCATCGAAAATTGGCCCTCCGGATTAGAATACGTCCGAGCCAGCCGTGGCGGTCATATGCCAGAAGTCATATTTAAATTATAATGCCAGAAGATTATCTTTCGAATAAAGTAAATTTCATGTCAATTTAAAAAAATCATATTTGTTTTATTCCATTTCAAAGTTCTATACCTCTAAAAAAAACACCCGTTATACAATATAAAATACGTAGTACTCTTTTTATATAATTGTCATAGTGTGATTTACAACTTTCGTCTGGTCTTAACAACAAAGAATCGCACAACTGATTCGAAATACAATATAATAGTGTTTTCTTCATTTGCAAACATAACGTATAATTCATGTACATCCTTTTTTCTTTACTCTTTATCACTTTTATCGCTTTGCACATATATATATATATATATATATGTATTTAACTTGTAAATTTCTTGTATAAATAAAAAAATATTGAACAGTCATATTATTGCACTATTTGTCAAGTTTCCGTTATTTTTGTAGTCGGAACTTTTTACTGGATCTTGCTTATGTTTGAGACTTTTCGAATTATAAGCATTTCATTCATTCAACTTAAATTTGTTGATTGGTTGTTGAAGAAAGATATTTTGGAACAATCCTTTCGTTTTTCTGTGAACAAACAAAAATGAAATAAAACGTTGTTTGTTAAAATTGCATTTGTAAGACGCTGTTTGTTCCATTGTAAAGTAGAAGAACATCGCAAAACAGACATCAATCTTAGGTAAAATACTGTATTGAAAAGTAGCTATTTACTCTTTATTACAAATGTTTACGGCACTTGAATTTTAACGAACGATTTCTTTTTATATTATGTATTTCATCCATATCATTATATAGGAGTTTAGATTAAATACTGCTTGACGTATTACCCAAAATTTGTAATAACATTAAAGAGAAAGACAATATTCGTGTTCAAGGAAGTTAATCTCAATATATCTATGTGGTAATTGTATCCAGGTTTCTAATGACACGGTCACAAAAGACCGCTGGTTCCGCGAATTATCTATTGAACGCGGGGCGTAAAAAGGAAACAATGTCGAAAGAAAAAGGAAACAAATCCGGCGGAGATTCAACCTTCGTGTGATTTCTGCGAATTCTAGACCATATCGATTTAACAACGCAAACACATTCTGGTGATGATTTATACTATATTACTTACATGATTCGTGAGGTGGTTTCGGAAAAAACGATCTAGGAAAATCCCGCCCCGATGATGAAAAAATACTAATATTTAATTATTTCTTAATCTAGTTATGGGAATATATAGAGAGAGGTAATCGGAAAACAACACTAAAATTTTAAAGAAATTCCTGAATAAATTTAAAAATAAATTAATTCCTTATCCCTAGTAATATAAAATGTAAATAATAGAAAATGATGAATTGTCTTCATTCAAAGAAATGCTACTGAGTAAGGCAAGAAAGCTTCGTTGACTCCGAATTTGCTAATAAGTTTCCCTTAATCACATTTCCATAGAAATGAAAATTATCATTTCTATCATTGAAAAGAACATACAATACATTTACATAACTACTTGTTGTATAAAAGAACCTTTGTTTACGGTAAATATTTCAAGTCTCTTGTATAATAATGCTATTGCAGCAATTATCATATTAGTAGTATTAATATTAAATATGTTTAAAGTAAAGACGTATTTATATACGAGGGTAGTGTATATATACGAAACCATTTTTGGCGTGATTTCTATCAATTTATTTTTCTTTAAATTTCTATTAATTAACTATTAAAATGAAAATGTTTTGTTGTGACTATAATTTACATATACAAAAAAGAAATGAAATATATAGTATATAAGACGAATATGACACGAGGGTAGTTTGACAAGTAGTGAGAATGGAAAAGAAAAACGAATTTTTTAAATACAAAATAATTTTTATTTTTCAATATATTCTCCTAAAAGAGCAATACATTTATTCCAACGGTGCTCCAATGCCCTTATGCCATCTCTAAAATGGGATTCCGGAAGGCTTGCAAAATACTCATTTACGAAGATGATAAGCTCGTCGTTAGACGAAAATTTCTTTCCACCTAGTGCCGCTTTCAATTTTGAGAAAAGGTGGAAGTCGGAAGGGGCTAAATCCGGCGAATAAGGCGCATGCGGTACTAATTGGAAATACAACTCGTGGATTTTGGACATCGCAACTCCGCTGGTATGCGAGGGAGCGTTGTCTTGGTGAAACAGAATCGGTTTCTTTGCCATTCCTGGCCGTTTAGCAGGAATCTCAACATTTAATTTTTGTAGACGTTTTGTATAATATTATCCGTTTATTGGGGCACCTTTCCGAAGGTGATCAATGAGCAAAATGCCCTTTGAATCCCAAAAAATTGATGCCATCACCTTGTTTGTCGATAAAGTGGTTTTCGCTTTCTATGGAGGTGCAGAATCACATTCTAACCATTGTTTCGACTGTTGTTTAGTTAACGAATCGCCTACAAAAATCAACCGGATTGCGCTTATAAAACTCCGAACGAGTGAACTTTTCATCAGTCGTAAGCAATCGCGGCACCCATCTTGCCGAAAGTTTGGAAAGGCCCAATTCTTTCGATAAAATGTGGTGTACGCGTTCTGTTGAAATGCCTGCTATCTCGCTCACTTTGAGTCGTCGATCTTGCGTAATAATATTATGGATTTTTATAATCATTTCCTTAGAAGTCGCGATTTTGGGTGCTCCAGAGCGCGCTTCATCAACACAGCTTGTTCTACCACGTTTAAATTCATTTACCCATCTACTTATTGTGGCGGATGATGGAGCAGATTCACCTAATGTTTCCCGTAACTCATCATTTATTTCGGTAGCTTTCATACCCTTAATTACGAAGTATTTAATCACCGCACGATACTCTGCTTTTTCCATTTTAACAAAACGATGTGTTGCTTCTTTTTCAATCAGCTGTCAAAAATAAACTAATCAACCGATTTATCTAAATATCGGAATGTAAACATATAAATAGCCAACCTAAATTACAGTGTATTTGTTTTACCAATTAGAGTGCCACTTATGTGTCATTCTCACTACTTGTCAAACTATCCTCGTATTTCATTCTTTCACCGACAGCATGTCAGAGAAACGTGACCTTTTTATTTTTTTAAATAAAATCTTCAACCTATACATTACTATAAAAGATCATCCAAAAGACGCGCCTACATTTTTCTTTTTAATAAAAGATAAATTATTTGCAATTTGTTGTGGCTATTTTTTTTTATTGAAAGTACGATCCATCACAGTTATACGAGGAATAGAATGTACTTTAAATGTCCACCAGGAGTGCATCTACAGGCATCAATTCCAATATCAAAATTTTCAATATCTTTTCAACTTGTCGGAGATATCTCATGAATTTTCAAAATGTCTCACAAAAAAATGTAGTGTATTGGATCACATGGCTTTAGAGGACAATTGAAATCTGCATTTCGTGAAATTACACGTCCAGGAAATTTCAATCGTGGAAACGTAACGTTATTTCGAATTGTGTGACAGATAGCACCCTCTTACTGGAAATAGACACCAGACACATCAATATGATTCAGTTGTAGCCATAAAAATTCACCTATCATTAATTGATATTGCTTAGCATTCACAGTACCAGCATTTCCAACATCTTCGAAGAAGAATGGTCTAATGAAACCATTTGCCCAAAATGCACAAAAAACTAACTTTCTGGACTAAATGAATTTCACAGACGCCTAAATGCTAATCTTTATGCATAATCCTCCATGAAGAGCCATAAAATGTGCTCAATTCTTGAAAACGACATGAAATTGATGTCGTTTCATCATCCACTTCTAGATTTACGATTTTTGCGATGGCTATTTTTCAAGGAACGTATTTATGTAATAAATAGTATATATGTATAAGTTTGACTAATGTAAACGCATTGTTGCAATGTGTACCTGTCCATGGTTAAAATTGCGCTTCTACTAAAAAAAATGAACGACATAAGCCATTTTCTAAAATCCAAATATACAGTAGGTACCGTAATATTAACAAAAACTCATTAATAATAAACTTATCTTGAATTCCTGAAGATAGTTTCACCGCATCAATTTTCAGATTTTCTTTGCCCCATTGAGAAGAAACTCCACGTTCTGTCACTGTAAATTTTTTCGACTGTTCATTTTTGATTAAATTTGTGGATGGCTGTACTTTCATTTTTAAATCTCTCTTAATAAGACAAGGTGTACCTAGCGTTCATTGCATAAATAGTTTGTCTGGTACCTTACCATTACGCTTTAATTGTTCGCATCTACAATATATAAAGGTATGTATTTCCCCTATAACACACATAAATTACTTTTGGGTTATATTATTGGCGCTAATGCTTTAAACTATATTTTTGCGTATTCTTTTTTCAAAATGTTATCTACTGTATGTAGCTTGCAAAGAATGTTTACTTACTTATTTCTAATACAAAATATATATCTTCAATTATAAAAATTAGTAAAAAATATGAATAATGAACTATTTATTTATATAGCAAAGCCACAACTTTTGAGTAAAATTTTATATAATTTGGATATTGCAAGCAATTAAAAATTTTGAACATACAAACTCGTAAAATTCAATTTTCTAATTATTGATTTAAACTTGCGATGAACCCAGATTACAATAATTTATTTTAAATAATAACAATTAATTAGTAAAATAATATCGCACTATTTTGCGAAAATGATGCATATGACTGTATTTACAATCTTTGAAAATTGTTGATTATTATTTGTATGTACAATATTTTATATTATATAAATTGAAGAGTTTTCTGAAGAAAATTATCAAAGATATTACTAAGAATAAAAAGGGAAAAGATACTGCGAAACGAAAATTAGTGATTTAAAATTGACCAACATAGAAATCCATTAGCAAAAGAAGGAGATATGGACGTGAAAAAATACTTCTACGACTTCTTGAACCGAAAGAACTAACTAATAATTATATTAATTTACATTTAACTAACAAATTTTCCTACCAAAATTTGACAAGATAATTGAAAACTAGAAGAATTAGAAACAACATGGATATAATCAAAAGTGCAAAAAAATGGACAAAGGCAAAAGATCGAATAAATTGAAGAAAAATCAGGAACAAATATAATAACAGGATATAAGACAAACGTGTGACAAATCAAAGTGTATGTACAAGGTTGCTGAACAAGAGCAATTGGCAAAGAGCAGCAAGAGATCCTGAAAAATATTGTAGAAGAAAAAATTAAGGACGTATGGGTTCAGTAGACCAGAGTCACATAGATATTGACAGTATTTAATCCCTATTTATAAAACAATGTCACAAATCAAAAATTGTTTTATGTTCATGACAACAGGGTACCATATTTTACTTAGTAATCATAACTCCAGATCACTCAGGGAAATGAAATGAAAATAGATAAATTTTCCATAATACTAATTATTGCCTATATTTGTTTATATCAGGTTTTTAGTATTAAAATATGTATAATGCTAGTCCTAATATTTGTCTAATTTACTGGTATAACGACGCTACTAAGACGCATTTAAAACACTGCGGTTATAGTCAATAAACGTACTCTTTTGGTTTAGTACAATTTAGGTTTCCAAGAGTGATCAATTTTATATGAAACCCAAACGGCAAAAAATATAAAGTCGAATTGTTGTATGTAAATTTAATAACAAAATATCAGATAAGCATAAACGATATAAAAACCAAATTGTCTATGAGATAAATTGTTTATATTTAGAATATTGCCAGTGGTAAATTGTTTACAGTATTTTCAATAATTTCTTAAATTTCAGATAGAATGCATAAAAAATTATTAATTTTAATAAGTATATTGAATAAAACTTGACAAATTTAAACTTTAAATTGATACACAGCCTCCACGAAAATTCCATAATTTTGAACTTACCAGTTCGTAAATGAGGCAAATTCGAAAAAAAACAAAGAACTTGTAACATGAAACATTTATCGCACTTGTCCTTTAGAATTTTCTTGCTTCTCTCTTCAGGCTCTAAACTGGGCTCGTGCGATAAACCCTGTCTTATGACACTAGTTCTTTAATATCCTTTTTTTTAACTTTCTGCTATAACAATGCTATTAAGAAGTCGAAAGCGTTGCGTTTATAATCTAAACGCACTGTTTGAGTCTAATTTAATTTAGTTTTTTAAAAGTGGTTAATTGAAATTTTATATGAAATTTAAGCGTCAAAAAGTTTAGGTCCGGACTGTACGGAATATGGTCGAACAATTCGACGTTTTATTGCGTTAAAAATTCAATTGTCTTGCGTGCTGTGCGCGAACTTGTATTGTCTTGGTGGAAGATGATTCATCATTCGGGGTTGATCTTTCGAAGCTCAGCGATTACATGCGGCAAATAAGTAGTCGTATAATAATCTTGTAGAGGAATTGTTGCTACACGATCTGCATTCGAAACAAATCTTTTTTGGAGACGCTTGACATGACTTTTGTCGGCTTTTCTTCATCTCGCAACACTCAAGCAGACGACAGGCGTTTATTTTCTGGCTCACATGAGTAAATCTAAGATTCATCATTGACATTGCAGTAGACATTCTTAGACTTTCTGGTTTCGAAGCGATCTAGAGTTTTTTGACACAAATTCACCCTAGCTGCTTTCTGTTCTTCGGCCAACAGATACGGTAATTTTTTTTCACACAATTCTTTATGCAAAAATTTTGGAATCTTGGTCTTTGATATCCAAAATAATGGTTCAATCTGGCGATATGTCACATATCGATCTTCGTTTATGACTTTGCACATAGCATCGACGTTTTCCTGAGTGACTGCCGTTTTTGGTGAACCTGCCCTTGGATAGTCGCTAAGACGTCCACGTCCATATCAATGAGAAATTGTTGTCTAATGTGGTGCTTCATTGCCGAAAGCCGAAACCAACTCGGCGAGGGATTTCTGTTGAGATAATTGTCTTCGAAATTTATAAAAAAATATTTCGCGAAAATATTCTCGATTTAATTCCATTTTTCAACTAACTTGTGAAATTTGACAATTCGTTGTAGCTACAACACTAGACGTATCGCACTGAAACTTTGGATTTAGGTTAACTAAACATGAAAGTTCATTTTTAGTGCTGACATTTGATTAGTGGCTCCCTCTGTCCCACTATACAAAACTTAAAAGACATCAACACATAGCTTAAAAATGTAACTTACCATAAAAATGAAACATAAACAGTTGTGAATGTAGTAGTTTGTCAACAATAGTAATCTTTTTTTTTGTTATATAAAAATAAATGAAAAAAAATCATCATAAAGTTACTTTTTGGATTAGTATGTGCAACCTATCCAAAATTAAGATTAAATATTATTAAAATAAAACAATGCAAAATGTAATTAAACGTTTACAGGTTATGAAAAATGGCGGCTATCTGGCATTTATTTATCCGTATTAAATTTGCCTATTCAAGAACCAATGAAATCTCTTAAAAATGTGTACTATTTTGGCGCAATATTTGAATCACTCTTTATTCTAAGACAAGGGTATAATGTCCACTAAATTTTGTCCCTTGCTGTATTTTATATATATAAAGTTGAGTCATATTTTCCACTAAAGATACATCTGTATGCGGAACCAAATATTTTTTTATTACTATTTAATTTTTTTTGATAATTTTTATTAATTTTTCGTAATTTTTTTATTAATCTAGAGAAGCATTGTAAATATACAATTGTAAAACAAGTTACTATTCTTTTATTTTTAATGCTATTTTATTAACCAAAAAGTAGTCACTATGTTCAAAATCATTATATTATTTATAAAGCTCTTTACCAACTCAGTTACATTAGAATATAATGGATCCATCGACAAAACTGCTCTATTCATCCAATTTAATGAAAGTTATTTTTGTTCAAAATAAGTTTGATATATTCCTTTACATTTTTTGCAGTGTGTAAATTTTAATATTATAAAAAAGTGAAATACTAATTGCAAGAAATAATTCCAACTTCCTCGAAAAAATACAGAGAAAGTTTACGTCAATTAAAACACGCACATGTACTTGCAAACTTTACAATTCATCTTAAGTTGTGTATAATATATTTTGCCAGTGATTAATAGTTTGTTTCGTAATATTCATACTGGATTTAATAAGTAACGCAGCTAAGGGAATGCGAACCTTCTTGTTCGCAAAACTTAATCACATTATGCACAAGATATCAGTTTTAATGAAGCATCTGAGAATTTTTCGATACCGCACGAACACTGTCATCATAGAATAATTCTCATATTGACATTATGGAGAAAACGACACGTTAGTCAGCAACGACAACACACAAAAGCAATTCCTTGCCACGCATACGTATAATTGATAATTGGTGATAAAAAAGGAGCGTGAAACATGAAGATTCGACGTCAACGAGAATATGTACATACATGATATTTTATCTCTTCACAAAGTATGTAAAACTTCTACGTTGGTTTTCTGTTAACAGTTTTAGGAATCGTTATCGTTTATTGTGCGCTTGAATAAGTGCACGAGTGTGTTATTTTTAGACGAAACTATTACTTAAGGTATTATACCTGTTTGTAAATAAAAATAATAATTTTAAATAAAGGTTTGTATTACAGACAGTCGTATATTATTCATCATTGAAGTTGCATTCGTGACTAATCAAAATATTATACAAAAATAAGCATAAATATTTTAATAATAACAACCGCAGTATCTACAAGTAGGTCTGCATGCATCCTATATTTTACTTATTTGATTTGAAAACAATATAGCATTAAACTCACACTGAGGTAGAACCAGGCCACATTCATTTAGACAAATTTCGAAATATTAAAATTAAAAAAAAGTTAAAAAGTGATAAGAAATCAACTACTTTTTATAAGTTTTCAAAAATATTGAATAATTTTGTTTAATATCGTATTATTAGTTTATACAGTGTCTTAGTGAAATAAGAAAAGTACAGAAAAAAGATCGAATATATTGAGCTATTTTAAATATGCATTTCAGCATAGCACTTGAAAACAACCGTATTCATATGAACTGATTTTAAATTGACAGTGGACAAAAGTATAAGTACACTCACTACTTGTAAGTTGGCAACATAGGCATCTATAGGTTTTTAAGGTGCAAAGTCTCGAAACTGTATATAATGCAAATACAACCGAAACCACTCATCCGATCTCGACGAAACCGACAGATTTAGAAGACTGTCACAATTCGCCAAAGATGGTCTACATCCTATTGTATATATGTACGCAGTTGCATATTGCAATATTTCTTTAAAATAATGACGCGGAGAAAACTTTTAACAGTTGAAAGACAAATTATCCTACATCTACGTGAACAACACAAATCATAATGAAATAGGAAACATTGTTAATAGAAGTCGGCAAACCGTTCGTCGACGTTATTTAAATAGTACTATTATCTAGGATCGTCCAAAAAGTGAAAGACCACAAAAACTTATTACACGATATACATATATATGCAAAATCAGACAGGAGCTGAAACAAAGTCCCAACATCACTTCTCCAGAGTTCATGTTACCAAGTCTAAATTTAACAACCGTTAGAGCGAAAATAGTACGGCGTGAGAGGTTAATATCCAAATTTAACAACCGAAATCGAATTTCAGCAAAAATTAAAAATAAATAAAAAAATAAATAAGTACACAATAATAAGAAAGCAAGATCTCGAAAGATAAATTGACGAAAGAATGGCAACAAATCCCACCAGATGTTACTCTGAAACGTGTGGCTTCAATGCCGAAAAGAGTGCGTGCCGTGATAAAACAAAAAGGACTGGCAACTAAGTATTAATGGAGTGTATTCAAACTTTTGTCTTGGGCTTGATCTTCGAAATAATAAAGATAAATGTAATCGTTTCCGGATATTATATTTTGATAAACAAAATCTTGAATAACATTTAATCTTAATTTGGTACGTAGACTTCCGCGGTCGTGGTCCATGATATCTAATGTTGATATCAACATTTAATCTTCTTTATGAGATGGTAAAAATCCTATTTTGATCAAATTTTTAATTTATTTAAGAACTCAACTTTCACTACCTTAATTAGCTTATTTTCGGCCTTGTTTTTGTCTTCCATATCTTTCACTTTTCTCTACAACACACTTTTGCCAACGTGACAACGCTTTTCTGTTTCACGACGTTTAATTTTCTTATCTTGAAGTTCTTGTAAGGCTTTTCCCAAGTCTAGAGCCGCGTAACGTTTTTGCTTTGGAATATAAGTTTTATCCATTGGTATGATTTGTAAATTAATTATTGCATCTTTACCCATATTAGTGTCTCATTATTACCTTATTACTACAAACACCACAAAATTAAACGTTTAAATGCCAGATAAAATATCCTATCCCCGCTCTTAGACATACTTTTTGTTACCACATACAACACCTTGCAGCACAAGTTTACCACTGCAAAACGAATTGCTAAAGTTGTGATACGTATGCATAACCTTAGTAATCCGTTTTACAACTTACGACAATTACACTGTTTTATAGCAGTTAATAATTGGTAGTACAGAACAATGCTCTAAGTCAACTTTAAACATATTTGTTATTTGTTACTAAATAATTTGTCTTATTTTTTACACAATATTGAAGCAGTCTCCATTTTTGACCCACTTTCACTCTTTACGAGTTATTACAACCATACTATTTATCTATAGTTCAGGAACAAATCTAAAATATGATTGATAAGAACGAATCACTATTGATTGTGTTTAAGGCTCTCTCATAGCTTATATTTCAGAGAGATGAATTACTAAATTGAAAAAGTGCCTTGAAGATAAAAATCCAGATTCATGAAACTTAATTTTAATATTCCGCCAACAATAATGTATGTATTCATGGAGAAAGAAAGAGAAATACCACACACCTCTCTCAAATTTATGTAAAGTACAAATATAGCTATTTTTTTTTCAAGAAGAAACTGTTATTGAATACCAAAATAAATAAAGAGAGAAATGATCTTTATCTGCTTCATATCAATGTTCTCAAACAGATGAGTAGGTGATCTACCTTAATTTACTACTAAATATAGTAATCACATAAACAGGATATTTTAAAAATAAAGGAATGATATTCAGTTGACTTTACATCACATTGTATATGTTTGTATTTATTTACAAGCTGAATCATCAAATGTATCAATTTAATACTGTGTATACTTATATGTGTAATCGCTTTTAAAGACTAGAATATTAGGTCTTTTTGGTTGAATATACCTGCTCTAACAAACACTAAATGAAGTTTTTTATTCCATAAATAAAAACGAACACTGCCTATAAATTTTGTTCTTTTGTGTGGGTTTTTCGATCAGTAGAGGATAATAAAACACTTAGTTCATATTAAGGACGTTTTAGGCCGGTTTTCCCCCTTTTTTTCAAGTTATTTATTTAATTGCATTTCTTTTTTTTCTCTTTAATATTTTTGTTTACTCTTGAATATTGTAAATTTACAAAAACACCAACATTTTAAATTAACAAAATTATACTGTGTTTCTGTGCGTTTGTACTTATGTGTGGAACGAATAAATGACGACTTGTTCAGTTAATCAATTGATTATACCAGTAGATTTGTTAGAAATGTGAAATTTGTCTTAAATTCTAACCGAAACGAATTTGTTTGTGGTAAATTATCTCGCATATATTCTTTTTTTTGTTTTAAAAGAAATAAACGCTTATTATATGTATTTGTTTTGAAACACTCTGAAATAATAAGGAAACTCGCGCTAGAAAAAAATGGTCGTGAATTTTATTCTGCGTTCTACTTAATAATTGCATAAACATATGAATTACTATAGTTATGATACGACCATAATATCCACGCTTTCTTAATTTGAGATGATGATACTTGAAGATTCGAAGCCAGCCAACTGAAAACTCATCTATAACAATTTACCAGTAAAAGTATCCAATTATTAATAATTGCCTAAAAATTATGCGTTACGCAACTGTTTTACAAGCACTTTTTCAAACTCAAGTTCTTTATTAAGTAATGCAAATGATAGAAAGACATGTTTGATGGAATTTATGCGCTAAGAACGCCGCGATCAATGGTCTCATCTTCAAGTAGTTTATGTTATTTGTTTCAAATTTAGGTCAATAATTATAATATTAAGCAAGTAATGATTAATTCTGATAGGTAGTATGGAACGTACACACGCGTATATACATAAGTAGTTATTGCCGATTTCAACACAAAAACATCTCTCTTCAAAATATAAAGAAATTAATTTAAAAAATGTTCGAAGTTGCTGGATTTTACGAAGTAAGAAATGCATGAATACTTAATAATAATTTATATTATTATTATGAATCTGCATTCTACATAACAGCCATCTTCATAAAGAAATGTATGGCATAAAATTATAGTTTATAGACAAAAAACATGCATTTTATTAAAAACTTATACAACAAACTTCTGCACAAATATATGATAGCATAGTCTAATCACAATTTTTACTAATTTATACATGAAATCTTTGTATACAACTAATCATTACTTTTTTTTGTATAACTTGTATAAAACTACTCTAAATTTTCTGTAAGATCCTTCTAAAATTTCACAATTGATTTCTTGTTTAGTCCAAGAACGACAATAGCTTAACCTTTTAGAATTTTGGCATTGATTTCAAATATGTTAGTTTCTTTCTATCAACATAGATTGTTCGTAATAACCATTTTTAGTTATAAAGAAAGAAAAGGCATTGAGCCCATAGCATAACATTATCTCGGCAATCTCTAAAGCCCAAAATTTTCTTTTTCTGGATTTTCTAGTATAGTTTACTATAGGTACATCTGTCTTGAGATTTAAATAGTAGTCAGCCAGCATTCTTCGGTTCCCTTTTCTCTGGTAGCGTGTTTCCATGGTAAATATTTCCCTGTGAAAGTTTTCTTCTTGTTCATCACACAACTACAAGATTGGTATAGAAAAAATGATAGAAGAGAATCTAATAACTGAATGTGTTATATCCAAATGCTTTATAGTTTATAAAATGCTCAGTTTTTTGTAGTTATTTGCCTCAAGATTTCTAAGGAAGTTGATAACAACCTTTTTAAATAATTTCCACACAATAACCTCACAATAATTAAAACTGTGTTCAAATTCAACAACATTCATTAGTTTTCTTATTTGCGGTTCAACATATATTATATATTTTACTTTATGTCATTACTTATATTAGGAACACATTTCGCATAATACCAACACTCATTAATTAGTCTGACCCCTCATCGACAAATTGTTCATACCGTTTGGTTATCATATCAACAGAAAATGATGAAGGAAACAATATTTTCAACTCTCGAGCAAAAATGAACTATCTGAAAGACGTGTAGTAGAACAATACATTTACTGTACCTTCTTCTCTCAGATTGTTTGATTTAGTTTTATTAAGTTGCTCAAGTCCGATAAGTAAGTGTGTAAGTTTTCGCAAAATTTAGGAATATCTAGGCATTCATGCACCAACAACAAATTATGTAGGAACATCGTCGAATGAAGAAGGTATAATCCCCTTAAAAAACAAGCATAATATAACACGACATGGAGCTGTGAGATGCTTAAAAAACTTAAAAAAGGAGTTTATCATTTTAACAACATTTTGATGAAACCTTACTTTTCCACTATGACGTGCTCATTGAAGCACATTACAAAGGCACGAAATTTCCATATATATTATGAAAATCTCAATGCACTAAGAAAAAAATGGTAATCGGTTGTTTCACCGTAGAGAAATTGTAAAGTGCATGGTGCTAAAAACACAAGCAGTCACAGTCACCACAAAGTAGTATACCAACAAGCGCCTGCCTAGAATTATTGAAACATTCAAAAACATTTGTCCTCGCATGAGATAAGGCATCTATTTTTTCCACTACGGCAACGCTCCGACCTATCGGTTCAACGTCTGCCCCAGGTATTTAGCAAGGCCGAAAGTACCTGAACATCCACTTTGCAGATCAGATCTCGCTTCATACGACTTTTAAGTACTTTCCATGTCATAAATGGGATGAAATGGAGGAAATTTTCCAACGATGAAGATCTTTTTAGGGTTTTTGGGATAACGAGTATGCCCAACTTTCAAAAGAAACGAAAAGAAGAAGAAGTTATTTTTATGACCGGGTTTTGTGTAATGGACCAGTCCATACAATATAGTTCAAGTTATTTTGAAAGATTGAAAATTAACGCTTCACTGAAAAAGTATTCATATGTTTCCAATGTTCAACATACTGAATGTTCTTCAGTATAAAATTGAATAAAAACTTGTAATAATCTAATTTTATTTCTTTTTATACAAAAACTGCCTATTAATATATAAAACTCATAAGGAAATTATATATAATTATGCAAACGTAAATATAACGTCTTATTAT
This sequence comes from Dermolepida albohirtum, assembly GCA_031893035.1. NCBI lineage: Eukaryota > Metazoa > Arthropoda > Insecta > Coleoptera > Scarabaeidae > Dermolepida > Dermolepida albohirtum. The sequence continues at coordinate 1,473,428 of JAVIWB010000555.1, read as the reverse complement.
TATGTTATATAATTACATACCATACTTTAATATAACAAAATATTGTATTATATCTTAATTTTTATATTATATTAGAGAGACAATAAAATGGGTGCACATATATATATATTTAAGATAATTTAAAAATCTTAGAAAGTTTGTTACTTGATTACCATAAAAGACGATTGCATTTGCAAGCAGGATTTTACTTTTGTGTAAACATGTATTATATTGCGTATCTGTTTTTATTGTACTTTACGAGATTGCTGTAGAGACAACGTACGTCTTGTTAACATTTATTATAAGATTAGTGAAATAATAAGACTGCCGTTCCGGTTGCTAAAGATGAAACATTCAGAGAGAGAGAAAGATTTCATTAGAGTCTGTGTTTTGGTCACGCAATCATAGTTATATTGTCTTTTGCGTCCATGTACCTAGAATACACGCATATGCATTATTTGAAAAAGAAAATTTATGCATTTCGAGTTAATAATTTGTTTATTCAGTGTATAACTTGAAGATCTTCCTTTTACAATAATTTATCAAAGTTTATCTCCACCTTCATTAAACATCAAATGTAATGAGCAATGAATGTGGTAATAGCGAATCTTAACGTTATATTAAGTTTCGGTTTTGCCAAATTCTTTTTTATACTTCATATAATAATTATATCATTATACAGAATAATTATATCATTATAACAGAACTTTTTTAAAATACTAATTCTTAGTGGCGCCACCTATTAAAAAAATATGCGTCGGTAAGGTAGATCTTTCACCAAATATCATGACATTTGCATCATTAGAAACAGAGAAATTGCGCATAAAGTAACGGTGTGTATTTGGCAGAGGACGAAAAATGAATTTTGAACGAAGAGGAAATATCAACTTCTGTTTTAAACTCGGTAAATCGTTTGCTGAAACGATTAATTTGATGAAATAAGTGTATGGTGATGTGTGTTTATTACGTACGAGTGTGTGCGAGTGGTATAAACGATTTAAAAACGGCCGTACGGATACAAATGACGATGTACATTCTGGTGCAAGGAAATCTGTGGTTATGGGAAATAACATCGAACTTGCAGCATTTGATACTGTTAAAGAATTTTTGCAAGGTTTGTACAACGCAAGCTAACTGATGATCAAAAATTCCTCCGAATTCAACATTGTACAGATATGATTAAAGGCTCAAAAGAGGACGAAAACTTCAGGTATTCTATTGTAACTGACGATGAGACGTAATGTTTTCAATATAATCCAGAGACTAGGCGTCAAAATTCTGAATGTAAGCATATAAGCTAAGAAAGACCGGAAAAAAGCCGTTTGGAGAGGTCAAAAGTGAAGATAATGTTGATTTTTATTATGATTCGAAAGGCATAGTGCACTCAGTGTTTGTACCAACTAGTCAAACAGTCAATGCTATATATTTTCTTGGTGTTATGAAGCGTCTTTTGGCACGTATTCGTCGTGTGCACCCTTTATATCATGAAAATGGTAGCTGGCGTTTGTTACATGATAATGCACCATCTCATAGCGCGACGCTTATCACTGATTTTCTAACTACAAATAGCATTTTAACGATTAACCATTCACCGGATTTGGCCCCCTGTGATTTCTATCTATTCTCCAAACTACATTTGCCGATAAAAGGACAGCGATATGCCCGCGTCGAAGCCATTAAAAAGGCGTCGATAACTATCTTGGAGGAGATAACCTAAAAATTTATTCGACATATTACTTGACCGTGCAAAACGTATTGAAGCCGAAGGCGACTACTTTTAATCAAATAAATGAATTTTACCAAAATAATAAACTTTTGTTTTTAGTTTAAAAAAGTTCCATTTTCTCTGAGACAGACTGTGTATTAGCAGTCTGGTTTTCCACGTTATATAGTATATAATACTAAACATTCAACGATCGCAAAAAACTGTACTCTTAAGATGTAGTACAAACAGTAAGTCACTATAGCAGTTTGTGTTGATGTATGCATACTTATATACATATGAATAATTAGTTTGGATGACTTTGGTAACTACATCATCGAGACCTTGTAAATATTTTATGTGGAAAAGGAATAAAACAGCACAATTACACATATGAACAGCTCTTAAGTAATATATTTGGGTTGAGTCCTAAATTAACATTAACAATAAATAGAATTAAATTTGCAGAATATGATTTTGTAACTATGAAAATATGTTTTATCAGTGTATGAAATATTATGTCAATAAACGAATATTAACCAATTAAATAGTTCATATTAATAATGTACAATTTTTATTTATTATAACGAACAATTAGCAAAGATAAGAATAATGATAACTATTTATATTAATAACCAAAACTTTTTCTAAATTATTTTCCGAGAATTCTTTCCAACGATAATGTAATTACTTGAAAGAATGAAATAAAATATTTTAATTTATCTGGTTGGTGCATAAGTTCATAGCGTTTTGGGTTTATAGGATGTGAATGCCTTACAAAATGTTAGATAAATTTTAATTATTTTAATTTCGCATTATTGTATAATTGAATAGTTTTTAAAATTGTATAGTAGAGATTTATCAACAAAAGAAAATGAATTGTGAAATAGGAAAAAACAAGCATTTCCAATAACCTTTTGCTCGGGTCAAACAGATCAGTTAATGCGTCGGAAGCCACTAGATCGATTTGTGTCATTTACGGAGAAAACATAATTGGAGAGAGCACAGTATGGAAATGGTTTTCTTGATTTAAATAGGATCATTTTGACATAAATGATTCTCAACATTCAGGAAGACCATTAGACTTTTATAAAGATCGCCTGAACACATTCCATCACAATCTACGCCAATCAACTTGGGAATTATAATGGAGAGTCTGATATAATCAAGAGTTTCAAAATTCCATGCAAATGTGTATATATTTGATATAAGATATTTTTATGGGAGTTTCTTCAAAATGCCTCTAGTTTGAAAAATATCTATAAAAATGCTTTTAGGTTGGTATTAATGTCAACGGCGTGATATATGGAACGAACAAGAAGAATATTTTGATTTTTTAGATATGAAAATACTAAAATCAGATGCAATAAATTACAACTGTTTAATAAAATATGGACTTCCAGAAAAAAACCTTGCGGAAATTCTTTTAATAATATTACAGCATTTAATGCTTAAGCTGCCACAAGTAATACAAGTATACCTACATATATATATATATATATATATATATATATATATATATATATATATACCATCAAATACCTCTATCCTTTAAAAGGCTATGAAATTCTCTCTTCAAAAATACTTTATTGGTAGTGAGTTTGGAACGTCAAATAAAATACAAGTTAGTGTGTATGCTCTGTTTGTTTATTGACATCTCAAAGATGTTTAGAATAAATCACAGATTTTTAATCATTATCTTTGAACATTTATTTTAGCTATTTTTTATTAGAGTACTTCCTGAAATGTTTTGTATGTAGTTATTTGTTATATTTACACTAGCAACTTGTTCGTGGAAAGAAAAGCCATGACTCTAGAGTATATAGAAGATTTCGAGCAGTTGATATTATCATTGCGTCTGCTGAGTTCAGAATACTATCACCTATAGTTACAGAAGCTGATATGCCCCTGCATGTAACAAATTCATGTAGGTAGCTTATTCTTTCTGTGATACTCAACTTCAAAGTCTGTCAAAGTTGTAGAAAAGCAGAAATATTATTTGTAGGCATAAAATATTTCTTGTTTTTGTTATTTTGCCTTTTATTTTTTTCGAGCAATTATAGACCTTGAGATAAGTACCTATTTTGTGAAAGTAATTTTGTATTAATTGCATAGAAACTGTCACATATCTAGAATATATAACCAAATTATTCTTAGGAGAATTAGTCACATTTAATTCCTTACAAATCTAAACTGGCAAAAGGGATTGAAGTTTTCAAAAAAAAAACTGTATGTCTGAAGTTAGCCTAGATTAAATGGGTTCAAAATTAAGTATGCTTTTGTTAAAGGCATGAAAAAGTCTCTTTTCTGCTGAACAGAAACTTTAGAAAAAAACCTCTGAAATTTAGTTATTAAAGGGAACATTTACTCATCAATAGACGATTCATTGGATTGCATTCCATTTAACAGAAGCAAAATACGCATATCCTACTAGTAAACAATGTTCAATAAATACTAGGTTATTATATTGACGCAAAATATAACTATTCTTGTATTTATACAACTTTTAATAGACGTTTCTTAGTAACAACCTAAGCTACTGGTATATATACGCAAATAGGAAATCTTCGGTATATAAAATTCTGTTTAGAATGAACTTAAATTGGCTTTACAATAAGATTGGAAATCTTTCAGTTTAATAACATTTATAAATGTAAAAATTATTAACGTTTATGTAAATATATGTTAAATACATAATTCAAAAGCAATTTCTTTATCTTTCATAAAAATAATTACTAATTAAACGGATACATATTTGACTGATTACACATACTGGCACGTTGACCATCAGGTTTAAATTGATATCTTGTTGCGGTTTTATAGAATATATAGGAGCCATGTGATCATACATTTTCCAAATGGAATGTGGCGAAAAGGTTCTCCGCTTATGCCCTTATACAACAAGATACAGGTAGTATTAAAAACAAAGTACATATTTTATTAGAACCTTTTGATGACAATTTTTATCGCTGTCCCAATCATGATTCAGAGTTTTACGAGAAACTCCGTAAACTATTTCATTTCCCACATCAAAGCAGAATTGCCGATTTAGAAGTAATATACTTTATTCATAATACATAGAATAGCCACTGGAAAGCTGGTTTTTAAAAATACGTAAAGCGTCTTTCATTAAGCGCTTCCTATCTTTAAATTTAGATAAAACAAAATGTGTGTGAGATATCATCGAAATTTTGTATATTTATGAAAGGCCTATCGATGCCATTATGTATGGAATATAACATCGTGCCAATGTCCGCCTCGACATCGCTGGGTGGCGCGCATCCGAAATATCCAATTTTCCATGACTGGCGCATAAATCAGGCTGAATTTCACCGATGGCGTGGGTTATGTTAGCTTGGAGGACCGCTGTGGCTTGTGGCTTATTTGCATAGACTTGCGACTTAAGAAAACTTCACAAGAAAAAGTCTAATGGGATCAAATCGCACGATCTCGGTGGCCACTTCACATCACCTCCACGTGAGATGACCATGCCCTTAAATCGCTCGTGCAGAACGTCCAATGTGGCATGAGCTGTGTGGCACGTAGCGCCGTCCTGTTTAAAACCACATGTCATTGGTGTCCATGGTAATCATCGACCTATAGCGCTCGCCGTTGACGGTGATGGCTTAGCCAACGTCGTTCTCAAAGAAATACGGACCGATGACGCCGCCAGCCCAAAAATCCACACCAAACAGTGACTTTTTCGGGATGCATTTGACGCTCTTGGATCTCATGTGGATTCGTATCGTCTCAAATTCGACAATTTTGTTTGCCGACGTACCCATTCATCCAGAAATGGACCTCATCGCTGAAGATTTTTTGATGAAAATTAGGGTCAGTTTCCAACTGCTCCAGAGCCCATTCAACGAACACACCTCTTTGTCTATGTTCGTTTACCTTCAGCTCCTGGGTCAGTTGAATTTTATACGGTTGCAGACCCAAGCCACGTCGCAAAATTGTGGACTTAAATTTATCCACTACATTGCGAATAGTCCTCTCGGTAGGATAATAATGGCGACCGTAAAATGGACGAAGCGCGCGGAACGTTGCCCGAACAGAACACCCATTTTGATATTTTGATAAAACAATTTTATCATTTGCACGTGTTCTTGAACAGTATATCCGCCCATGGGGTTGGCAAAAGAGAGTGTATAAGTGACAGCAAATTCGACAGATGTAGCTTCAACAATATGGCCGTTATCAACTATTAAAGTTCGGAAGTCCCTATTGCAAGCGTTTAAATAATTTTTTTAATTTTTAAAATGTTTTTTTATTACCGATGTTTCTTATGTTCTGTAAGGTTGAAGAGTAGCATGTTTATGTTCCTTCGGTTTTACAGGAACATAAAAGCGCTCACGGTATGAGTTCGACTGATGTCGGACCGGATGGTTTTATTTATAGCTATATCGCGCAATAATATATTAGTTCGCTAGAACCGCTTGTAAAGAGTATTCTTCAATTCTTTAACACAACCTCTGAGAGTCGCTATTCATACTTTCAGAACCACTAATTTAGAGTACTAGCATATTACTTCTCGACTGTTTTAATAAAATAATAATCCATGTCTTCACATCCTCTAACAACTTAACGCCAATTACAGAAAACTTTGACAGTCTATGAATTATTATTATGCCTACACTCGTCATGTGACCTAAGATCTTATACTGCTAGCATTCAGCTTAAGCGAGAAGCAAAAAACACCTCGCACGGCAAACTTTGCATTCGATACCAAGACACCAGTGTGATAAATCAATAGCTTACCGTTGAACTATCAGCTTACTAATTTCACTTAATTAAATAAATTCAAATAGCATGCCCCTCACTGATATTTTGTAAGACATATTTTATAGCGATAATATTTAAGATGATATTATGTTCTCAATATTAACATAATTGGAATGTTTTACAATTGTCACATATAAATGCAAAATAAAAACTTTCAGGAAGAGGTATTGCATCCGGTGTAACTGTGATCATCATTGGAATATTATCAATATTTCACAATTTGCTAGATGTCGACGAAGTACTATGATTCAATGAGATGATATTTTTAATAACTGTCATAACTTTGTAATTCCCTTCTGGTTTTCGTATTTATTCTGCTAGTAACCTTCAAGTAGTGTCGAAATAATATGATTACATTTATCCGAGAGTAATATTATGTGGTTTTATACGTATTACTTAATTATAGTTTTAAATAAATGAAATGAGTTTCTAAATATTGCACGTGGACTGAAAACCCATTGAATATTTGGAATCAGGTATGAATTTCTTCGAATGAAGTACTTAAATTCTAATTATATAAATATATAATTAAGGAAATTTCTTTTTGCTTATTAGTATCGAACTACTTCTAGGATTTGTTCCTAAGCCCATTAATTTTTTCGGTTTCTAATTTATCAAGTTTTGAATAATATAATTAACTCTATCCTATTTACCCATCTGATCGCTTACTAAAACTATTAGAGCTTTTGGTTTTGTAACTGTTCTCGCGTAAATGATTGTACTTCTCTCTCCTAGTGGCATGGCATTTTTGCGTTATTGTTATCCATCTTTTTGTAGATGCCTTCATCCAATTTTAAATATCAAAACAACTTCTCGAAAACTTAGGTCTCAATTATAAGAAATATTTTTCTTTTCATTAGAACATAAAATTTCCAGATACTAGCTATGATCGTCAAAAATCTTTTACTTGTTTGATTTCCTTTGTAAACTGTAAATCATTACCTACGGTGTTATAATTCTCCGTTTCTACAATAGGTATTTTTATCTGCAGGACGTCATCGTCAATATCTCTTTGCTTTTCCCCACTCCTACCTTTAGTTCTGCTTCCTCTAATTTCTCATTTATTTAATTTTGTTTCTGTTCTAGGCTTATCCCACAACTTCAGATATCTTTTGCATAATTTAGGAATTCATAATTTTTATTCTTTTTTCTGACAATTTTGTTTACTTAAATACAAGTTAAAGTTAATAATTTGAATCCCCATACCAATCATTTTTCATACCAATCATGACTTGGAACTGTTAATGTAGAATACTGTTTGATAATTTTACGTATCGGCAGTTCTTATAGTAGTTCCATATGTTTAGAAGCCTATCTGAGAAAATTAGAAGAATGTCCTACGTATAAAAAATTGGAAGAAACATGGAGACGACCAACAGGATAGATCAATCCCAATAAAAACAAAACCGGAGAATGCAAATCAGAAACCAAAGAACTATATATCAAGTACCATGTGAACGTAGACAAACATATTTATATATCGGAGAAACAGGTACATTTGTAAAAGTAGAAATCAAAGAATATCAGAAATTGCTTCGACTGAAAGAAGCTGACAAATCATAACTTAATAACGCAAGATTGCATGAGACCAAACTTCCATCATTGCAAAGAAAGAAGATCACTTTAAAAGAAGTTGAAAGGAATAGAGTATATATCTATAACACTAAATCCCATAGGTGCACTAAGGGTGGAGATCATATCATCTGGCTGCAAATAACGAGATATTATCTGCTTCTGGGTTTCCGGGCTGGAACCGCGTCACTTGTATATTTGCCGACGTTTCGTACCCATTTGTATGAGATATCTTCAGGGCTGAACTACTGCACTGAAACAGTTTCAACCAGTTTCAGTGCAGTATTTCAACTCTGAAGATGTCCCATACAAATGGGTACAAAACGTCGGCAAATATACAAGTGACACGGTTCCAGCCCGGAAACTCAGAAGCAGATAGCATGGACCACGACCGCGGAAGCCTACGTACCAGATTAACGAAAAATTATATTAGCAGACAAAAAGAAGGTTACTACCCACTTGATACTGCGCATATACCTGGAATATAAGAAGTTTTATGAAGTAATTCTTCTTCAGGGGTCGGCGATCATGTATTCTGTGTTATTAAATTCAAACTTGACATCATACATTGCCTTAGAAATAAAAAAATAAGATCATGACAGGTTTATCAGATTAATTTATTTAAAAAAAAAATTGGGAAAGAAACAGTCCTCCTTATGACGATCGTAGACGAACTCTGAAATATTAGATTACGTAAGTATGTCCTTCAAATGATGAAAATTAGCCCGAATAACAACTCAAATTAACGACTCCAATACAGATACCTGTATAGTTTCATGTGAGAGTATATTTTACTTATTAAATTAAATAAGAAGGCATTGTTTTTGAAAAATTATTAAAATCCAGTATTTTTATCTGAAACTATACGCCCATCGATATGAAAATACGTACACAAGAATGATGAATTTAGAGCTTTTTACAAATGATTCTCTATTGTTGATATTGTCGTAGCTATTGATGCGGAAACTGAAATTACAAAAAATTTGAAAGCAACGCACCCTATTCATCTACCAAACTATAGATATACATATTGTAACTTATTTCTTTTCGTAGACTAAGTACGAAAGAATTATTACAGTACTTATACTTACCGAACTTCTGTAATTATGAATTACTATTATATACATACATAGAGTAATTGAATTATATTCGTCATAGTTTTTAATATATTATAATCTATTATCAATCTATTGTAAAAAATAATGTTTGCTATTATTATTACAGTCATTCCAGTTCATAAAATTTATTGCAATTGAAGCTCCCGACGTACCTCATACACACGTGGATCTTTTCTATACACACACTTTTTAAGTTACACGGGGGGGCACGCGCCAAGCAGGTGTTATTTTAGTACCCTGATGAGAAGGCAGGTGTACTTGGCATATGCTCCTTTTGGACACTATCATACGGAACTTTTATATACCGCGGCACATATAGTTCCGTCTCTATCAGCCCCGCATCTTTCCCGATCGCAACTGTAACGCTGTTAAAATTCATCTGCTCTGCTTCCAGCGAGCATCTGTATTTTTTGAATTATATTTGCTTTGTTACCGTTGCTGAACAAACTGTCTATGATTAATAAAAGATGTATTTGAAATCAATTTAGAAACTAGTTTTATTGATACGTAGGAAGAGAAAATTAATTTCTTTTGCAATTAGTGGAACAGCAACTGCTGTAAATACAAAACAAATAATTTACATAAATATTCCGTTTGTGTCGGTCAATCATAAAAGTTTAAGCACACGTTTAACGTAAGGGTGTTAGTTTTACAGCATATATTTTTAAACTAGAAGGAATGTAGTATTATGGTAAACAGTCCGAGAACTATTTTCAAATAGCAGACATATATGTATGTTTCGCCTTTCTAGTTCGACTTAAAAACATAAGTAGTACATATAAGTACACATAAATAGGTGTTAAATAATATTAGAAACAATACCTAGAAAATAAACTTCAAATTTCAGTCGATATACGAAATTTACAATGCGAATCCCACTAGAATTTACACTCCTAGTATTATAACTGGTAAACACCTTTCTGGCTAACCAAGAGCGCTAACAGAACGAAGTAAGTGCGGTATAATAAAATTCGTGAGGAAGAAAGTTAAAATGCCGCTTAATATATTACAGAATTCGCGCATAAAATGATAATAATTTTAACCAAGAAACATTACTAAGAGTTTTACTATTTGAAGGTTTTCATAGAAAATTGCTAACAAAAGAATCATTGATTTCGGGAAAATGTTTGACTAAGTATACTAGTATTTGGTGTAAGACAAGAATATAATGGAATTTTTAGAAACAGTATTACTTTCAGACGGAAATATATATAATGTTTTTAAATCTGACGATGAAGGAAACATTTGGTGCAAAATAAATTAAGAGATGAAGATGAAAAACTTGGTTGCCACGGATTGTTGTTAGATAGAGTCAGAAATTTGATAGATCTATTGTTAGGAAATAAGAAAATTGTCTTGCAAGACAATGACACAAGATACACAGGCGTTGCTAAGGAATAGGTAGAACATAATTCACCAAACTTCAATGGCATAGAACATATTTGAGGTGAATTGGAAATGAAATCGCCGTATTACTAATGTACAATCTAAAGAGCAGTTAAAATGTCACTGAAAAAAATAACTTCTTTAAGTACATAAGATTTAGTAACACCCTGTATCCTGAAGACTAAACAATCGTTAACGCTTATTGTGGTCGTGCGATATACTGGAAACGACACTAGTTTTATATTGAATTTTTCTTTATTATATTGTTATAGTTATATGTATGTCAATAGAATTGTGTTGTGTGTTTTTATGTACATACAATACAATAATTTTAGTAATGCTATTACTGAAAAAATATATACGAGAGATGTTTCCAAAATTCCAGGAATTTGGTTCCAGTTCAATTATGTAATTTAAATTATAGGTGTACGCTGGTCAGTGACATATCTTAATATGTTTACGCAATATTATTTAGTTTACTTGATTTACTGATGCAAATATATTGGGTTGGCAACTAAGTACTTTCGGTTTTGTAGTATAAAATAAAACACTTTTTTTTAAACAAAGAATAGTTTTTAATGAATTATATATTTTCCATTTTGCTCAATGACTTTTTGCCATCTTTCTTTCAGCTGCATGATTCCACGCTCATAAAATTTCTGGTCCTTATCAGCAAAAAACTGAACCAGGTGCGATTGAAGGTCATCGTCATTTGTGAAAGTTTTACCATTCAAAGAATTCTGCAAACTTCGAAATAAATGGTAATCAGATGGTGCTAGATCAGGGCTGTATGGGAGATGTGGCATCACTTCCCAGCCAAGCTCCAATAGTTTCTCACGAGTTGCCAGAAATGTGTGAGGCCTTGCATTATCTTGGTGGAAAACTACACCTTTCCGATTTGACAATTCTGGCCGTTTTTCTTTGATTGCTTCATCCAGACATCAGAATTGATACTTTGGTTCCTTGGAAGCAGCTCAAAAAACACAACACCTTTGTAATCCCACCAAACTGACAGCAAGATCTTTTTTGGATGCAATTCAGCTTTCGATGTGGTTTGAGCTGGTTTATCGTGTTTGCTCCATGATCGTTTTCGAACTATGTTACTGTACAGGACCCATTTTTCATCACCAGTGATGATTCTTTTTAAGAAAGGGTCGGTTTCATTTCGTCTAAGGTGCATATCACAAAAGTTGATTCTTTGTGTTAAATGAATTTCTTTCAATTCGTGAGATACCGAAATATTAAGCTCCTTAACTAGCCCAAGACATTTTAAATGTTTTTCAATTGTTGTGTGCGATACATGTAGCCTCTCCGCAACCTCTCGAACAGTTATATGACGATCCTCTTCAATTATGACTTTGATTTGGTCATCATCAACTTCAGTAGGCCGACCAGAACGTTGTTCATCTTTGAAGGAAAAATCTCCAGAACGGAATTTTTTATACCAATTCTGACACGTGCGCTCTGTTAAGCAATTAGCACCATAAACTTCACATAACTTTTTGTGAGCCGCAGCAGCTTTCTTTCCTTTACGGAAATAAAATAGTAAAATATGTCGAAAATGTTCGTTTCTGCACTCCATTTAAAATTAACCCACAACTAATAGCTTTAATAAAAATCACGCACTACTTGCTTCTGAAGTTACGTCAATGTGACTAGTATCACGCGACAAACGGTAAAGTACAGCACTAACATACGTTATACAAAAAATAAAGCAACGCTCTCTATCAGTAAAAACCGAAAGTACTTTGTTGCCAAACCAATATTTCCATATCTGTGAGTTTGCAATTTCTTCTTGTTTGAAGAGGGTGTGAAACCTTAAAATATCGTTAAAGCTCTGCAAGGTTATTTGGAAAAACTGTAGAATGTAAAAATATTGTCTATCGATGGATCGTTTTAAAGATGGTAGAAAGTCACTGGAAAACAATCAGTACAGACAGCAACCGTCCGAACGCCAAGATTGCTGCCATGGAAAATGTGCTCAAAAGGTATAGCTGAATAAATATTCGTAAAATTAGTGTTAGTGTAAGAATAGATACACGACAGGTTCATGAGATTTGGGAGCGAATAAGTTTTCAGCACGCTAGGTACTAAGACTATTGGGACCAGAAACAGAAACTTCTATCCATCTCAAAACCAAAAATTAATTCAAAGAATGACGCAAATTTGGAAAATGGCGGTAAAAATAATACTTACTGTATTCTAAAATTGCAAGGGGATTATTTTTATGGATTATCTACGAAAAATTACTACAATTAACAATATATTATTCTAATCCTTTATCTGGCCAATTACGACAAGCGCTTTACAAGTAATAGCTTGATAAGTTAAGTATATTACATCGCACGAAGGACAAAAAATGTTATAAATGCGAGGGTGCTCCTAGAAGTACCCGACCCAACAAAGAAAACACAAAAATTTCAGAAAGAAATATATTTATTTTTCAACATAATCTCATTTCAGCTATGTTCAATAAGTTCGATACTCTTTTTATAATAAGGACTGTCTTGCTCCTCAGCATAGCCATTAACTGCCGACATCGTTGGAAAATCTTTGACCACTGAGCCATCTTTCTAAGTTTGGGAACAGAAAATAATTCGAGGGGGCTAAATATGACGAATAGGGTACATGAGTTAGCAATTCAAACTTTAATTCATTAATTTTGGCCATTGCAATAACGGCTTTATGAGCCGGCGTATTGTCTTGGTGAATCAACACTTTCTTCTTAGCCAAATGCGGCTGTTTTTGCTTGATTTCTTCTCTCAAACGTTGCAATAAGTTGGCATAATACACCGTTGATAGTTTTTCCTTTTTCAAGACAGACAATGAAAATTATTCCACGTGCATCCCAAAAAACTGATGCCATGACCTTGCCTGCAGATAAAACAGTCTTCGCCTTCTTTGGAGCCGGTTCTCCATTTTGAGTCCATTGTTTTGATTGTTCTTTTGTTTCGGGTGTGAAGTGATGGATCCATGTTTCATCCATGGTTATAAAATGACGCAAAATTCTGCTTTGTTGCTGTGAAACTTCGCTAAACACTCAATTGAAACATCTTCACGACACTGTTTTTGCTCGAGTATGAGCAAACGCGGCGCCCATCATGTGCACAGCTTTCTCATGTCCAAGTTTTCAGATTGTATGCGATGTACCGCACTTTTTGAAATGCCTACTATGTCTGCTAGCTCGCGCACTTTCAGTCGACGATCGTCCAGTACCGTCTAGTATATCGGTTGGGCTGAGGCCTTTCAAATAAAAGTATTGTATCACGTAACGATGACCAATTTTCTCCATTTCTACAAATTCACTGAAAACATTCACTATTGGTGGCTGCCAAACAAATACTAAACAACGTGGCGTTTTTTACACTTGAAACATATAGTTTAGATACTGTGTACTTTCTAATACAGTGATACTTTTCAAATATCTACCGCCATCTCTAGGTCAGGCCGGGCACTTATGGGGCCACCCTCGTATATTACGCTAAGAATTGCTTCCATATTCACCATATTTATCAGATCTAACTCTTAGTGATTATCATCGGTTTCTAAATCTGAAGAAGAAAAACAGTATGAGATGTTCAATTTCGGAGCCTAAATGAGATAAATTTGCAATGAATAGGTGGATTGCAGAGACACGAAAAAGTTCTTTGGGGATGGCTTAAAATTAGTTTCACTTAGGTTTGAATATATTCAATTCAATGGAGACTATAGTGAAAAAACTACGTTGTAATTTTGATGAAAATAGGCAAAATAAAAAAATTATATAAGTACATATGAGATACTCGTTTTTTTACTACAAAACTAAAAAATTGGAGAATGTACATAGACTTTTGTGACTCACTGTACACGTATACATGTGTATGTGAATGACCATATACAAGAAAGCACTACAGAAATATTTTAGATTTAATACCCAATATTAGTTTACCATACAAGTATATATCCAGTTTGACATTAATGTTACTATTTGTCGATTGTGTAATTCGGAAATACACAGTGTGTATACAAAAGTATAAGCTTATACACGTACATACATAAATATAAGTTTGTACTTTAAACCAACACGCCTGTAATGCTCCATTAATGAATTAGTAATAATTTGTGAAATTATTAAGATTTATGCTATAAACTTAATATCATTAGAAAGTTTTAATTACAATAATTTTATAACAAAATTATGAAATTAAATTGTTTATGCTTCTTCATGATCATGGTGTACATATATGTATACATACGTGTGTATTGTTAGTACCAGATACTTGATATCGATTATACTATATATTACAAACTATGTCAAAAGTCTGTTACGCGAATTGAAAAATATGCAAACACTTGCTTTCGATTAACAAGAAATTATTTAAATTAACACAAACCGAATTGTCTTTTAAACTTAAAATATATATACATTAATATCAATATGTATTCCACTGTTTATTGTAAATGTTTAAATTCTATCGAGAAATATCATACCTTGTAATCTCAAACTGTCGACATAAATCTCTGGATCTTATCTCTCCGCGGTATTTTTGAGAAAAAATCATTTTCTAAGAGGATACTCGATTATATCTTGTTAAAAATCTTTATCGTTGTAAATACAAAAAATAATTATTGCTGTAATACCATTTTGATATAATTAGGAGATTACATCTCAAAGCTTACCTTACAAGATAAAAAATAGCTTTAATTTATCCATTTACCACATAAAATATAGTAAAAGAGGAAACAGATTTAAACGTAGGAAACTTTCAAAACCTACTAATATTCTAATCGTAAAAATGGCCGCAGATGCTAGTTATACTCTATCATTAGTATTGTGCAGAAGCACCTGTTGTAAATTGAATAGAACTACAGTAATATTGTATACCACGCAGAAGACATTTGTTAATTCCATTTACCTTGTATACGAAATTGGTTTAAAAATTTAAAAAATTAAAATGTGAACACAACTGAATGAAATTTATTTTTGATGATAAATTTTATGTACAACAGTTTTTCTCTATCATCTTTGAATTGTTATTTACAACCCCTCAAAAATTATGAGAAAATTAACTGTGCAATTAATATTATTACTTCTTTGAATTGCCTAACAAAATCTACGTATATCGTAACTCAGAAATTACTTTTTTAGTTCATGTTTTAGGAAATGCTTTCTTTTAAAAAAGAAGTAGCAGATGGTCATCATGGATTCATTATATATATTACTTCCATTTGCTTTGATAAATTTGTTCTATTGTGATACAACAATGGCACCTTTTCATGCTCATCATTCCAAGTCCCTAAATTTGGAGACAAAAAGATAACTTATATAACGAATTCTCAACATTCTATAGCCTATACTTTCCTATTTGTCTTTTCTTTTAACATGTTTTTATTTCCAAGGCCATCTTGGCGAGTCTTTAAATAAGTTTCGCTCTATTATTTCTTTAAAATTCAATTTTAGAAATGACGAGGTGAATATAAACAATTAAATTTTTATATTTTCACTGAACGCTGTTCTAATCACTATTTTTGTCAAATATATAGTCACGCTATGATTTTCTAACTCAAGTCTCGCCTAGTGTTTCTTTCTCTTAGTTTAATTTCACTTAATCCCGGAAAAACACCCACTTATTGTTTTCATAATAATCCATATATATATATATATATATATATATATATATATGTATATATAGTAAAATGTTCGTAAAAGTTTAACCTATGTAATATTTTCTCCAACAAGTTTACGTTTTGATACTTAGAAATATATACATATATATATATACATATATAGGGGAAACCCGCAAAAACTAAGTATCAAAACGTAAACTTGTTAGGGCTAGGTTAAACTTTCACGAACATTTTCACACTTTGATGTTCGAGAAATCTTAGATCTAAAAACAAAATGTAAGGTAAAAAAGGAAAAACTAAACTGAAATATTTTGCTGAATTTCCCAAAGTAATCTACCTCAGTCCTTTGCATCAACGACAAGAATTCCTGCTTTTATATATATATATATATATATATATATATATATATATATATATATATATACAAGAAACAACAAAATAAATTTGGAACCTACTTATATGCGTAAAACCCATGATATTAGTTAACGAGATGTGGCTTTATAAGTTTAGTCAGCAAGCAAATTGCAAAATGGAAAGAATCAAGTCAAAGTCGCTCGAAAATCAAAGCCACGTTGACTGTTTTCCTTGAATATCATTGGGTGTGGATTCAGACTTTTCCAGGACGGTAAATAGTGAATAAACAATATTATTTTGGGCGTTTGGAAGCGTTTCAGAGTGTAAAAATCGCATAAAATTGGCCATAAAAGCATAAAAGTGGCAAAATAATTTTATTGTTATACATTATTTAATTATTTATTTTATTAAAAATTCCTTGGGGTTTGTTTGACAGAACCTAGATAACCTGTTTCTTATCTTCCTTGCATTAAAAAGAGTATTTTCACATTCTTAAAAAATATAAAAATTATTATATTAGCATTAGATTTATATTTTTTTGTTATTCTTTTGGATTGTAAAGTAATAAAAAAATTTTATGTAACAGATTGCTCTAGTTTATTCACATCTATCTTCATTGCATACGACAGCTGACAGTTATAGCTTCATTTTGGAAAAAGAAAGAGATTTTATAAAAAGCTGAAAACGAAATATAAAAGTATGCATTTTCATCACATTTTATTTTTTACCAATCAAGCTAACTGACAGTGCTCTACAAGAACAAAAATATCAGTGGCAACGATGGTTTTATGACAAAATAATGGCATTGACTGAGTCAAATCCATTACACACAATACGAGAGATTACAGAAATGTAGAATAAGCATTCACGTTCACACGAAAAATCTAGAATACGTGAACAAGCACGATATTTGGGTTCCTCATGATCCTAAAGAAGTGACTAACTGGTGATGACAGTTTACAATATCTTGTGAAAATAGTCTTTGTCCCGACTTAAAGACTCACTTTAAACATCATCGAGCCCGATATTTGCCAGACTCAGTTGTTTACTGTTGGCAAGTTTTATCGCCCGTCAAAAATTATGGATAGTATGTGCTGTAGTACCCACCATACTTGTAGGATTTTGCTCTTCTAGGCCTCCACTTCTTTCGCTTTCTTTAAAGCTCCTTACACTGTAAAGTATTTCACTAATAAAGATAGATACTTCCAGTAGTGAACAATTTGTGAAACTCAAAATGTACTTGATTGATATTTCCTCATTTCCTTTTACATTAATAAATAACCTATAAAAAACATAGAAAAAGTACAATTACTTTGACGACAATTCTATATATAGATTATCTTCCAAGGTTTTCAAATAAATAAAGACCTCTTATTTCTCCTACTTATTATTTTAAATATACTCTGACTTAATAATGTCAACGATAGATTGAAAATCTTTTTAATTTAATTAGCTATTGATTTTTATTACCTGTACGTGTAATTATAAAAATACGTAACTATATTTTGTAATCACTATTATGAATAAATTCAAAGTGATTTGAAATATCTTAAATTCAATCAAATTGTAAATACTTTTTCGCGAGAAGTACCACAAATACATTTCCCCGTTCAAACCATGTTCAGGATAATTTTGCAGCTACATAAATTATTTATGCATACACGCATGCTAACATATAACAAGAACTCTAATCTCTATTGTCTGCGATGTCTAGCTGGTACCGAAAATCAAAAGAGAAATTTTCAACGAACAATAAAGTGAAAACCTTTTTCATTGAGCGAAATCAATTACTACGTGATAAGATTCATTAAATCGTTTTAAACAAGAGAACATTAATATGGACTAGCAATTTTTAATGGCGTTGATATAAACATTTAAATAAGTGATATTATTTTTTTTATTTTCAGACGGTAAATGCGAAATGCAAGGCATCGTTTATATGCCCCATAATTTGGAAACAGGCTCATCGCCACCTCATAAAGATATTGGTAAGTATTCCATAATATTGGAATTTTATTATTAATTGCATTCATATATGTTAATGAAAATTTTGAATTTCTAAAATGAATAATTTTAAACACAATTAGCTCGTTTGAAAATTAATTAGTTTAGAAATAACTCTTCACAATGTAGACATGTTACTTTGAATTAATATAATTGTATTCCTTTGATTCAGTATATTTTGTTGCACGTTAAATTTATTTTGTTAAGTAAAAGTAATATGAAAACATTGCCTACAAATTTAATTTATTATTACCCAAAATAATAAATAAATATTCAATCAAAAAATAATCATAAACAATGATAGCACAACCATAATTTTTTAAAGGCAAGTAATATCAATTAACAGGTGTTTGAATATTTTATCGGCTCTTTCTTTTAAATTTTCCACACATTCTATAGATTTTTAAAACCTTTTTAATCTGCTTTTGCAGGTAATATTTTTCATTGGAACAGCAAAAATATATTAAATCAAAGAAGTTAGTAAGTCGGACATTTTTAAATATAAAATAAATGAATGAATGACTATAAGCATATGTATTTCTATTAGTACTCACTAATCGCAAATAGTCGGTTTTCCGTGTAATCTTTCTTAAACAAAGTTTCATGTAAAAGTTTTGCATAAACGTCGCGTAACTATAAGAATTAATATCATTAAAAGCTTCATTTGAAAGGACTGTGCTCTATAAAATTACATTCGAACACAAAAGTTTCTACCTATAAAACACTATCTATATTGAAAAAATAAGCATGCTACTTATTCAGTATTTATTAATATAAGTAAGCTGTGTAAACACAAATTATACTTGTCACAAATTTAAAAACTTTATAGCAATGCATACAACATAAAATAAACTTATGTAATTGTAATTCCCCGGACACAGTTGAACTTGTATTTTAAAAGCATGTTATTAAGTATACTCTCAATCAATCGGAGCGTGTGAATTTCTGAATTGCCAGTAATCCTTTAAGTTTAAACTTTGCTAATGTAGCGATTCAATTGATTTGTTATTGATTCATTTGTCGATACCTAAAAAATGGCTTTCATAGAAACAAATCACAAACCGTTAATAACTCTCTTGGAGGATATAATAAATTATGCTTTTATTACTAAGAATAGCGATTAACAATAATCAATATTAATCAAACATTTTATACATCGTGGAATGCAAAACTTTCAATAGTCAAAAAACATTATTTTTTAGATTATTCTCTTAATTGCGCCAATATAATTTTATGTAAAAAAATAGATTTTTATAATTCTATATAAAACTAATTTAAAATATTCTTTTAAACAGAAAAGAACATTATATTGTAATTTTATTGCTTTTTAAGTAAAATAATAGTTTAGAAAACACACGAAAAAATTAATTTTAAAACATTCAAAATATTGGATAAGTCTAAGTATGTAAAAACAGAAAATAAAATGTTGACAGATAACACAACTAAATATATTAAATTAAAAACATTAATAAATTAATCTATACCTTATACTGTTTGCTACTATCAATTAACATATTAAAGAATTTTAGATATTTTGGAATGATTTGAATGATATAGTATTAGTTTCAATGAACCAGCGATACTTTAATTTTACAAAGAATTTCTATTTCTGAAAGCTACTTGTATACGAGGCACGATTAAAAATAATCGATTGGCAACATCGATTGGTTCGTACACCTGTGAACGTTTATCCGGTCTGTTAGCAATGTAACTGCCATGTTACTGCCAGTTGATTATTTTCTGCCTCCGCAGGACAGTGTGTTAAAATGAATGCGGTAATAACAAATCCATCTATTTCGAAATTCTTGATTATGTTCTTAAACGTAAGAAAACATAATACTGTAGTAACAAATCCATCTAGTTCGAAATTTGTGATTATGTTCCTAAACGTAAGAAGACATAATGCTGTTGAAATTTACAAGTCAATCATGTGAAACATGACGTGAGTGAAGATAAAGTGAGGCGATAATGCTGTGAGTTTAATAAGGCCGTTCAAATCTTCACGATCAGTGGAGAAGTGGCGGGTCCAGTGCCCGGACAGGTGATCTCGATGAGTTTGTGAATACAAAAGTGAAAGAAAATCGTGGCTTTACGATAGTCAAACTTTCTCTTGAATGTCCAAAATTTTCTAGGAAAACTAGCTAAAATCACACGCGGCAGAATTTAATGCAAAAGATTTAAAAAAGCTTGTTTTACAATATCTAAGGTGCTTGGAACGACAGTAATTATGTAGGAAAATAAAGTAAATATCTACATTTTTTAAACCATTCATAAATTTGTCATTTTTCTAATGTTTTCACTTTATTAATAATCAGCCTTTAATTTTTAACCGCGAGTCGTATGTTCAAGAAAACTTCATATATATAACTAATGTTGTGAAATTGTAGACTAGGCTATTTTCAACGTTTAAAAGATTTATGTAATCCGACGTTTCGGTAGTTCATCTACTGTCGTCATCAGGATATTCCTGAGGAAAACCGTTTCGTCCCAAACGCATTTTCTTTATGAATATATAAATTAACTGTTGAAACACATTATCTCCTAACATTCATTTCAATATTTAAAATGAAAAAAACATGCTTTTTTAGAAATCTATGAAGTGAATGATTACATTGATGATAGAAGTAAAACCCTGAGCATTTATTACATCGAATCATTTATAAAATTATTCCTCCAAATTATAAAACTCTGATTACTATGTTTTTGACATAATTTTTATCTACCAAACTTTCTGATCCCAAAATGAAATATTTCCGACAACAAAAGAAAATAAATTCCATAATAGATTATCTAAAAATTGCTTAAATATCTAACAAAACCAAATATATAACAGAATTTCATGTTGTACACTTACTCTAATTAAATATAAGATTTCAGAAAATACCTTTATAAGTAAACTATCTACATGCAAGGCTAAACTATAGTAAATAGCATCAAACAATTTAAAATAGATGGAAACCAACATCTACAAATAATCTTCAATTTAAATAATACTAGTAATATATAATATCAGTGATGAGTTTACCCCTACACCGAAAGGTAGATGGGGGACCGATTTTATATATATATATATACAATATATATACAGCAAGACCATCATATCCTTAGAAAAATCTGCGCACACTTTCGGTATTACTCGTACTCAGTCGCCAGTGTGTCGCTCGCTTCGGTGATTAGGTACATTCCCAACAGAAAGGCGCGGTTTTATTTTGTACTACGCGACGCCAAGAATAAGAATTTAGAAAATTTTTATTTATTAATATATGTTATACTGGTCCAAATGGAATGTAAATTATTAATTAATGAGGCTGCTAAGTGTTATTTAATAGTGTTCTATTGAGGATGTACTATGAAAGTAAATCTTAATATGATTAGGTAGATAATGTAATTACAAAATTTTTTAATAATACCCAGTAATTAGAAGCAAATAGCTTTATTTCAAAATGATTACATAATTACATAATAAATTACATAATAAAACACATTCACAAAGCAATGATTACTAAGTTATTCTGAATCATCGCTGAAACCAAAATCACTGTCAGATGTATCAGCACCCACGTTTATAATTAGTGACTCCGTAAGAACATCCATAAAAACTTCATTTTGTTTATATTCATCTTCGACTCTCTTCACGTGAGTGCAAAGTTTGTTCCAGTCATTTACTGTAATGCTTTTAAATTTTTCTTCCGCTAGCCTTTTAGCGTCCTCTAATTTAAATGTGACATTTTGTGATGCCACAAAATTTTTCACAGTCGCCCAAATCATTTCGATTGGATTTAGTTCAGGGTTATACGGAGGCAATCGTAAAGTTGTATGACCGTGTGCCTCCAAAATTGCGTCTATTTTATATCGTAAGTGTTGTTGTTTATTATATTTTATTAACATATATAACTGGGCTTTCGTCATATCAGATGTACAGGCAATACCTTTTTCGGTCAACCAGTGTAACATTTTTTGCTTGTTTGCATTAGAATTAGGCGCTGGATTTATCTGAACATTGTGGTATGGAGCATTGTCAATAACTAGTACTGAATTTTTTGGTAAATTTGGTATTAGTTTTTCAACGAGCCATTTTTGGTAATTTTCGAAATTCATTTCGTGATGGTAATCACCGGATTTTGTTCCGGATTTAAAAAGTAACAAAGCGTTTTCTACAAATCCATGGTTCTCACCTCCAGCGTGCAACATAATTAAACGCTGGCCCTTGGAGATTGTCGAAAATAACCCATTTCTTGACTTGTCTGTCCAACTTTTCGATTTTGTATGGCCGCTATGAATATAGGATTCATCCATATAAATAGTTGGACGATTTTGCCGTCGATATACATCTATTTTTCGTAAAAAATTTGTACGAATGTTTCTGATATCTGGTTTTTCTTGTAATATCTTGCGATTGTTTTGTGTAGCACAGAATCTAAAACCAAGCTTCTTTATAATTTT
This sequence comes from Dermolepida albohirtum, assembly GCA_031893035.1. Taxonomy (NCBI): domain Eukaryota; kingdom Metazoa; phylum Arthropoda; class Insecta; order Coleoptera; family Scarabaeidae; genus Dermolepida; species Dermolepida albohirtum. The sequence goes on along the minus strand of JAVIWB010000555.1, from coordinate 1,450,478 downwards.
TCTTAAGGATTCTCGGCCGCCCGGAAAATTTATATCTTCTTTAAGTTTTTGTAGTAAATTTTTAATAGTAATCCGCTGATTATTTGTCTTGTGGAAATTATAAATAATATGTTTTATTTGGTATAGGTCAATGTCGTCTATTGAATCCATTACTAAACATTTCCTCGATCTTTTCTTTTTTGGCGATTTGAAAAGTGGTAGTTGTTCTGTGTTCTCTTTCTCATTTCGTTCTGGTTCTGCTTGATATTCGTTCCCCTCTTTTAAAATATTATAGACAGAAGCTCTTGAAACACCAGTTGCTCTTGCTACGTATTCCTTTAATTCGCTTTTTGTACAATTTCTTATGTCTGTTTCGTTATCTGAAATTGTCTTTAAAAACTTAAAAACATTTAACACGACTTCACGGGTTTGTGAATGCAGTCCTTTTCCACCTCCTAAGTTGGACATTATTAATTATAATAAATAAAACAAATAATAACCAATTATAATGCAAGACCTCAATTACTCACTTTGACTAACCGTAACTTAACAACTTAACCACGCAACGATCATACGCACACTGAGGACACAAACAGCTTACCGATGACTCGGAGTGTACCACCCGGCACGCCTACGATGCGCAGTAGATTTTTGTCCAAGGATATGATGGTCGTGCTGTATATATATATATATATATATATATATATATATATATATATATATATATAATATGACAGGGTAAGGCGCCGTCGTGGAGAGCGACGTGATATTGGATTTGCTGTTGAGAGGCATGTGCACAGGACTGTTGGAGTAATGGTTTGGGGGGCTATTGCATATGGAAGCCGATCACCTGTTCTGTTTATTCGGGGCAGTATGACAGCTGCGCGTTATGTTGATGACGTCCAACAAACCACTTTATTGCCTTATCTAGATGGCCGTCCACACGTCCTTTTTTAGCAAGACAACGCGCGTACACATATTGCTCGTCGTACTATGGACTTTCTACGAGAAGCTGGCGTTAATGTTTTGCCGTGGCCACCCCGTTCACCGGATTTAAATCCCATTGAACATGTGTGGGACATAATGGGGAGAAGACTGACCAATTTGAACCATCCTCCACAAACTCTGGCACAGTTAATCCACCAAGTTCAAGTTGCTTGGAACGAGGTGCCACAAGCAGACATCGACCATCTTATTTTGTCGATGCCTAGACGTGTACAGAAGTGTCTACAGCTACGGGGTCGCCAAACACATTATTGATTTTTTTTCAAATTAATGTTAATAAAATTTCTTGGAAATCTGATCGTTTCATTCTTGACTTAAGCTTATCACATTACCAAAAAATCACGTCCAGGAAACTATTCCTTCTAGGTGTAACACTTCTAATGTCATTGAGTATATAAAATAGGAAATTCGAAAGAGGAAGTGGGAACGCGTAATACCGATATCAATTACTAGAGAATCCACTAGAATGCCTATATATGTAGACCAAATGGGAGATTTAAAACCACGCGATAAGAGAAACAAGCAAGAAAAGTAATCAAGCGGAAAAAAGTTCTGGATCTTTTAGTAACAACTTAAACAAAATATCAAAACACAGTTGCAAAACAGTTCATCAAAATTCAGAAGTGTGACATCATTTCAAGTTAGCTCGCTCAACATATTTTTTTTATTTCAACATAATATGCATGTTTATTAAAGGAGAAACACGAACGAAAAATGTTTACTTATACGCCATTACTCACGTATCAGACTAATATAATCTGTGGTTTATATCTATTCTTGCGGCGCACAATCGAAAGCTTCCGTTTTCTTTATGAATCCAGTTTCCTTCACAAAACGCACATAGTCATAGATTACCGAAGCGTGGGATTTTTCGACCTACATAGATAACCGCATTTTTTCATAAATATCCGAAACAAAAGAAGCGTCAATCATTTACTTTGCGTCAAAATATAGGTTAAGTAAACTTTACGCATTGGATACAATTATTTTACTCTTACATTTTTTCTCATGTGTAAATATAAACTGTCGATCTTATTAAGAGCAACTATTAGTTGAACAAGTCAATTTCAAACTGCACCCTTAATGGAAAATAGCATTCATTTATAAAAGTAGTACATTACAAACGTATGTGTAGGATAAATACATCATCGCATATAGAACATAAAAGCTCATATAAAACACCCTGTTAATATAACAGTATCATTTATTGCCCGCAAATTATTTAAGGGGCAAATTATAAGTTCAAATGAAAGTATGTTTACCTGAAAGTACCGTCAACAAGAAATATTCAAGAAGCTAAAAAAAGAGATAATAATAGATGATAATAAGAAAGTTAATAATGGAGGTATAGCAGTATCATGAATTAGATTATATAGGGTGGGGTGCAGAAAATTATTTTTTAAAGCGAACAGAAAAAGAAGTATTACTAATAGACAAAATTCATTTTATACCAATGAAGAAACATCATTTAAGTTTTAAAGTTTTAAATCATGTAATTTTAAGCAAAACATCTTAAAAGTGGTGACTACCCACATATTTCCTGTCGAATAAAATTCTTCCTCTGGAAAAGGTTTTTGAGATAATATTTAAGAACGTCTTCCTGGAGGTATCCCCATAAAAAAATCACAGAGCGTTAGATCTAGTGAGTGCACTGCCCACAGGATGTCACGTTGAATCTAAAAGAGTTGTCTGGAAAACATTACCCTCAAAACTATCGTTGAAACCCGGTCTTTATGAACCGTGGAATCAAGGGCTGCTTCGAAAAAGCGATTGAGAGATCTCAAAGTCGACTCTCGAAATATGTCCATATTTTCTGGTGTTGCTATGGCCTTTCGTCACCAGACTTTCGGTTGTCCTCAAGCTCTCTACCCTGAAAATAATCGTTTTCCGGTAAGGAATCGGACCTCTCGGCTGAATTCTGAAGTGAGTACGAAGGTACGCCATATCACTATCCAGAAAATGTTTTTCAAAAACTAGGCTACGATTGCAAACGCGCGTTGTTCCCTCATCGCAACCTTATGTTTTCTGTTGAGGGGCACAAGGCAAAAACTTCCACGCTTGCAGTGTTCTCACTTTTCCATTGCCTCCCCCACCTTCACCCTATGTGTTAATTTCGCACAAGTATTGCAAAGTTAATGACTGATTCAAACGCTATTTACAAACAACTCGCAATAAATTCAACTCAATGTCTACACTAAATATTCTACATACAAAAAACATCTTTGTCATCTAAATACGTAATAGATAGAGAGCAGTTCGTTTAAAGTCCGTTATTAACGACATAAAGTTTATACCTAGTCGCTAAAAATGTTTTTAATTGAATTTCAACAGAACTCGTGAACCAAACTTAAACTGCTCACATTCAGAACATACGTATGTACACATTTTAGTTTACTTATTCGTTATCACTAACACAGATATGCTCTAAGAGTAAAACTTTAGTAACAATAACATTTCAATTAAAAATTCCCAGGAAATGTCATTGACCACACACAGGCTTACATATTAGCCAAAATTGTCTGTAAATAAATTTTCATTAGTTCTGTGTTTTTGAAGATATTTTTAAGCTGGAGGTTTATAAGAGATTGATTTTCAAAATCTAATTTCAACACTTGTAGAATAACTTGTTATAAAAGCAACTTCTTGTTATATAAGTTATTGTAAGAAGAATATTATTTTAATTGTGAAAAATAAATAAATAATAATATAAATATAATAAAATTACCTTAAACGATAATATGGAATTTCTTAATTTTACGTTTTAATTTAACCAATGGTTACGTTGAATGAACAGATATATCACTAATACTCTTCATATCTTATTTGTGTAGTTCCATCTCTAAAATTTTGTTTTAAATTAACATATATTTACAGCAATATTTAAGTATAGTATGAAAAATATTTTACTCGGCGTGCCTTTAACAACATAAAGAATTCTGATATTCATTCTATTTTATCATCTGTGGTTTAATTACTCATCATTCATCTCGGCATATGTAGGAAATAGCCCTGCCATGAGACACCATATTTTCCATATACACTACGTCAACTAAATATCTTCATAGATACACGATTATATTGTATTAATGTGTAATAAAGTTATGTCTGTTATCTCCTATAAAATTGTTCCAAACAACACAATTTACTGAAATTATAAAAAATGTCTGTACGTAACAAACTTCAGAACCTCAAAAATCAAATAATGCAACTAATGATCAGTCTGACAAAGAAAAAAATATGGAACGCTAAAGAAATCCCTGAAAAGGCAGATTGATACAATTTATATACGGCTTCAATGGCCCATATTTTCTGAATATGCGATGCCTTTAAATTCTGCAAATTACACTTGATTATACACACATTAAAGTTTATAGATATTCAATGTGCCCCCATTCGGCTGCACTGATAACATCTTGACAGTAGCTGAATTAATTATATCACAGCAGCTATGATACGGTACGTCAAGTTATTCAAATTTGTGGAAATGCGTGACATGTAAACTGCATCTTTCAAGATCAAGAGACCTTGATGGCCAGAACTGACGTGTTTATTCTCTATGCAACCTAGCTTGTATTGTATAGTAGCTATTTTACTTACGACTGACGCTGCTGTACGGCGCTAAAATGCTCTAGGGATAGTATTCGAAACATTACAGTACCATCTTTCAAATATAACTGACAAAATTCAAATATAACGTATTATAGTTCGGGTGCACCCACTTGAACTTGTGTCCATTTTTTGGTCATATTGTATAACTCAAAGTAGAAAACATCTACGGTTTCTGAAAACTTGGTATATTTCTTATTGCATTCGTTACTTAAAAGAAAAAGAGTGTAATCAATGAAAAACAAGTACTGCCGAACAAAAAATGACCACGATTATTATTCAGTCAAACAGTTCGTAAGATAGCCTGGCATTGTGACAGTTCTATGCACCTGTTGGATATCATTATCAAAACAATAATACAAAGTAAAAAGAAAGATAGACTAAAGTTCTCTCTGATTACTTAAAAATGGGTAATTAATAATTGCACTCCATCTAATGCGAATAAAATCTTTTTAGTTTCAAGGGAAAAAGAGAAATATAATAAAAGAAATGGTATGGACTTAACTACTAAATTTGAAAATGTTTGTAACCCAATAGTATGTAGATATACTGTATTTAATACTTAAATATTCAATACACATTATCAAAAAGCTCAAGCAACATATATATATATATACATATATGTATATATACATATATGTATATATACATATACACATATACATATAAATATATAGGCCTTTACATGTTATAGCAATAATCAATATCTTCTTCACATCCCCCACCAGGTGAACTGCAATTACAAAGAGCATACACAGGTTATGAGTTATTAATTCACCCACGGCCGTGGCACGACTTAAGATTTTTGAATGTCTGCATTCACTCCAAATAAGAAGGAACCCTACAAGCCTTCTCGAACAACGACTTTCGGATTCGACCCTGAGACCTACGCGTCATAAGCCAGTAACTTATCACTGAGCTATCAGCCGGTCTGTCTACATAAAACGTTTTACAGTAGACTTTCATATAACGATTAATAATACCTTACCCGCCATACAAATTCGCATTATAGGAGATTGCTGTACGCACACAATCTATAGTAATATGTTCGAAGTGATTATTGCTTTGCCAACTTTTATTTTCTACCTTTTATCGAATATAACAGTGTTTTAAAAATAAAAAGCGGTAACGATGAAGAATACACAATCGGTTGCTCAACAAATACCGATTTACTTCTTAAATCGGGTAGTTCCTATGTTTTATTATGTGTCGCGTTGCGTTATATGAAAACAGAATTCGCAATATCTTTAGCGCGTTGTAAGAACTCGGAATTGTGCTGTATATAGAGAAAATATTAAACCGCCCTTCATAATACTTTATTGTCACAGACTAAATATGTATATATGCAACATAATTTTTATATAGAGCAGCCTCTGCTATCTTAACAGCTTTGAGGACACCTTACACATCAAATATTGTATTTAAATGATTAAAGGAAGATTTTTACTTTTATAACAGTATATTTTACGTTAAAAAAATTCATATCAATTTATAACTTAATTAAACGGCCGAACAAGTAATGACAGACGTATTAAATTGTTCTTGTAATTCGTTATTTACTTCGGACACCTTTAATTGTTGAAGCAAAACAATCGACAATTCTTTCCTCCTATGGCGAGGATGTATAAATTACAAACTGATGAAGTACTTCACATACAAAGAATTAATATTACAACACATGCTGTGATTCTGACAAACAGAAAATTTAAGATCCAAGCCAATCATTCGCCAATAATAACTTGCCATACAAAAAAATTCAAAAACTATTCTAGTAAGTTTTTCAGAATGTTTTCAATTTATTTATGTTTTTTATTTCCTTCAAAATACTTCATAAAATAAAATAATAAAAATATTGAGAAAACGCTTGTTCTTTTGAAATATTTGCATGACCATCTGTTGTAAATATCAAAAGTAAAATTGGCATTGGGGATTGGTTTAGCAGATAAGTAAACACTTTTTGGCCCGTTTTCAGTGTACACATGCACAAAGTGGATAAGATCAGTTAAATATTTGCAGAATCTGATATGTTTCAAAATTTTCTTCATATAATTGCTCGCTGTGAAGAATAAATGTTCGTATATACAGAGAACGACCGTTCGTCTAATGATAAAATACTTACATAATAATCTTTGTTAATACTGGACGGATTTGTAGATTCACTATTACCAAAAATTTGCTTTATTCTGGTCAAATCAGAATCTTTCGATAGTACTGTTAACGAGGAATTCAGTTAAGTATTTCTTAATCAGATACCTGACAGTCATTGTCTGCACATAAGAGAACATTTATTCCTCACGACGTACGCTTACAAGAAGAAACTATTGAAACATACCTGATACTGCAAATATTTAACCGATCTTATTCATTTTGTGCATCTGTATACTTTAAACGCTACCTAAAAGTGTTTATTTACATTTATTACCTGCTAAACCCCTTACACTTCTTGAAAACACGCACCGCTAACCAAATACTGGTAATGCCAACTTTAGTCACAAATGTGTTAAAAACAGAGAGTTTAACCAATTTTATGTATCCTTTTATAAAATGTTTTGATACACGTATGTACATACATACATTTCAGCCACTGCATTTACCTGTATATATTTACGCAAAATTTCTCACATTACTATTTGCTACAAATCATTTGTTGTCTTTGCGTTGGCAATATTTTTATCAGTTGATATTAGAGCGACGGATAAATATAAAAAAAAGTGACTGACTGATTCGGCTCGTATTTGTTTTGTCTGATGAAACATTACCAGATGGAAATATTCGTTATTATCTTCATCACCATGGAGTGATATTACAAACAAATCCAGGAAATTTATATAGAACTTTTATTTTCAAATAAATACGCTTACTTAAGAATAAGAGACTTTTTCAATATCCGAATGCGATAGATTATTAATCATCCCTTTAATGAAAAAAAAGTATTATGATATTTTAATATTATTTAAATGCAACATATTTTTGACTGAATATTGTATAACATTTTGCAATAATACTAAATTATTAATCACATCTAGATTATTTCTGTAAAGGTCTGTAATCTTAAACACACAATTTCCACATTAATATGACATTTAAATTTTTTAAGTTAAATCACGTTTACTTAAGAAAGAAAAATTGCGTGTCAATTTTCTTAATCAGAAATTTATATTTCGACACAAACTACTTACTAATTATAGCTGAGAAATTCATATAAAATTAAATATAAGATGTTTTTATAATAAACACTACAACACAGTTAAATTTTATTAAAAATACTAACAATAAAATCCCGATAATAAAAAAAATGTATGTAAAACTTTCTAAATACGTCAAAATAGGTTACAAAATTTTGAAGACGATGCATGAGTATTTAACAAATATATAGCATCATTTTTAAGAAATTCTGAAATGATAGCATGAACAACAAATAATTGCAGATCTTTCATCATAATAATAATGTTTACTTACCCAACAGATCAATATAATCCAATTACAGAATAAACAAGATTAATATAAAATAATACGTAAACTAAATTAATAACTAATACTGTACAATATCAATACTCAGATAAATAATTTAATAAATATAAGCAGCCAAAGAAAAAAACAATTAATTTTACAGAAAACGGAATACAACTTGAAACACGTAAAAAACAATAGCGGCAAAAAAACTATTGTTCATGGAAGGGATCAGGATTAAACTGATTGGCATTCTGATGCATATATAATAATGGACTGCTATGCAGTACGTGCTGTAGGTGTGTAGAAGTCTTCCAATTAACTAATTTTATACTCCAGTATAAGTAAAATTGTCGAAAGAGAGAGACTGAATTAACATTGTTGTTAATAAGTTTAATCAGAAACTTTCCACTTGCTTCCTTCTTATGTATATTCTATATTTAAAAAATTAATAAGACTTTCAAACGACCTACTTTGTATCAATATATCCACTATTATACACTGAGTACGAATGTTCACTAATTATTGCCTATAATACCGAAAGAAACAAATGAGATCTTGAAAACATTTGGCATATCAGTGACGAAGAGCTTAATTGCATTTAAAAAAAATTCCTTGTCTCATTCACCGCGATGTTGTCGTCAAAAATATAAGGTCTCCAAAAATGTTTTATCATTTTAGAGAATAAAAAATAATCGCTGGAAGTTATATCTGTAGAATGAAGATGTTCAAAAGTTCTAAATCCAATGCTGTGATTGGTGACCATCGAAATGTATATCTTGCCAATAACTTTCTTTCATCGCTTCATGAACTTTTGGTATAAGACCTATCTGTGATGGACACGTAATAAATAACCAATAAAAAGAACGTGTTCAAAGACTCAAAAGATTGTCGCATTAGTATTCTTGAGAAGAAGATATTACTTAAATTTTCATTGCTATTATTATATACTTTTGACATTAAAATGATGGAGCCAGGTTTTATTCATCGTCACAAATTTTTCCAAAAACTTTTGAGAATCTATTTTCCTTGCTACAAAATTTACCTCATACTCCTCTACTATCAATTTGACTAAAATCCATCGATCGTGAAGTGTCATATGCTAGACTATATAATTTTTGATTCACGATTGCTTTGAATGCACATAACGCATGTTTATAAGACTCCAAGATCAGCTTTTATTTAGTCGATATGAAAGATCAAAATCACTTAATACATCAATCATTTTATGAATTTTTGATCACCCTCATGTCAATTTTAGCCAAAGAAAATGTATTTTCGAATGCACTGTTCATAAATAAGTCCACAAAGACATTTTTTTTCACCTAATGACTGCAGGACAAAGAGATGATAATTCCAATAATCTGATTGAGAACTTCGAAAAATAATTGCGATGAAATTGTTTATTGCTTAACTATATTTTTTCTCTGCCGAAACCTTACTTATGTTTAAGAAATCATTTCTTCAAAAACTCATTAACATATAATTATCTATTTTTTGTCATTTGATTCCCACTGCTTTGATTAGAAACAAAGAATTTACATTTACCCTCAACAAGCAAACAACAAAAATATTGTGTTTAATATATTCGTTTCTTCCTTTATATATTTTCATTATGGTCCGCAATAGAAACTTTTGTTAACATATTGATAAAGTTATTTAAAAAGTTTTAAATTTTATTATATGCGAATATTTTGAACATAAATACATCGTCAAAGAAGATAAATTTCAATTTCTTAAAATTTCACAATTGATGATACCTAAAAGTTACCATTTTGTAATCTTCTTCATAAAGATATTTATTCTAGAACCTAAAATCGAAGAGGCAAGTGTGTTTTACTTTCATTATTTAATAATATTTACAGAAATTTGCTTGAAAGAAGAACAAATATCATTTAATGATGAACGTATTTAAATTGTTGACCGAACTTACAGCGCCCTCTCATTTTGAGATAGAAAACTATCGCGAATATATAAAGCTAACTAAATATGTACAGTTTGCAGATTCCTAACTAATCGTTTCACAAAATGTTATTAAAAAATATTTATCATTTTTTCTTACCTAAAGATGCATTTATTATATATATAAAATATACCATAAAGTGAATATCATCTTATTAGGTCAATTTCTAAAAATTCGGAATATATATTATTTTTTTAATTATATAAAATAGTATTAAAAGTTATGACGGCTTTAACATCCTCTGGTCCAAGTTCTTTTCAATTTCTTAGCTAATCAATTTATGTTTAAATTATTTCTATTTGATCTCAACAAATCATTAAAGTAAAAATTATCCAAATTAGATTTGTAATACAAATACTTTGTAACTGTATCGTCTAAAATTATGACAAATTGAACTCAGCGTGCCTAATTTTATAAAATAATTTGTTTCCTCCTATAGTTCCTTCCTTAAGTTTAATACCGTTTTTGTAATTGTAAAAATATTATAGACTACGGTGTACAAATATTTATTAATCTATTTAATATTTAGAAATTAAAACTTTGGCAACATTCAAAATTGGCATATAAAATATGGCCCAAGGATTTTCGAAATTATTCTATTACAGCTTAAAATTATTATTAAAACTTTCAAACAAATTTTAATTAGTAAATTTCTGTATATCGCCAAATGTTTCTGAATAATAATATTACAAGGTAAGGTATGGCAGCTCAGTCTAAGCAGAACACCTAAGCTGCAAAATTTGTCTTGTAAAAAAGCAATATACCATTTTCGCAGTGAGCTTTCACAGCTCCTACCGCATCCTCATCATTGACATGATCGCTGTGCCGGCGCAAGTAGCGCAATAGATACAAGTTCGTGAGATGATTTTATTTATTTTATTTGTAGCTATATCGTGCAATTATATGTTAGTTCACTCGAATCTCTTCTAAAGAGTGCATCGGTAATTCAACCAGTCGTACATAGCTAAGCGAGAATGTTTTCAAACAAAAACACTGGTTACAAAGGATACTTCAAATTATTACATACTTACATATACACAGTCTGTCGCAGAAAAAAACGAACGTTTTTAAAATAGCAATTCTTAGTGGCGCATCTTTAAAAAAAATACACGTCGGTAAGGTAGATATTTCACCATTGTCAAAATATCATGAGATTTGCATCATTAGAGCCAGAGAAATTGCGCATAAGGTAACAGTGTGTATTTGGCATTGGTCGAAAAATGAATTTTGAACAAAGAGCAAACATCAAGTTTTGTTTTAAACTCGGTAAGTCGTTTACTAAAACATTTAATTTACTGAAACAAGTATATGATGATGCGTGTTTATCACGTACGAGTGTGTATGAATGGTATAAACGATTTACAGACGGTAGTGACGACAAACATTCTGGTGCAAAAAAATCTGTGGTTACGGAAAGTAACCACAGATTTGAATTTATCAGAAATGAGCGGAAATCCTCATTGCGATACGTGGGAATGAAAATAAATATTTCCAAAGATTCAATTCATCGCATTTTGACACAGCATTTGGGACTGAGAAAGATTTGTGCAAAGTTTGTACCACACAAGCAAACTGAATTCAACATTGAACAAACTTGATTACTGACTCAAAAAAGGACGAAAACTTCAGGTATTCTATTGTAACTGGCGATGAGACGTGGTGTTTTCAATATGATCCAGAGACCAAGCGTCAAAGCTCTGAATAGAAGCATCCAAGCGAAGATAGACCGAAAAAGCCGTTTGGAGAAGTCAATAGTGAAGACAATGTTAATTTTCGAAGCCATTAAAAAGGCGTCGACAGCGATCTTGAAGGACATCTCTAAAGACTATCTTAAAAATTCATTCGACGTGTTAATTGACCGTTCAAAACGTTGTATTGAAGCCGAAAGCGACTACTTTGAATAAAATAAATGAATTTTGTCAAAATAGTAAGCTTTTATTTTAAAAAAGTTCGGTTTCCTCTGCGACAGACTGTATACATACATACATCTATCCTGATTTAATATATCGTGGCAGTGCCGTAAAATATGATGCTTGCAATGTGAAGTAGTTTACAAAGAACATGATTGCAAACGTCGCGTGGAATGACAAGAAATGGAGAAAATTTATGATTTTTCATTTAAGTAACATTTACGCTCATATGTGTGCGGCTGGTTGAATAAGAAATATATACTCTAGAAACCACTCGAGAGACTTAATACAACAGAGAACGAAACTTTATTACTTTAATATACTTTTTCTGTCACGGCGCTGTCAGAAACCTCTTTTGGAAGTCTACATTTGTCAAACAGTTTGAATGTAGTGGTTATCGATTAAACGCGACATAATTTCTGCTCTTAGTTATAAGCCATTTAATATTTCAATAACAATAATGTAATAGACACTGGTGCTTATAAACTTTTTTTAGCCCAGTCTGTAATGTGCGCAAAATTTTCGAATGTTGTGTCATAAATAAGAGATGGTTGTTCAGCTAGCGTATCACTGATTCAACCAACCGATTGGTTGAACCAACGATACCCCTTCTAGAAGAGACTCAAATAAACATATTTGCGCAATGTAATCACAGATACAGCCATCTCACTCAACGTCAGCCAAATACATATCGGGCGCGCGACAGTACGCTGGAATAACCGACCATTTCTACTCATTACTAATATCAATAACTAGATTCGCGCTCTCCTTTGCATTCCTAAACTTAAAATCAACCCGATCATTAATATTTAATCGTTTAATGTTAACAATTGCTATTTTCTAGTTCTTATGAAATTTAAAATTAAAAATTGGTAGTGGTCGAAATTTCTCTTCTTGCAAGTATAAAGTTACGTACACAGAGAATCATCAAAATACGTAAAATAATCTATTATGACGAAAAGTAATTGATATATGTAATACAGATTGAAAAATGATTTAATTTTTTTATCACTTTTGTATAATATAATAGCTAATATTAAATAAACGAAAGAAAAACGATTTAGAATTTCATTTACACCCGTCGCGATTAATAATCCACGATGCAAGCTATTTTCAGTATCTGCACGTATTGGCCCTCCATTGTGTCCTATCGTTGCTTACGTGGAGGATTATTCAACCTTATTATCACGGACGTGTGTTTTAAGTAACTAATTCAGAAAACTAGAAATATTTTTATTTTAAAATTTTAAGTCAACATTGAATGATTATGTTTGATAAAATTTCTAAAGCTTTTAATTTTGATTGTCCAAATAGAGTAAAGTTCTTTTAAATAATATATATGTAATTTATACATTTATAAATTCCTTGAGCATACAAATATTTTAAACAAAGAAATAAAGAATACTCTTATAAAAAAAATTAAGCAACGTATTTCTTTTACAGACGCAAATGAAAACATGGACTTGACATCATCAGAACCAAATATTTCTAATACCAAAGAACCACCAATTAACCAAAGTAGCCGTAGCGATTCAGGTTTCCTATCCGCTACTAATAATACAACCTATCCGGATTCAGAAGAAAGAAATCATCAAGAAAGTGGCGATACTGACAATAGAAGCGATTGCAGTTCACCAGGCAGAAAATACTATTGTCCTATTTGTGAAACTATGCTTACTTCACAACACGAGTTTACTCTACATATCAGATCTCATAACAATGATTCCGATTCACAGTTCCAAGAAAAAGGATTCGTTTGCAGGATTTGTTCCAAAATATTAAGTTCAAGTTCAAGCTTAGACCGACACGTTCTTGTACACAGTGGTGAAAGACCTTTTACATGTAAATATTGTGGTGATACTTTTACAACGAATGGCAATATGCACAGACATATGAGAACCCATTCCTTTAAAAATGATTACGAATCGGATGGTAGCTCAGACAGTAGTAGTAGCAATTCCAAAAATGTAGAATACAATAATAATAAAGTCGACAAGCACGAGAAACGTAAATTAGAATTATGTGAAGATTACAAAAGTTCACGTATTAAATTAGAAGAGGATGATAGTAATTGTGAAAAATACAAATGCCCAGTTTGCGGACGCGATGATTTCGCCACTAAATCAAATTTAGAAATACATCTGGAAGATAATCATCCGGATTATCCGGCAAAATGTCATGAATGTAACAGTATTTTTAAAAATAATAAAATTTTAACGATACATAAAATTACCGTCCATGAAGACAATAGCAAAATCAAAAATTCAGTAATAGGTTTTAAAGATTTGACTTTCGTGGACTTTTCTAGTGAAAAATTTCCGCTTATTGCTAGACACGAGTGCGAAAAAAATTTGCATAGAGCCTCTTCGGGTTTAAAATTTCAATGTCAGAAATGTTCTAGAGCGTTTCCTTGCGCAAACTCTTTAGAAATTCATCAGAAGGAGTGCTGCGTTGGTTTAGACTTAAGTATTTGCAACGACAATTCCATGGATTTAACGAAACCTACTAAAGTGAATGAAAACGAAATAAAACGTGCGGATTTCTTTTCACGACTGGATTTACAAGATAATTCTCCCGAAAAAAATCACACGACCACAAACAAATTTCAGCAAAAATTATTAGAGACTATGAAAAACATCGATAATAGCAAAGACTTGGCTGACATACAATCAATTATATCAATGACAACCAACGGTAGTTTCCTACAGCATTTGCAAACGAAAACTGATATGCCGAATCAATCAACGAATGACTTACAATCGGAGAAAACAGAAGAAGAAGAGGCACAAGATATTTTTGCGAAAGAGTTTCGAAAAATGAAACTTCGTGGAGAATTTCCTTGCCGTTTATGTAGTGCAGTTTTTCCTAATTTACGAGCTCTAAAAGGACATAATCGTGCACATTTAAATGGTAACACAAACGGAACGTACAGATGTAATATGTGTCCCCATTCCTCTGTAGATAAAGCTGCTTTAATTCGTCACATGCGCACTCATAACGGAGACAGACCTTATGAATGCAGTTTGTGCAATTATGCCTTCACAACTAAGGCAAACTGTGAAAGACATTTAAGAAACAGGCACGCTAAAACAACACGAGAGGAAGTCAAAAAATCTATAATTTATCATCCGTCTGAAGATCCTACCAATGATGAAATGAACAAGTTAACAATTAGAGATGATACAAAGAAAATTAATTCCAGTTTTAACTCAATAGAGTCCAGCGAATTAAGTCCCGAAAAGCTAAGAAGTTCCACGCCAAAAATATCTACAGATATATTCGCTAGTCATAGTGAAACCAATCCCTTAATTCCTATTTCGGCACAAATTCAAGCATGGCGAAATCCATACTTGGACAAATCACCAACGAAACCGCATCATAATATAAGTGATATAATTAAGAATGAGAATACAAAAACGTTTCAGGAGCACAGACATAAAAGCGAATTGCCATACTTACAACCGCAAATTAATTTCATGCCTAAGTCTGATAATGTCTCAACTCCACAAAAGAACGCACCAAAAATACATGTAAAAAATTTGGATTCGCTCATACAAGCACAGGAATATGACTATAGCGAGGATGAGAAATGTGAAAATTATGACGACGAACCAATAGATTTGAGTAAAAAGAAAACCCCTGACAGAGAAATGGAAAGCGATCGACGAGATGATGAAACTCCAGAAGATTTATCGAACAAAAATTCAAATTTATCTCATTTCAATGTGAGTGAAATTTTAGCTCAACAACTGTTAATGAAGAGCGCTCCTAAAATAGACCATGCAAGTTTTTATGCTGCCCAGTTTGCATTATTACGAAACTCTTTCACTGGATGGTCACCTTTTTCCGGAATAAATCCGTTACTTTTCCAAAATATTCCAAGCACAGTTCTTCCCCAAGAACAAGAAGTAAAACGATTACAACGTCAACTCTGTGGGGGAAGAATGATAAACAGTCTTAGTGACAGACCATCGTTTCAAAATCTTAATAGTAATTCCATATTGAACAATTTTAAACCTCCAACTCAAGTTAAATCCGAAGAAATGACACCCTTAAGTTTGAGTGTCGATCCAGGATTTACCGAGGCCAGTTCTGTGTCTCAACCTAAACCTGATTTAATACAATCTCCTAATTCGGTTAAAATGGTAATTAAAAATGGAGTATTAATGCCAAAACAAAAGCAAAGGCGTTATAGAACAGAACGACCATTTTCATGCGAGCACTGTTCTGCTAGATTTACTTTGAGATCAAATATGGAAAGACACATTAAACAGCAACATCCCCAGTTTTGGTCACAAAGACAACGTTCGAATATAGGAAATACTGGAAGAAAAAATACTGGACTTGCTTCAAATTTGCAAATATCTAATTATGAGCAAGCAAAGAGTCAAGACTATGATGAGCATAAGGGAAATCACATATCTGATAAAATCAAATACGCCATATTAGCTCAACATTTAAGAACCAATCAAGAGTACAAAGGTGCACTAATTCCGAAGAAAGAAGATGACGACGAATGTGCTTTGGTAATCGATGAAAATGAATCTAAAATTGAAGGTACTAATGAGAATAAACGTATATATGACGAAAATGTTCAAGAAAGTTTAGAAAGTCATATGCCAAAATTGGATGCTTTACTTTCTAGTAAACCATCCAAACAAGATGAAACGCAAGATTTAGTATCTGTATCACGCTTACTAGATAATGCATCCCAGCAGCAGTTTGAGTACTTTAAAAGAGAAAGGGAAGACCAAGAAGGTGAAGGGGGAAGTGAGGAAGACGAAGAAGGTCTAGTAGCCAGTGGAAGTACAAGCGAAGCAAATTCTGGTACTGACGAAAATAAGTAAGTAAAATTATTTTAATTTTGGCATTTCATTTTTTATCCATTAGGAATATGGAGGTTTCATACTAAATATTATTTCTAATTAATTATTGAAAATTTTTAGTATTTTGTATTTTTTCTTTGATGATTTCACTTATAATGGTAATATGATTTCAAAAATATTTTCTTAAAAATTGTTACCTGCTTTTACGACTCTATTTAAAAATTAATTTCAATCTGTTAACAGATCGGAATCGGAAAATGTAACAAGCCAAGGACCAGTTAAAAAGAAGTCTGCGTATTCCTTAGCACCAAATAGAGTTAGTTGTCCGTATTGCAATAGAAAATTTCCTTGGACTTCATCATTACGCAGGCATATTCTCACCCACACAGGTCAGAAACCTTTCAAATGTAGTCATTGTCCACTGTTATTTACTACAAAGTCGAACTGCGATCGGCATCTACTTAGAAAGCATGGTAGTTCAGCTACAACTATTGCAAACGAAGGAAGCAATAATAATACAAATTATCTCATGAGAAATGTACCAGAAAGGCCTTTTAAATGTTCTAATTGTCCTAGTAGCACATTCTCGACATATTCCAACCTGAAAAAGCACATGACTTGCAAGCATGGTTCACAAATGGACGATAAATCTCAAGGATATGAAGCTGGTAGCTCAGAGGATGAAAAGCAAAATCAACGAGAGCAAAAGGGTGATTGGGATATTCATATCCCAAGCAATAAAATGACTATTGAAAGCCAAAGTACTCAAACTAATTCGGATTTACCATTTAAATGCCACCTTTGCGAAGGCTCTTTTGCGGAAAGAAATGACTGCCTAGATCATATCAAAGATAAGCATCCTTCTGAATATGATCTATTAATGTCAAAAAATGCATTGGATAACAACGCATCGACTCCAGAGGAGTCAGCTAATCATGACGAGGACGAGAACGAAATCAGGGGGAAGTTTCCAGATTATTCCAATAGAAAAGTAATTTGCGCTTTCTGTATGCGAAGATTTTGGTCGGCAGAAGATCTAAGGAGGCACATGCGCACTCATACAGGTGAGAGGCCCTTTAGTTGCGACATATGTCGCAGAAGATTTACACTAAAACACAGTATGCTACGTCACCGTAAGAAACATAACGTTTCCTTTGAAAATGATAATCTCAACAGTGACGAAGACAATGTTAGTCCTAGTTTGGAAAAATTGAAGAATAGTATGATGAAGATCTCCGACAAAACAGACGAATCCGATGGTAACGAAGGCAACGATTTGATCAGCAATTTATTAGGAATTCAAGACAGATCAATTATAGAACAAGTATTAACGGCTTCACCGGATGATGCAGCAAAATTATTGGGAGTCAAGAACGGTAATCAAGATTAGAATATGTGTAATTGCTAATAATAATCTGTAATTAGAAATTCCATGATTTTATGTTAGAAGTGTCTAGTCAAGTAGTCAAATTTGTTCCAACGAATCGTTTTAGTATTAAGATAAAGTTCGAAAAGCCTGTGCATGTTTATTTGTACTGTCTCTTATTTAAATGTAAATTTTAAACTATTTTAAAGAGGTATTTTCTCATACTTTGTCATATTTATTTTTAATATATATTTTGTACATATCGACTTATTAGTATACAGACTAGAATACCAAATATTAAATTTACGTTATGTGTTGATATTTAAACATGTATAATATAGTAAAAGTAATTAGGAAGTATGGAAAAACATGTATTGATTGCTTTTGTAAAAAGTCAACAATATGTAAAAAAGCAATATAGAATCTTTAAGCAATTCATCTGTTTCAGAGCTTGAAAAGCTGAATTAAAAGTTTGTGCTTAACTATTAGGAAACTAGTTCACTATTTGCATACACTATTATTTTTTGAACTCACTATTCCAACAGGAGCACTCATTTAATGTTTGTATTTATCTACACATTCACGCCGTGTCTTATTACTATTTACTGTATACTGAATTATTGTAAAGTCATCATAATACGTTTACAAAATGGCGTCATTATAATGACTTAATTCCGAGCAACTAATGGCTTGTTAATAAAATAAGCGAGTATAATAAGTTACATTCGAAGAATGTCGCCTTTATTTTTTCTATTTTGTTTATGGATTTGGTAGTTTAAAATATATTAAATTTGTTCAAGAATCTGGTCGTGGTGAAAAATTTTACAGTACTGTATGCCATATGTATTTTTTATATTTTATCATATGAATATGTTTGATGTTAAAATTTCTTTTTGTTCATTACTATAAAATAAATTATGCTCAATAAATGAAGTTATTATTATGTGTACGTTAAACATACATCTATGTACAAGGAAAAACAGAAAATCTAAAATTCTATACCTATGCCTTGGCAACAAAGTTGTCATCTGCAACAACAAAATGCGTCAAATTTAAAAGCATTTTTTTAAATAAGCAAAAATAACAGTTTAAAAAATATCTCCAAAATTAATTATTTGCAGTTACAATAAATTATAAAAATTTAATTTATTTAGAGCAAAAATCTCAACAAATTGCTTTAAACAGCATTTGAAGAGTGATGCTATACATAATTCTTAAACTATCGCAGAATGAATTAATTCAAATGTAAAAAAGTGAACTAAGAAAAGTAACATTCATGTAATATTTATTTAAAAACTAAATATTTTCTAAGTACATGGAGATGTTGATAAAACTTCTATGACATTTCATTTATATGACGGATTTATTAAAAATTTTATACGAAACGTAATCAAGAAATACAGTGAACGTTATTTTAAAGTATCCAGTAACGGAACAGCGAATTTTAATATGAAGTTCTGTTCATGCACGTTTGGTAAAAGTTTATATATATATATATATAATATTCTAAATCGTGGAACTCGATCAACCCATTAACATGAAAAATTGTTTAAAGCTGGAAAAAGTGGTGGATAAACATATAAAATGTTACTATTTGTATATCGTGACATTAAAGTGGCAATATAATTTGAAGAGTTTTTAAGGGCTATAAATCAGTTGAAAAATAAGAACAATTCGAACGCCTTTGAATGATGAAAGCCGAGGCTAATGTTAACAAGTAAGAGAAACAAGAAATTGACAATTAGGGGCATTTCTAAGAATTCAACACAAGAGCAGTAAACGCTAAATTTGATGCAGGTGTTTTGACACAAGCCAAAAAAAAGCAGGTTAATTTCGTTTGAATGCGCGTTCGTGTAGTTTTAAGATTTATGAGAAATATCACGGGAAATGACGGGTATTGGGTGTGATCCCGAAAGCAAGATTCAAATCGTTCAACGGAAATATTCTTCACCACGTTCTAAAAAAAGCGCCGAAATCACGTTGATTTTAATCGTTTACCTAAAAGATAAACGTTTTGAGTCTGTTGAAGACCTCTAAGCAGACACAACTAAAAACATGTCCTTAAGGTCAGGTTCACAAGAAAAGATGTAAGAATGATATTTCACAGTATACAATGCTTTACACGATCGGATAGATGGTAGTTTTTCCCAAATGTGTTTTATTTCATATCTGAGTTCATTTCGTTTTACTCGACATTACATTTACTTTGTATTTTGAATTTTTTATTCGTTTACCATATTTCGATTATTTATTTTTTAAGTTTGCTTTCATATTCCATTATGGATATTTTTTTGTCTCCGAAAAGTATAGATGCATATATCCGCTTAAACATAAAGTAGACGCCCATCACAATATGAATAATTTGTGCTGTAGGAGAGTAATGTCAAAAGAGTTTAATATTTCTCACACCACAATTTGTAGTGTTTTAACAAAAGACAAGTTTTTTCCCTGAGGATAAATACTTTACGGAAAAGTTGTGGAAGAATATCATAACGATATCAATTTTATTTAAACCATTTTATTTAGCGACGAAACTTCGTTTCCTTGGTCGTCATAATCCAAGCATTTCGCCCTACTGGTTACGGGAAAATAAACATCTTATTTATAATTCTCAAACTTGGTATGCACAAAAGTTAAATATTTGAGCTGCTTTCTAAGCAACAATATATTCCATTTTTCATAGATGGGACTTCGACTACAGTAAAATATCTACATCTGCTATAAAATAGCGTAATTAGCGACACCAACAACAACAATAATTATTAACTAACTAGAGTAATATTCGTTGGTTTCCTAGACTGACTTACAGTCAAATGATTGTTTTCTTTGGGATTATCTCAAAACGTCAACTTATGACTTTTCAGGGTAACATGCCTAATATAGAAGACTTGGGAATAAAGATTATTAATTATATGGGAAATGTTCAACAAGACACAGTTACAAATGTTCAAAGAAACTTTTTACTATAGGTTAGGGTAGTTTGGATCGAGAAATCGTTTTGAACATTTATTAAAATAGAAGTTTAGAGTTCTAATTTTCATTTTTCTTGCAACAAAGGTGTTCTGGAAGAATTTACGTTTTCATTTTTAATTTTTTGAATGAGATTGTTTTTGAATATTTTTAATTATTTGCGTAAAATCTACTTTCTTTTTTAATAGCGCAGTTACTTTCCTATATTTTTCGCATAAAAAGGTTGTAATTAAAATATGTTTTTTGTGTAGCAATTTATGCTTTGCACACTTTTCAAAACTATATATTATATATAAATCCTCACACAATCCGCCCAGAAAATAATGAGTGGCGGAATACATAGTATCCATTTCAGAAAAATTAAACAATTCATTCTAGTAGTTGTACAGTATTTTATAGGTGTCGTATATAGTTCATAAATTACTGCAAATGTCAACAATCCTTCCGGGAATGCCGTAGACAAGAGAAATAGTAGTAGCGCAAATAGAATTGTTTGTTTCACTTTCTGAAAAGGAAATTCAAAATGGAAAATTAGTGAATTAGTGAAAATAGTCTGTGTTATAAACGTTAAAAGGAAATGCAGAAAGGAACACGTCTTTGAAAACAAACGCCGATATGATTATCCAATATTCTATCAACTAGAAATGAAATGCAGACATAAAGACAAATCCACAGAAATGTACCAAAGAAATTCTTGCAGAACTAAAAGAGACAGGAAAACACGTAAGTCGTACAATTGGAAATAGCGGGAATCGTTTAAGAGTTACCAGAAGATTGTGTTCAACGGCAAACTATGATAAAAATGCTTAATAACCTAGCTCAACTACTGGTGTGGAAGTGGCAAATCTTTATTATATAGATGAAATAATGGACAAATGTGTATTTAAATATTTTAAAAAGGAATTTTAAGTCCAACGTCTATACAACGTCCCAAGGGTGCTAGAAACTCCACTTCAAACACATGATATTAACATTATTATTTGGGTTCATATCGAACATTATATGAAAAAATATTTTTCTTTAATTACCTAAGAATTCGAATACGAGATGAATATAATAAAATTACTTAGACGAAAGCCAAAGCGGTGAAATACATTTATTATCCTGCAAAATATAGATCTTTAAGAATATATCCGTAAAATATTTATTTCTGAGTGGATACTTTTCAAAGTATTCTCCTACACAACAAACGCATTTTTGCATGCGAGACAATCAATCTTCAAAACAGTTTCTCCAGTCTTCCCGTGTTATGGTTGCTTATTTCATTTTTAAATGAATCAACTTTTTCGGACGATTTAACACGTGGAAAGAAAAAGAATAAAATATCAGGTCTAGACTATAAGACCCCTTATTTTAATGTTTTAAATATCCAAATACTCAATTGTATTAATACCAGTGTGAGCCCAAGCGCTACAATTAGAACGTATATATTAATCTCAAAAATTGTAGCAACCACTTTTTGTTTTGGCTTTTACCTCGAACAACTTTTATTAGTGTCGAGATTCAAACCGCCGATTGTTGTTTTTTTTTCAACCAAAATTGAAGTTTTAAAAGTAACAGCGTAAATAATAAAAGTATACGTTTATTACAAAATGAATATATATTATAAAAAATGTCATGTATACTATATGCAATACAAGCGTGCATTTTGCACACTAATTAAGCAAACATATAAATCGTCCTAAAACTCTGACCCGGTGGAATCGTAAATCCCTGTATTTTGTTTCAATTTTTGTAACATAATCAATTGCGTTATGTTTCTTAATGTTTCTTTTATTGGTTCTATAACATTGACTCAATTTCAGCGACTTATTTTTTCTTCGTCTGGGTTCTTGGAATCGTGTCATCCTGTTTTTTTTTCTTGCGATGGTGTCTAATGCACACTCCTTTGAGAATTCAAATAACTTCTTGTATTCAAGTAGTTGCTTTTTTGTGTAAGAATTCTCAACGAAAATGTTTTTGTAACATAAAAATTGTCGTTACCCTTAGTACAGCTGCTATTATGAATTTTGCTTTGGAAACGAGAATACTTTCGCTATTTGTATTTAAGTTTGCTATTGAACTCTTCTAAACCAATTTTCGAATATTTCCATATATCTTCGTGGTAATCTAAGCAACAATTTTTTATATTTTTTTATTACAAAAAAACACGTAGTTCCTTCAACTCAACCATTTGTAGATGTCTAATGCAGTATCTGCATTATCTGAATTATCACGGCAGCTCATTTTGACTATATCATACGTATCAGACGACCTTTCGTCAAAATAATAAATATGTCTTCCTTGTTATCTATATCTATCGATAACAATTCATAATCGTACCGTCACTTAGGAATTCTCAAACTTTCAATTATACACTGTCTCCAATCGTCTTGTACTTGAATCCATTTGTTTTTAATAATCTTCACAGTGTAAACTATAAACTGTATTAACATCATTTTTTCCTTAGAAGAGATATATCTTCTGTGGAACTATTTCAATATCTCTTAACGTTACGCATTCATTTCAGAAATACCAACATTTACTATTTTTTAAATAAAAGAATCTGGCATTCATTTTAGTAAGTTGTAAAGCTTTTAGAATACATAATCCATCTATTTGCATTAAGCCACTGTAGACATACAATACAATTTGGTCTACATCCTTGGATAAATGTTGTCTTTCTATTCTACTATACATTTCGTCACCGTCGCCAATATCCACATCTATGAAATATCTCTGAAAGTAATTTCAGTACTATTTTCCCAACGCTTAAATATTCTAAACTTTATAATTATTAACATCCTAATACCTTAACTGTTTATAAAAAACTAAATCAACTGCTTCATTATCTATAAATTTCTTTACAGATGAAATAAATGCAGGTAACATTACAAAAGCATGTAGTTACGTTATGATATTTAAATCATATTGTTATTATTGTGTTACTATATCGTAATGCCGTTTCTTTTTAGTATTATTAAATAAAAACATAATAACTAATTAATATTTATACATTTACATTAATTACTATATTTTCCTGATACCCCTAGGCTACCTAAAATTTGTGTTTACTATGGTCTCAGTAGACCCTTCATGGGACTATCTATGATTCCGCATTATACTTTGAAATGGATTGTACACACATACTTTAATAAGTATAAATATTTATTTGTTTCTTTAGGACAAAAACAGTTTTCAGAATGAGTATGAATGTTGTCGGACGACGAGTAAGGGACTTAAGCTTAAAAAGACTTAAAATACTCGAAATGGGTAACACAATTTGGAACATGTTAATACTTAAGTACTTACTGGTATTTACATTTAAACACAATTGTTGAACTGAATGGGAGCACATTAAGACTGAATTATTGTATAGTGACATTAATAGTAGTTGCATATTTATTACTTACATCATTGACGGTTCTACTTTTTGATGCATTGAAATTTAAAGTTCATGTTGATGTTTCCAATTTATTTGTTATAGATTCATCTATATAGCTTTCAACTACAGTAGACGATTCCTAGCCGTCATACCTTTTTAAGGTTTAAAATATACGCCTGCATTAACTAATAACGTAGCTGACTTTCTTCATAGAGAATGCCTAATGTATGATACTATATTTGGCAAATTTAGAGAGATAGCTACTTTTTGTGCAGTACCTGTTAATTTACGAATTCACAAACTTGTTACGACGTTTACTATTTTTGACATTTCATCACATTATAGTTCCTATCACGACAATATAGAAAACATATTTGGGTAAAAGCCAAAGATAACTACTTACTATTGACTTCTTTTTTATCTTTATGATCTTGGGCGTCAGTTAAGATTCGACTAATTTTTTTAGTTAGTTTTTTGATTTTTTTCGTCAATTTACGTAAGATTTTCTGTCCAAATATGAAATGGCTTTAGTCCTAATGTCAATGCGGTGTTTCACATTTAAAATTACTTTTAACACTAAGTAATGTCTATGTTTTGATAATTTTTGAATTTTCTTTATTTTAAGTGACTTAACTAAAGATACGGTTACCTAATATTTATTTAGGTTATTCTATGTATAATTCTTTTTAAAAAAATTGGTATTTCCGGTAATGGTTCAGTACCTGTCATGGACCCTTTCATTAATTCTCTGATTCTTTTAAGGTGACGCCATATAAGTTTTGTTTATTTTTAATTAGTGAGTTTTTTTATTTGTGATGTGATTAGACATCCCATGAAAAAAAATTAGTACTTCCACTTTGTCGCGTACAGGGAAGTACTTCCAAAGACAAATTGTACAAATTGAAGAAGTTTTCCAACGAACAGTGCAACGTATTGCTGCTTTAATCAATGAAAATGTTCCTAGCATAAGCACCGGACGTTCATTTTGTGGCAGAAAAAGAATAACTGCTACTCGACGTGATCTTCATATCATAAAATTAGCAGAAGAAACTTGTAGACTATCAAGTAGAAATATCAAAAAAATTGTCGCGAATTATCGACGCAGGGCTTATACGTGGGTGGCCTTAAATGTATACATCCACTTAAAAAAAAACAAATCATCTACAATGAAGGAAGCCCATTTCGATGGATAAAACTCGACGAAAACTACACAAAAGAGAACTATAGAAAGGTAAGATAAAATATGGACATACACGTTTATTAATTAATGAAAAAAACATTTTCGCAAAAATCTGATATGGTTCTTAAACTTCTAGATTGTGTCCAGTGTCGAAGCAAAAGTAGAGACAACGAACTTCCGAACGATACAGTGAAGTCTGTCTGGTAAAAACTGTAAAATATTTATCATCCGTCATTATCTAGTCCTGCATAATATCGGAAGGTCCCGGACCCCTGTAATACAGAAGACAATTGAGCAAAAACAATTCAAACGCGTGTTGGAGAATGTTCTGCTCTCATATTTAGACGAAATAAATCATAGAATGCTTTTACCTTCATGCATGATGGTGCCCTTTTATCATAAGGCAAAATCTGTGACAAAATTTTTGGAGTTAGTGAATTTGCCAGTGCTTTCATGGCCGGGAAACTCTCCCGACATAAACACTATTGAAAATATGTAGAACGTATTGAAATTAGTAGTTTATTCAAGAAGAAGTACCACCATTCAAGAATTGAAGTGGAAAGTATGCCGAAGAAGGTATAATCAATGACCAAAAGCAGAGAGTTGAATTACTAAATATTAGTAATTTCTTCAAAAGCTATGCTTTTGTATTACTTACAATGAATATTATTTGTTAAACTTTTTACTTTGTTTTGTTATATAACAAAAAGCGTTATATTTCCAAGGGACGATAATATTTTGGCTCGGGATTGCAGTTGGTGTAATTTTGGTTGATAAATAAGGAAAAAACGCAATTGTTATTGTATGTTAAAAAATGAATTCACTTTTTGTACCTTCTACCATTTCAAAAATCATCTATAACCAGTTTTATATACTTCACTTGACTTCGAGGGTAACGGTTCTAAAGTAAAATTTTAGTCGATTCCTTGATATCAGGTGATGCTCACTTAAGAAAAGTCGGTCTATATGTCAAACTTTTTGTACTAGGACAAAAGTAAATTACTTTGTGTACAATTGTCATAGCGATTATGCACATATAGCATGAATATAACCTTATATTGTCACATTGCTTTGTAAAAAGAAGGCCATTTCGGAATATTATAACTTAATAACAGCGAAATATTTTATATATACAAATATATATGAAGAAAAAAATTCAATCACGGCTGTTCGGTCTGTATACTATTTATTCGTTCAAAAGCTCAATATTTCGCCAAATATTTTCTTTAGCTTCATTAGGAGTAATTACTTTAACATACAGCAACATGAAACAATATAATAAAAACTCGATCTAACTGTAATTGCTTACAACAATCTTAAAACTTAAGTAAAAGGTTTCAAGTTGAACTAAATACATAAAAGTAAAAGAACGTTGCATCAAATAAAGAAACAAAAAATAAAGAAAATACAAAAAACGGATTTTTGTTGTTATAATAAAATAAAATTTTACAAAATTATACAAAACAATTATATTCAACACGTTGCTGTTTATTATAGTAATTGCTCCTACTGAAGCTAAAAAATATTTTGCGAAGTATTACGCTTTTTAAGGAATAAATAGAACATATACCGAACTTAGCCTTAACTTAGTGCTGCTGTTGTAAATATTTTAGCTAAACTTCAAAGCTTGTTAGATATTTGCAAAAAACTAAATCGCTCCATTTTCTTTACTCGTATAACTACTTTATTATTGACTTCAGAGAAAAGTCGAAAAGGGAAAGTTTTAAAGCAGCCTATGCCGTCTGTCAATTGGTGTTAACTAATTCTTTATCGGACTTACCCTTTTTGTGTTATGACCCAAATATTTGTTCTTTTAAAAGGCACTCATAGTTGGCTATGGGTTCATTACGAAGAGCTTATTTTTCCAGCTAGAAAAATGTACCGCTTCATATGGTTTTTGTGTTAAATAAATGGGTTATGACAATGTAGTTTCTTTGTGATTAAAAACAGAGATGGCTTTTTAAAGAACTGAAACACCAATATTTGAACACAACACAAAGGACCTAAATTTACTATAAAAATAGTCAACCACATTTCCACAAAATAAAATACAAAATTCAAAACAAAAATCTGTATGAGTAGAAAATACCACTATTTACAAGTGTTCAAAATGACCACCATTATTGTTTATGCAAAGATCGCATCTTTTTTAAATAGAATTTGTTGCTTTAAAAATTATTTGTCGGACAATTCTTGAAATCTTGTACTGTAGCGCTTGTTTCAGATCATTTGGCGTATCGTAGGTTCTTTTACATTGTATGATTTTCACCGTGCCGTACAAAAAAAAAAACTAAAATTGTTAGATATAATGAACAGTGGGGGGCAGTGAATAGATGCACCTCTTCTTATCCGGGAGTTCGTAAATTCCACATACAAGAAATATTAGACCGTTAAAGTGTTATGTGGAGGAGCCCTATCATTCAGAAAATCTTAATATAGTTCTGGTCACCAGAGCCACCTAATAAGCGCAAACTATTGTCAAAATGATAACTAATCTCATTGTCAACTCTGGTCAGTGAAGTGACATGGGAGTGTAAGTTATGACAAGTCTTTTTTTGTATACTATTTTGTTGTAGCTAACTAGATCTGTAAGGGCAAGAAATAATTAGAAAACATATAACATATTTATTTAACATAATAACCATATGAACTGGTCATAACGGAAAAAATAATCTCTTTTTAATGAAATCATAGTCAACTGTGAGTGCTATTTAAGAAAACAAAAGTTTGAATCATAACTCAAGAAGTGCAAGTTTGCTAAAAAATTAGTTAACACCGATTGATAGACAGCCTTAGAACTTGTCCTTTTCAACTTTTCTCAAAATTCAATAATGATGTTATATGATTTTAAAGAAAATGGAGTAATTTAGTTTTCTACAAATACCTAGTAGTTTGTGCTTTTGCTAAAACACAACAGCAGCATTAAGTCATGTTTGTAAAACTTCACTTCTTTCCCCATTTTAGCAAATCTTTATCTGTTGTAATTTCCGATATCTGTGTATAGGTATGTGCACTGAATTTATTTTATTAAGGAACATAGAGTATATGAAGTATTTTATTTCCTCAGTTACTAGATGTTAGCAATATATTCAATCGTGTATTTTATTACTAAACATAGCTAATATTATTGATCAGATTAATTCATAAAAATTGATATTTACGATATATTCTATTAAAAAGAAAATTTATCAATTGGCACAATTCAAATTTAAGCCTGAGACAAGTTTCTGATGTATTTCTGACTGAATATCCTAATCACTTTAAACCTATCAGCAACAATTCTTAAAATTCTTAATAAATTCCGGATGCACAGAGGACACCACAAAAACGAAAAGAGACGAAGTATCACACTTACCTAATCTAAGAGAAATTATAGTGAATTGGAATTGATTATGACTGTCAACAGAACTAGCTGAATATGTGAATGAAAATGTGAGTAAAGGTACTGTATATAAATTTTTTCGAGGCGGACATTTTAAAAGCCATCATTACGAGTTATTATTCAGTAATTACAAGAAAAAAAAATGTTTTCTGTGAAACCATGATGGCTAAAATTAATAACGGTGATATATTCATTTTATGCTAATGAAGAAGTTAATTTTCAAAATTATGGATATTGGAACCGTGAAAATTTATTTAATTTTTTATTTTTTTTTATTTTTTATTATTAAGTTTTCAATCACCGGAACTCAAGAACTTCAGAAAGTTAATATATAGACAGAATTAATAAGACACTTTATTGTGAATCCATTTTGCATTCATGGGAATCTGACAGGAGAAATTTATCTTCATTTATTACACCAGCAAATTTTTCCGGTAATCGATGAAATGAACATTGAAAACAATCAGCAGGATTGCATACCGCCTCCAAGCTTAAAATGCGTGAAATTACATAAATCGCAAATTTTAACATTGAATGGCCAGCAAGGTAATCAGATCTTTCAATAACAATTTTTTTATGGGGTCACTTTAAATTTAGTGTATAATGGAGACAGCCTCAATATCAACAAATTAAAACGAAGAATAATTATTGCAAAATAAACAATAACTACTGAACAAATAACAGTATAAATGAATCGTTTAGAATGTTGGACATTCGCTGAATTAAAATAAAAAGTTTTTAATATTTAATGAAACTATTGAGTATGTTTGCTTATCTAATGTTCACTAAGAACATTCACTCTTTAATGTATTGCTGTCATCTATCAGCTAACACCTCATACACCCTATGTTTCTTAATGTATTCACTGTATACGAGGAGTGTTTTTAAGTAATTACCGTTTTAAATATAACGACTGCAGCGGTTACGTTTGTTTGTGCGTATTTAAAATGCCTTAGACAAATGAAAACCCCTTCGATTGTGAAATACGCGCTATTATTCGTTTTTTTTTGCATGTAATGTGAGAAAACAGTCGAAATTTGTCGAAAGATTAATGGAGTGTACGGAAAAGACACTATTAACGAGGGAATGGTACGAAAATAGGTTATTGCATTTAAAGACGACCATGCTAACGTTCATAATGACGAGCGTAGTGGGCGATCATTAGTCATTACTAAATATTAAAGTGCAGAAAGCTAATGCGAAAGTTCAAAAAATCAAACACATTATGATTTCGTCATTCTTTGAGGAACCTCCTTAAGTTTCAAGGAGTATTCTTCATGAAATTGTGACAGAACACTTAGATTATCAAGCCGTAGATTTCTATGAGGTTAACATTCAGAAGCTGAATATAGTAAGTGCTTTAATATTGGTGGTAATTATGTTAAAAAGTAAATTAACCTACAGGTTTTCTCATTAAAATAAAATATTTTGAAAAAATTGCACTCGTGTTCTTTTATATAAAAACGGTACTTAAAATATGCACCTCGTATATGATAAACGTATACACAGAATTCACATAAAACTGTTAAATATGAACATAATTGTTCATCATGTCTTTAATAAGTAACGTTAGTAAACGTTGATTTTAAATGAAATTAAAATGTGTGTATGATTAGTATAGTACGCAACGTCGTAAAATTTGTTTGTTCAGTGACAATGTCAAAACTTTTAAAAATAGCCTGGCGCACAAGTGTGTGGAGAAGGAAGTATAGTACATTTTGCAATGAAGATAATTGAATGTACTTAATCAAGCGGAATTTGAAATTTAGAAATTATCTTAAAAATAATGCATGACAAAGTTCTAACATTATAGCATGTAGAATTATATATTTAGATTATTATTATTAAATTAGAATAAATTAGATTATTTAGATTCATTCTGAATTAGATTTTTTATGAAACACGTAAAGATATTTTTGGGGAAATTGTAATTAATTATATTATTAATGATTTTAGCAAAAATTAGAGTCAGTATAAACTCTGACGCTAAATATTGGGTCTGGGAAAAAGTTCGTGGCGTTTTTTCAGTAAAATTCAACTGGTCCCCGCATGGCGCGTGGACGAATTCATTTAAACCGAATATGCTCCATTATTATCGACAATGTTTCGCCATTTTTTTGGTAGATCCATGATCCCATCGGTGAAAAACTTCTGTGGTTTCTGGTCGAAAAACTGAATCAAGTAGTTTTCACAGGCTTCTTTTGAAACCAACTTAATTCCATTGAGAGAGTTCTGCAGAGATCGAAACAGATGATAGTCAGAGGGTGCTATATCCGGACTGTAAGGTGGGTGCATCAAAACTTCCCAACCAAACTCTCTCAATTTTTGACGGGTCATCAAAGAAGTGTGTGGTCGGGCGTTGTCATGATGGAAGACAACACCTTTCCTATTAATCAATTCGGGCCGTTTTCTTTCAATCGCCTGGCGTAATCTCTCTAGTTGTGCACAGTAGAGTTGAGAATCAATCGTCTGACCAGTTGGAAGTAGCTCGTAGTGGACGATTCCCCTCCAGTCCCACCATACACACAGCATCACTTTTTTTGGCGTCAATGTTGGCTTAGCGAACGCTTGTGACGGCTCACCATCCTTTATCCACGATCTTTTACACTTCCGATTATCGTACGTAATCCATTTTTCATCTCCGGTTATTAAACGTTTCAGAAACGGCTCGATTTCATTCCGTTTCAGCAGCGCATCGCAGATGTTAATTCGGTCCATCATGTTTTTCACGCTCAACTCATGAGGAACCCATACGTCAAGCTTTTTTTGTAACCAGCTTTGTGTAAATGGTTCAAAAGAGTTTTGTGGTCAATGCCTAGCTCCATGCCAATATCGACACTGCTGATATGCTTATCTTGTTGGACTTTTTCAAGAATTTCATCAGATTTTTCAGTGATTGGACGACCGGAGCGTGACTCATCTTTCACATTGAAATTTCCAGAACGAAAGCGAGCGAACCATTTCCGCGCAACAGATTTCGATAAAGTACCTTCACCGTACACAGCACAAATTTTATCACAAGCCTGCGCAGCGTTCTTCCCCTTATCATAATAATATTGCAGAATATAGCGAAATTTCTCATTATTCTTCTCCATTTTCAAGTGCGAATAACTTTCCAACCACTGCACCGATTACAATGTTTCTACGCTCAAACTAACGTTCGGAAGGTCATCTAAAAAACGAGCCGTCGGTGGTGTCGCTGTGACTTGTTGTTCTTTAGTTATCGGCAACCAATGCCATCTATCGGGAAAAACGCCACGAACTTTTTCCCAGACCCAATAACTACTAACTGTTATCTTAAACAGTATAAAATATTCTGTGAGAGCCAAAAACAGGTCAACACAGAGAAAATTTTTCCTTTTCTTAAGATTATAAAAACAAAATAAGTGATCTATACTTTAACTTTAAACAAACTGTTTAAACGGTTTATTTTTGAATACAAGAACAAAATCACAACAAATTTTGAATAAAAAAGCTTCATATTTTTCGCATCAAAAGTAAACCAACACTTATATTTTAAATTGTTTGTATGATTAGTGATTAAACCATTATATTTTCCATTAGCTCTTTTCGAGGTTTTGGTAGAAAGTATAAATTGAACATTGGCGTCGTGCATTTAAGAACAGCATTTACAAAGATGAGAACCGAATTCCCTTTGTAAACCAGAAAAATTATAATCAATTTAAAGAGAGCATACTCTTTTCGTGAAATATTAAGAATTGTTGGAAGACAGTCCACAACATTAAAAAAAACCGGAAACATTCGAAAATTTTAAGCAATCGGGACGAAAAAAATAATAAAATGGGAGAGAAGTGAGGGATATATTTTTCACAGAGAAGAAAAATTCTGTATCCGAGGAAACCATGAATGTTAGCACCGTGCATAAATGCGAATTTCAAAGCCTCCGTCTGAGAAAGAAACCTTTCATTGCGAAATATAAAGCAAAACGACTTAAATATGCTTGGAAAATGAGAATATTTCTTTCTTGAATACTGTGCTTTTTACAGATTGAAGCAAGCTTGAGATTTTCAATGAACAGAAGTATAGAAAACCTTGGAGAAAACAAAATTAAGAGTTCAATGAGCAAAATATTCAACATACGGTT
Organism: Dermolepida albohirtum; assembly: GCA_031893035.1. Taxonomy (NCBI): domain Eukaryota; kingdom Metazoa; phylum Arthropoda; class Insecta; order Coleoptera; family Scarabaeidae; genus Dermolepida; species Dermolepida albohirtum. Next base: position 1,417,372 of record JAVIWB010000555.1, on the reverse strand, counting down.
AAATATGGTGGTCTCAGTTATGGTTTGGGGATGTTTTGTGCCATCTGACTTTGAAGGACTTAGCTCCATTGAAACCACAATGAATGCACTGGAGTACTTGAAGGTATTTCGCTAAGTTTGTGTTGCCCGGTCATTCGATCTTCGACCTCAAACATACATTACGTTTATCTAAGGAAAGACTGTTATATAAGACTCCAAAACTGCTGGATTACTCCTCACAATCCCCAGATCTCAACCCAATTGGGAATATTTGGACCGACAAATACGAAAAATGATTATTAGTAGCATGGAAATCCCAAAAGCTATGCAGTTAGAAGAGTGTTGACTCACTTTTAATGTTTTTTTTATAATAAACCTTTTAATTTTTGTAACAAAAATCAACGTGTCACTTATTTTGATTTTATAATCTTAAAAAAAGGAAAAACTACATCAGTGTTGACTCATTTTTGGTGCTCACAGTATGTGTAACTGGTAAATATAAACAACTTTTTAATTTTTTTAATAAATGACGTATAACATACATATTTTTACATAAATTAATCGTTATCATACACATCTTGTATCTATTTCGATAATATAATAAAATAGTGCTGTATTAGGATATAATACATAAATCCTAGACATGCATAACCAGAGCTTAACATGCTACCACTATATCCTCGTGATAAAGTTTATATAAAATCGTGAGTGAACGATAATATTGTCGTATCTCAAGTCAATGCAGTAAAATTTAATCCAAATTATTTTCGTGGATTCATAATGAAATAGTTTCTGTGTACTTCTGGCTTTATATCGCATACGATAGCGAGCAACTCAGAGAGAACCTACAAAATAATTACAGTATTTATTTCTAAATAGAATATCGCTTCTTTTGCCTGTTCTTTGTTGTTTTCGACTTCTTTATGCAAATCTTGAATTAACAATTGCGCATTTTTGTCAATTTTTGCAGCGACGTCCTCTTTAGATCCCATATATTTCGCCTCATATTCTCTGAAAAGACGTTCTCTTTCTTGTCTGTACTTTTCGATTTCAGCTTGAGCTTCTTCACGTGCCTGTCTGATCCTTTTAGCCTTTCCTAAAAAAAGAAACTTATCACCAAACCAGAAAACATTAAATTCATTAAATTATAAATGCTATAAATTTCTACCTCATATTCTCTTGGTCTTATTAATATTACAATATTTCTAATCATTGATAAAATTCACATATACCTTTAGTCGATAAAAAATGTCTCTGTACACCTTATACCATATACACCATATACATAAGACATCATATTCTTCTTATATACTACATATTTCACTTTTTTTTTATATACATATGTAAATTATAATCACGATTACAACAAAACATTTTCATTTTAATAGTTAATTAATAGAAATTTAAAGAAAAATAAATTGATAGAAATCACGCCAAAAATGGTTTCGTATATATACAGTAACTAAATCTTACAGTGAATTATAGAAAATACATGTATAATAGTTTGTTGGTCCTCCTTTACATTTCAACACTTCCTATATGCTTTTGGTAGAGAACCCACAAATTTTTATGTTACAGATTACTCAATACTATTCCATTCGGTCAAAAGCTCTTGTTCCAGTTCCACTTTGTTTCTTGCTTGAGATTGCACTCATCCCATAGATGTTCAATGGGGTTCATATCTGGAGATTATTGAGATGTGTATAATTGCTTTGGCACATTCTATAATAACCACTCTCTTACTTTCTTTGCTGTATGCTTAAGCTCGTTATCTTCTTGAAAAATATACTACCCCCAAGCTGTAATTTTTCAGCACTACTGTTAAGACTTTGTTTTAAAATATTTAAATAAACAGTCTGGTACATAATCCCGTTAGTAAATATTAAATTTCCAACTCTTGCTGCACTTGTACAATTTCAAACCACCGTGCTTGAGAGATGAAATAAATTTTTGTTATTCCTCTGAATATTGGGTTTTCTCCATATGATAACTCTTCCGTCAGATCCAGAAATGTTAAATTCGCTTTCATCACTGAATAAAGCAATGTGCCAAAAATCGTGATCTTTATCCATATGTAAATTTTATTCGTTTTTGTTGGTTTCCCTTACTTACATACAGCCCTTTCCTGGCTATGTGATCATTATATCTTACGTTTTTAATAACATTTCGGATAGTCTAATGTACAACTTAGATTATAATCTCTTTCAATGAAACTAGCTACTTTAGGAGCACTAATTCTTGGATCATCTTGAATTATTCTCAAAATCGTCATCTGCAATTTAAACGTTGCAATATGCAATTTAAACGTTGTAATATGAGCATCGAAGATGATGTGCAGCCAGGGTTATCAATGTTGGAAATGACCAAAAATATTAATGTTTGTTTTTAACTATCGAAGAATTAACATCGTAAACATATTAACCGAACACGTACATCATCTTTTACACGTAGAATTGAGCATGTAAGTTTTGCCGCAAATTTTGAATCATGTTCAGAAACATACAAAAATGCTATCGTCAAATTTTAAGCTGTTTAACAAGAATCAAAGTGATTTTTTGCCAGGATTTGTTACTACTGAATAAACCTGATTTCATCACTGTTCTTGAATCCAAATGGAAATCTCAACTGCGGACGCACAGTGGCTGCCCGTCCCCAAAAAAGCCAAGACATTTCCATGGGCGGGTGAGGCAATGGCATTTTCCGAAGAACGGTCTGAAATTGTCCGAAAAGTTCTCTTTCATGATGACAACACGTCTTCTCACACCATTTAAGTTGTACGTGAAAAATTTGATCAAGCGTGGTTTCAGGTTATGTCTCATCTACCTTATTCATCAGATCGAATGCAGAATAACTTTTCCTTGGTAAAAAGAAGTTTCTATCGGATGAAGCAATAGAGTACGAGGATAGTTTGACAAGTAGTGAGAATGACACATAGGTGGCGCTCTAATTGGTAAAACAAATGCACTGTAATTTAGGTTGCCTATTTATATGTTTACATTCCGATATTTAGATAAATCGGTTGATTAGTTTATTTTTGGCGGCTGATTGAACAAGAAGCAACACGTCGTTTTGTTAAAATGGAAAAAGCAGAGTACCGTGCGGTGATTAAATACTTCGTAATTAAGGGTACGAAAGCTACCGAAATAGAAGATGAGTTACGGGAAACATTAAGTGAATTTACTCCATCATCCGCCACTGTAAGTAGATGGGTAAATGAATTTAAACGTGGTAGAACAAGCTGTGTTGATGAAGCGCGCTCTGAAGCACCCAAAATCGTGATTTCTAAGGAAATGATTATAAAAATCCATAATATTATTACGCAAGATCGCCGACTCAAAGTGAGAAAGATAGCAGACATGGTAAACATTTCAACAGAACGTGTACACCACATTTTAACGAAAGAATTGGGCCTTTCCAAGCTTTCGGCAAGATGGGTGCCGCTATTGCTTACGACTGATCAAAAGTTCACTCGTTTGCGCATTTTCAATGAGTGTTTGGACCTTTATAAGCGGAATCCGGTTGATCTTTGTAGGCCATTTGTTACTTGCGATGCAACTTGGATACACTACAGTACATCCGAAACTAAACAACAGTCGAAACAATGGTTAGAACGTGGTTCTGCACCTCCAAAGCAAGCGAAAACCACTTTATCGGCAAACAAGGTGATGGCATCAATTTTTTGGGATTCAAAGGGCATTTTTCTCATTGATTACCTTCAGAAAGGTGGCACAATAAACGGACAATATTATGCAGAACTTCTACAAAAATTAAATGTTGAGATTCGTGCTAAACGGCAAGGAATGGCAAAAAAAAGATTCTGTTTCACCAAGACAACGCTCCCTCGCATACCAGCACAGTTGCGATGTCCAAAATTCACGAGTTGCATTTCCAATTAGTACCGCATGCGCCTTATTCGCCGGATCTAGCCCCTTCCGACTTCCACCTTTTTCCAAAATTGAAAACGGCACTAGGTGGAAAGAAATTTTCGTCTAACGACGAGCTTATCATCTTCGTAAATGAGTATTTTGCAAGCCTTCCGGAATCGCATTTTAGAGATGGCATAAGGGCATTGGAGCACCGTTGGAATAAATGTATTGCTCTTTTAGGAGAATATATTGAAAAATAAAAATAATTTTGTATTTAAAAAATTCGTTTTTCTTTTCCATTCTCACTACTTGTCAAACTACCCTCGTACTATTTCAAGGATTTTTAGGAAAGATAATTACAAAAATAGCATAATAGTACTTCAGGATCTTTGACTCGAGTAAAATAAATAATAAAAAACTCAAAATTTTAACTAATTTATTTCATTTCGTTTCTCAGTTACTATCAAATCATCCTTGTAATCCACTAACCCGCAATTTTATAAAACGTTTTGAAACATATCGAGTCGGTTATTTCTTTTCTAATTAAAAATAATGTATATTAATAAGTACACCACCGCGAACAAGAATTTGTTTATACATTGTAATTACGATTTTATAATATTACCGTGATCAAACTTTTATGCTTTTATCCACAGTTGCGCTTTCCTTTAATCACTCTTCGTAATTACTTTAGTTATAAAATGTCTGTTCTCTCTCGTATACATAATAGATTGTTTATATTCCCCCAAATATTATTTGTTGTTTCATTTATGAATGTAATTAATACACTTTTAATATTAAAGCTTTCACAATAATTTTTAACAATTAACAATTCTTTTATTTAGCTTGAAATATATCATTTGTGTATTATCAAATCTATATGGCATAAATTCTACTTCTCCACAAAACTCCACTACAAATTTTCTTTAAATTATTTTAAATACTTTAATGTTTAGAAGACCTTGTTTATCTTTTCTTTCTGAGAACTATACATTTCGTAATGACCAAGTGATCAAATCATTAGTCATTTGGTTACCTTTTGGTATTTTATACTAATAGTTGTATTGATTGGTACAAAAAACTAATCCACGGCACATTCGAGCTAGATAAGTCTATTAATAAGCATAGTGTAAATTTTTTTCACCAAGAAAGATTAGTTCTTCTATGCTCAAAGCTCATCGAAAGATAGCAAAAAAAATTGAAGAAGACAAGGAATATATCGTTGATTGAACTTTTTTGTATTAATAGATGATATAAAAAACAGAAAAAATACGTCACGACTTTTCCGCTTGGTTATCTAGAAAAAACGCATAATAAATTTTAATGTTTTGTGTCACCTCCTTCTACTTTAGTAACTAACAATGTAATAAAATTAAGAAAATCATAAATCAACAATTTAACCCTAAGCCAACGATTTTCAATTTGTTTAAAATCAGGCGAATTCTCCAGCTAAAAAAGTGCGGAAATATTTTCTTCCCTTAAAAAATTCATAACAAATTTTCATATATAAAAGGAAACAGCATTGTATAAATGTATTTTTCGTTCTAATTCGACTTTTGATTGGTTTTATCCAATTGCATTTTAATCAAAATAAGCAGGTCCTGCACCCTACATAAATATGTAATTATAGAAAAAATCAGAAAAAGAAATATTTAGTAGTTCTTAATACTTTTCATTGACCATCTTTTACACAAACAACTTTATTTCATAATCTTTTCAAGTAGTAAAAGAATACGAGGATAGCCGTTTATATTTCTGGAACTAGCAATACTGTTAGTGTTGCCTCCGATCTGATGATTGCATTGTGAAGTTTGTCATTTTTGACAATATATTTACCTTGACAATTTTATTATCCAGTCGCTATTTCTATTGTTGACAGTAACTTGAAAATTATATGTCAGCGAAAAAATGGAATTAACTCGCGAACATTTTCGTGCAAACATTTTTCATTACGAGCTGAATTCTTCATATGGTGATGAAGCACCATCGAAAACTACAGTATATCGTTGGTATAGTGAATTGAAACTTGGACGGCGTTCTTTGGACGATGAATTTCGTGAAGGTCGTTCCACAAATGTTGTTGTGTCGGAAAACATTAATGCAGTGTCTGAATTGATAATGCAGGACCGTCATGTGACATACCGTGAGATCGATGTATCTCTAGGTATTAACAATACCAGCCTGCATAAGATTCTGCATGAACATTTACCCGTTAAGAAACTATGTTCACGTTGGATACCACATAATTTGACAACCGCTAAAAAAAGGACTCGCGTCGATTGGTGCCAAGAATTGCACAAAAAATACAATGGCGGTGCTTCAAAGAACATTTATAAAGTCGTCACAGGTGATGAATCTTGGATCTATACGTATGAACCCGATAGTAAGCAGCAGTCGACTGTGTGGGTATTACAAGATGAGCCAAAACCAACAAAAGTTGTTCGCGTTCAAAGCACATCAAAACAAATGGTCGCCTGTTTTTTCGGAAAAACCGGTTACGTTGCAACCATGGCTTTAGAGTGTTGTAGAACGGTCAATTCCGAATGGTATAACACATGGATCAATAAGTCCCGAGACTAACCCATAGATGGCGCTCGTAGTAAACCAGTAACCACGTCTTTCTAGAGTACTAACCTTTGCTTGAAACGTGTCAAAATTTTAAGTCGATCGGACCAGAAACAGCTGAGTTATCGAGGTTGGAGTAAAGTCGTTTTGTAGTTTGTTTAAACAATGGAAAAAACCGAGTTTCGTGTTCTGATAAAACATTGTTTTTTAATGGGTAAAAACACCACGCAAGCAAAACAATGGATTGAAAAATGTTACCCGGACTCTTGTCCATCAAAAGCAACGATTTGTCGGTGGTTTGCCGAGTTTAAACGTGGTCGTACCGACACAAATGACGCGGAACGCTCGGGTAGACCTGTGGAAGCCGTTACACCGGAAAATGTGAGTGAAGTGACAAAAATTATAATGAAAGATCGTAAAGTGAAGCTCCGTGAGATTGCTGAGATGACACAGATATCATATGGAAGTGTATTTACTATCCTTCATGAAAAATTGAGCATGAAAAAGGTTTTTTCCAAGTGGGTGCCGCGATTGCTTTCGATGGAACAAAAACAGCAACGAGTCGATGATTCAGAAAGCTGTTTATCGCTATTTACTCGCAACAAAAAAGATTTCTTGCGTCGTTACGTGACCATGGACGAAACATGGATACATCACTACACTCCAGAGTCGAAGCGGCAGTCATCTGAGTGGCGCACAGCTGGCGAAAGCCGTCCGAAACGTCCGAAAATGCAGCAGTCAGCTGGCAAAGTCCTGGCGTCAGTTTTTTGGGATACACATGGCGTGATTTTCATTGACTACCTCGAAAAAGGTAAATCGATCAACAGTGATTATTATATTGACTTACTGGTGCGTTTGAAGGAGGAAATCGCAAAAAAACGACCGCACATGTAGAGAAAAAAAATCCTTTTTCACCAAGACAATGCACCCTGCCACAAGTCGATGAAAACAATGGCAAAATTGAACGAATTGGGTTTTGATCTGCTTCCCCACCCCCCATATTCGCCAGATTTAGCCCCCAGTGACTACTGGCTCTTTGCTGATCTTAAAAAAATGCTCCAGGGAAAAAGATTTGGCTCAAATGAGGAGGTCATCGCTGAAACTGAAGCTTATTTTGAAGCGAAAGATAAATTTTTTTATAAACATGGTATTGAAAAATTGGAAAAGCGTTGGAACCATTGTGTCACCCTAAAAGGTGATTATGTTGATGAATAAAAAAAAATTTTGCAAAAAAAATGTTGTTTTCATTGTTAGTCTCGGGACTTATTGATCCATGTGTTACAACTATTTGTTTGCCATAAGTTTTTGAAGAAATAAGGAAAACAAACCGAAAACGACATATTATTCTTCACCATGACAGTGCACACTCTCACAGGTCGGTTCTAACAATTGAATATTCGATCGGGCAAAACATTGAATTGATGAGCCATCCGCCGTACAGCCCTCATCTAGCACCCTGTGATTTCTTTTTGTTCCCACACGTGAAGGATAAACTTCGTGGTCAATGGTTTTCTACGCCGGAAGAGGCAGTTGAGACATTCAAAACTCATATTTTGGAGATACCGCCTTCACAGTGGCAACATGCTATTCGGATTGGTTTAAACGAATGCAAAAGTGCATTGATTTTCAAGGAGAATATTTTGAAAAGCAACAAAGCTATTTTCGATAATAAAAATATAAACGACTACCCTCGTATTAAATGGGAAATAATTAAAAATAAAACAATATTTTAGGTTCCTTCATTTTCGAAGTATATAACTTCGGTGTTTTTTAGTTCCGTTTAGGCAGCTTTTTCAGATTTAACAAATTAATTTTGACTTTTTATCAGTTGCATATACTTTAAATTTGCTTTATAAAGGCGTCTCATATTATTTCAAAAAGCATAACCGTCGATGTAACTTAAACGAAATATGATTATTGAAAATTTTTTGAAACTCTTTTAGAAATTTCACCTGGAAAAGTATTAAGAGAAGACCCAAAATATGCCGATATAATCATAATCTTAAGCACTTTACTAAACATGCGGCAGAAATTCAGAGGTAAATTCCTAAGACTATTTAAAGATTTTCTTGTCCTCAAACGATTTTCGAAAATACGCTTTGTTTCGAAGATAAAAGCTTGACTATTATTATATTACATTTATACTATACTGTATAGTTATTAATGTATAACAAGTAAATGGTGTACTGCACTGAGTCTAATGAATACAGGGGTCATTTAAACACACTAGTGTCCTGCACCGAACCTAAAAAATACAGGGGCCATTTGAACACACTAATGCGCTGTACTGCGCCTGCAAGATACAGGAGCCACTTGAAAACAATTGTGTACACTACTCCAGTGGAAAATGAACATTGAGAAATCGGATAATTAATGTATATAATACAATAATAAACAACCTTGGCTCTTTTGAGAGTTCAGCAGTTAATGAGGAGAATTAATGTATGCATGCATCCTAACTGATGGTAGTCATTTTCAGCAGTTTTTGCAAATTAAGCATCTTAACATTTAATAGTAATAATAAAGTATTATTTTCACTTCGATAATCTTTATCGCCATATATCTTCGAAACAAATATAGTGTCTTATAATAGTAATTTATTATTTGAACATTTTTATTATTTATTTTGGAAATAAGTTTCTAATTCAGTTCAAATACTTATAAATTTATTATAAACGAGTGCATAGAACATAAAACAGTACATACAAGTACTTTTACAATATTAGTTACAGTCTGTAAAAACAAAGTAAAGTTAACATGACATATCTAAAATATTTTTAATGTTAGTTTTTTCTTTTCAATTAGTATATGATTAATTAACCTTTTTTTATACAGTCAATGATAAGAAAAGTAAACAAAACAAACATGTTAGTAAACACCAAATAAAATGTGCGAGGAAATAAGTTGAGCCCAGAATATTAATAGCCTCTAATGTCACAGGAACAAGCGAAACTTCCCAGGAAAGGTAGCACTTGTAATAAAAATAAACTGCTCACAAATGTAAGTATGTATACACACATCTATGTAAATATAAAAATAGAATTTTTAGAAATTTTGTCAGTATAGATTCACTGAAGGATCGTAAAAATTAAAAACTCGTCAATAAAATAACAATTAATTTTCAACAAAAGAAAAAGATAAAATTCACTTACTTTTCCTGGCCTCAACTACTTTTTCGGCCGCTCTTTTTTCAGCTGTAAGTAACTGTTGAATTCCTTGCGTCTGGCTCGCCATCACTCGCAGAAATGTTAAAGCAACCTCGAAATACGAATTAATGGAATGATAGTCTAATTACACCGAATTAGTGTATTATTTAATTTCAACTAGCGGGGGTTACTATTACACTTATTTTTAGCCGGCCGTACTGGTATACTCTTTTATAATATTGTTCATTAATATTTATGTACTCGTATATATGTATGTATGTGGATATATACGCAAAGACATGCGTATATGCTCTTGCTTATTGATATACTAATCACGTCGTAATGATTGACAATTAGCCGTCAAAACACAAATGAAATTATGAAAACAAACACTATCCTCAATATTTATTTTACGTCCTTCATTATGTATTTTGACTGACATTTTTTTACTAAATGAATATCCATTATTGTAATGTATTATCAAATCCCGTTAATGATACTCCGATATAACTACAACAAAATGAGATATACAATAAAATATCAAAGGAAAAACAACGTAAGAGAAAAGAAAAGGCGAATAATTAAACGTTGGTAAAATTGAAGTATTAAAGAGAGACAAGTGAAAATAAGACATTATCAAGTTTTATGAACGAAAAAGAAAATAGCTACGCGAAAAGCTAATGCCCATAAAGAAAAGAAACGAACCGTGAGTAATGACACGTACAAGTATGAAAAATAAAGTATGAATCCTACTCTGTAGAAACGAAAACCAAGAAACATTCGAAGTAATAGAAAAATAGTCACAGTAATATATTAGGTTGGCAACTAAATACTTTCGGTTTTGTAGTATAAAATAGAACACTTTTTTTTAAACAAAGAATAGCTTTTAATCAATTATATATTTTCTATTTTGCTCAATGACCTTTTGTCATCTTTCTTTCAGCTGCATGATTCCGCGCTCATAAAATTTCTTTTTAATATATATAATAATTTTCTTTTTAAGAAAGGGTCGGTTTCATTTCGTCTAAGGTGCATATTGCAAAAGTTGATTCTTTGTGTTAAATGAATTTCTTTCAATTCGTTAGGTACCCAAATATCAAGCTTCTTAACTAGCCTAAGACATTTTAAATGTTATTCAATTGTTGTGTGCGATACATGTAGCCTCTCCGCAACCTCTCGAACAGTTATATGACGATCCTCTTCAATTATGACTTTGATTTGGTCATCATCAACTTCAGTAGGACGACCAGAACGTTGCTCATCTTTGAGGGAAAAACCTCCAGAACGGAATTTTTTATACCAATTCTGACACGTGCGCTCTGTTAAGCAACTACCACCATAAACTTCACATATCTTTTTGTGAGCCGCAGCAGCTTTCTTTCCTTTACGGAAATAAAATAATAAAATATGTCGAAAATGTTCGTTTCTGCACTCCATTTAAAATTAACCCACAACTAATAGCTTTAATAAAAATCACGCACTACTTGCTTTTGAAGTTACGTCAATGTGACTAGTATCACGCGACAAATGGTAAAGTACAGCACTAACATACGTTATACAAAAAATAAAGCAACGCTCTCTATCAGTAAAAACCGAAAGTACTTAGTTGCCAACCCAATATAATAAGGAAATGAAAGAGAAATGGGCATTATATGAATAGAATGGTGCTACATTACATGAAGAGCTAAAGCTGATGCATGGATAATTAATAATCATTACATAAAATACGAATAACGAAATAATAATAATAATATCTTTATTGGCCAACAATTTGCATAACTAACAGAACAAATTAAACACTTCATAAACAATATAATCACATGAACACTACCAAAAGGTGTTAGATTTTGAAAAATACAAGTTAAGGGAATCTTCCGTAGTACATTTGAATGAAACCCAAGAATTCGAAGCGCCTCCCTCCTTTGAGCGTAAATTATGAGAAAGATCTGTAAAATACGACTGGGAAAGCAAAGCAAGGGAATCAATTTTACAGTGGAAAATTTGTTTTATGATATTTGAAGTTTGGCATTGCAAAATTCTCTTCGAAGCCTTAAAAAGACAAAATTGTATCTGTTATATACTGAATATAGGATAGTTGATGTATATTCAACGTTCTTCTCATAAGTGTATAATTTAGTGCTTTTGATTTTAATATGTTGTGAAAGACGTGTCCTAATCAAAAATCCTAAACTTTTCGTTGCTGAAGAACAAATTAATGAATGTGTTCAGCAAAAGATTGGTTATCAAACGGAATACCAAGATCATTAAATACCATTTTTCTAGAAATTGAAGCGCAATCAATATAAAGTTAACAACATTGTAGAACTTAACCAGTATATAAATAACATGAGTTTTAACAGAAGATAATATGTAAGTTTTACCAAGTAAAAGAAGAAACTGCAATTCACGTACTATGCTAATTAGAAAACGTGACAAGAACATGCTTTATACGAATAGTAGATGAATATCCTGAAACAGAACTCTTTGCAGAAAAACCACTATCAAACCTGCTAGGTCTAATTAAAAGAATAGAACTAAAGAATGTACGAGACACAAGCAGACACGACTACCTCACGTAATCTAAAAGAATCTAGGACGAAATACTGTAGGAGTATTAATTTCTTTTAACTTTAATGTCAATTCAACAAAAATATGTATATTTTTCACCATAAACTCTATCAATTCAAATTACAGCTTTGACTTTTACTCGTACATTGGAAATTTACTCTTAAAAAAATATCGAGACATTTTCAAATTCCTTCGGAATGTACGTAATGATTTTATGAAAATCTATTAAGCTCATGCTTTCTTTTATAAAGCAATATCGAATTTTTCAATAAAGGCATAACAACCTTGTATTCAAATAAAACACAGAATAATTGAGATTTCGGGCTGAAATTTATACCAGGTATTCCATAGTTACAAGTAACTATGGAATTCGATATCATTCATATGACCACCGCGAGCACGTTTACAGTTATCGATTCTTTGGAACCAATTTTCCACCACTATTTCACACATATCGGCCGGAACGTTGACAATTTCGTGCTATTGTCCCTGAGCGCCTCTAAAATTGTTGGTTTATTGGTATTTGCCAACGACTTAACGTAACCCTATAAAAAGAAATTCAACGGCGTTAAATTGGATGAGCGAGGTGGTCACTCGACCGGACCATTTCTAGAGATTATACGGTTACCAAACTTCCCTTTCAATAGATCAATTGTTTGACCAGCTGTGTGGCATATATCACCATTTTTTTGGAACCACATATCACTGATATCATCAAGTCCATCCAGTATTGGCCAAAAATAGTCTTTCAACATGGCATGATAGCATACTCCATTGAGCGTAACATGGCGATCATTTTCGACGAAAAAATATAGTCCAATCACACTTCCGGCATGAAATCCACACCACACGGTCACTTTTTATGGTTGTAATGGAGTCTCTTGAAACATATCTGGATTTGTTGCTATCTAATAACGCATATTTTGCTTATTGACAAAGCCATTAAGCCAAAAATGAGCTTCATTGCTGAGGACGATTTTTCGATGAAATTCAAGATTTTCTTCAAACTTTAGCAGAACCCAATCGGAGAAGTTTCAGCGCTTCAAATGTTCAACAGGCTTCAGCGAGTAAGCCAAGATTTTTACGCAAAATTCGTCACAGTGTGCTTTGAGAGGTTCCCAATTACTGTGAACGGCGTGGAATTGACCGATTTGACTCATTTTGAACTGAAGCACTTATGACTGCGATATTTTCGGTTCTTCGACTGGTACGTTGTCTCACTGGCACAGGAACATCCAATAGTGAATATTTTGACTCGAATTTATACACTATAGCACGCACAGCCTGTCTGGTGGGACATCAAAATATTGTATAATGCCTTAAATGCCTGCCTTCTCGAAGTTCTGAAAGTTCGGACATTAGTCCACAAATAAGTTATTATTCGATATTTGTTAGTAAAGACAACTGCATTTGCGAATGAAAAATTGTCAATTCTACTTTTTCGCAAATATTTTCTTTTCTGCTTTAGAATTTGTTTTTAACATTTCTTCATTAACATACTTTCATGGAAAACACATCTGGCAACGTTGTGGAAGAATAACTTTGTGTTCTAACGGTGACTTCAATGAAAAACATTACTGTCGAATATTACGGTGCTCTACTATATGTTACAGTACTGTTCAAGTCTAGTATTGTCAAATGAATTTTTCTTTCACGTAGTTCCTAAAAACATACGAAATATACAACATTTAATATTAGGATTTTCGATTCAGAACTGAACGAAGAATGTCGCTGCGTGTACTTTACGCCAATTTATACACATCCTGTATATATTTACGAAAAGCTTTTGTAATTTTTATAATTATTAAATTGTTATATGAATTTTTTTTCGAAATAGTACCTATGTTAAAGAATGAGTATCATAAGACAAGTCCTATCGCACGAGGCCGAGCTTGGTAAATGTTTGTGACAGATATGACGCATGTTCTTTATGTTTATTGCTTGTTTTGTATATTTGTTCTAATTTGCCTCTTTTATGACATTTTTTAATACAAATAGTAGTAAATTTAAAATTTGGAAATGTTCGTGATAGTTAGCAATACATCATATTTGAAAAATTAAAATTGTAATTTGTCAATTTCTATTGAATATTTTGTACTTAAATTGAACGTAAAACGAATCAGAAATTTTCATTTATACCACCTGAAATTAGAGAAATTATTGAAAACAGTGTAAATAATTTGCTTCTCATTAAATTTCATATCAATTATGAAATTTGAAGAAACGCGCAAAGAAAATGGACAAGTTGGATCAGAAAATGTTTTGCCCGCTTTCAATGGAAATATTCTAAATATACCATTTACTACACGAACAAATTATTTGTTCAATCGTTTGGTTATTTGCTATTTAGTTAACATTTTCATTTGAAAGTTCGACTTCATATCTCTTTACGTATAGATATGATATGAAGTTTTGAAATTAACCACTCTCTAAAAGCTGCATTGCAGTATATTAAAACAGTGCGTTTTATAATTTATAAACGCACTGTTTTCAGTGCTTCAATAACGTTGTTATCCCAACAAGTAAGAAAAACATTATTAAAGAAATTTGTTATTTTTGACAATTTGTTTTTTCAGAGAAAAGCTGTTAAAACAATTTTTGTCTAAATTGAAGATTATTATGTAATAATAACTATATTTGAATAATGTAAAAGTGTATTAAATTATATACTTTATTGGAACGTTTAATTTCATATCAAAATAAAACACTCGAATAATTAAACAAATATACAAAAATAATAAATTCATATTTATTTAAAAAAGGACAAAAATAAGCAAATAGTGTGCACAAATGAAAGCAAAATCTTTACGAAGGTAACTTTTAAATTGATATTTACAAGAAACTTAATCTCCTATACGAATTTGAAAAAAAAATGAAAATTAGAATAAAATTAAATACCCACAAACTTCACAACGTACAATATTGAAATGTTCCTTTATTCGTTGAAAAGACTCTCATATGTATAGAAAAAATAATAAATAATCTAAAGAAAGCAATGGCAAAATAAATACGAATATTTTTACCCAAAACTTCATTTAATATATTGTCTTGATATAAATACACTATCATCCATATTAGTTCGGACACTCAAATAAATTTTAAAAAAAAGAAAATAATTAAACTAATTTATATCAACACTTAAAATTTTTATTGCATTATTATTTATAGATGTGTATAAAGTATAATAATAAAAATTAAAGTAATTCTAACGTTAAATAAACAAAGATATCGCTAGACATTCCGCTCATCGAAGAACCCCTTTTTGTGCGAAGAACAGCCCGTACAATTCGAGACATCCATTTCACGACTTTATGAAGGACTCTTTCAGTATATTATTGCATTCTTCTTGCAATATGTTTCACAAATGATTTGTTGAGGTAGAACACATTTTTCGGGCCCTCCTGTCCAATTCGCCCCATAACAATTCTATGGGGTTTAGGTTGGGGATTTGCGGTGGCCATTTCATTATTTGTAAAGTATTATTGTTTTGTTCGCTATTTACAGGAAATTCTTACATATTACTGCTGAGTGTTTGGGGTCATTGTCCTGCATAAACACAAAATTTTCGCCGGATAAACGTAGCCCCAGTACATTTTCCTGCAATATTTCTTAATAACTCTCCTTTAGCAAAATACACTCGATTCACTTCAAGTCCCCTGTGTCGGCGTAGCAAAAACAACCCCAAACAAACACAGAACTTCTTCCTCGTTTGACGGTTGGTACTATGCAATCCCGCAGCATTCTTTGACCACCCGCTCTTCTTACATAAAAAAACGCCTTAATTGTCCAAACACTTCAAACTTTGATTCATCAGTCCATAAGACCCTTTTCCAGTCATCCAGTGCCCCAATTTCTGTGTGTTTCTGCCCATTGTTGTCGTTTTTGCCTGTTCCCCCGTCAAAGTAAGGGTTTTCTTACAGCAATGCGGCCGTGAAGATTTATAGCTTTTAATCTTCTTTTCGCCGTAGTAACAGAATTTTTTATTGTACGGTCGCGAATTCGGGTGCTGTCGGTCTCCTATTTCGTTTGCTCAGCAATTTTATACGGTCATCGTCAGAGTGAGATGTCATTCACTTACGACCTGAACGTGCCAGATCTCTTAAACTGCCCGCGCGTTCATATCCCCGAATGTTATCACTAACAGTTGATTTATTAACATAAATATGTCTTTTCAGAAATTTGACGCGCTGAATAACATTCTTGATGAAAAACAATAATTACAGAACGTTTTTCTAAATTTGTTGGTTTTCTTCTAGGCATTTTAAGAAGTTCACATAAAAAATACTGTCTTATCAGTGATGCGCACGCTAGCAAGTTTATTTGAAAACTAATGAATATTTCGGTACATAAGATTCTATGGGGTGAGGGCAGGTAAGTTTCACAAGTTTTTTGCTTGCAATATTATCTCAAAAATAATCGTATTTATGTCAGTACGGATTATTCTAGGAATTACCGCAGTGAGTCATAAAATATGTGCTCTAATAGATATATTAGCCTGCAAATGATTATAAAGGATCTATTTCTTAGAAGAATTTACTAAAATTCACTAGCTGTCCGAATCAATATAGACGGTAGTGTACATGAGAAATATTAATAATTAAGTCACTAAAAAGTTATAAACATTTTTAGAAATTTTAAATGAACCTCGTATATGAACAGTGAATACTGGAAGAAAATTCCATATTAAATGTGTATAATTAATTATGTATCACACTAAGAAGTAAATTAAGCCTATAATACTCTTATTTGATAATATTTTCAAAGGTATATTGAAAGTTCTTTAATTCGAAACATTTAAGCCACACATAAGTTAGGAATATGTTGTAAATATTTATAATTGTTACTGAATTAATGATTGTATCCTTACGTAGAGTCACATATATTGAACCCATGAACCTAATAAAATACATGTTTAGAATCAATTCGTAAATACAATACAAGTATGTCATTGTCGTAATTAAAAGGTAATCGTAAAATCTATTGACTAATGAAATTTAAAGGATGTATAATATTTTGCTACAGGAATTTAAATGTGAGCTTAAAAATCATTTAAGGAAAGTATGGTTGTTGAAATGAATTAATTTTAAACAAGTACATCAAGATAATGAAAAAGATAATTCAAATCAAGCAGATAGAATATCAGTTATATAGGCAATTTATTTATTTTATGGAATTTTCCAAAACTAATATTTTACTAGAAATAGAAGTCTTAAGAAATTTAGAAGAGAAATATTAAAGTACAGGGTATTTCAAAAAGAATATACGTATTTCGAATGCATATATTTATTAAACCTTAAAACATACGAATATGAAACTTTACACACATATTTACGAACCTCTCAAGTTCAGATTACAGATGTTCAATGTGTCCTCCATCAGCGACACGAACAATATCACATCGATACTCAAATGCTCCCATACTCGGGCAAGCATATCCTTCGTCACTGATGTTATGGCAGTACGGATTCGGTTCTTCCACTCTACCAGGTTCTGTGGGGGTGGCAGTACATAAACGTTGTCTTTAATGAAACCCCACAGGAAGAAGTCACAGGGTGTCAAATCCGGTAACCTTCGAGCCCAGCTCAGACATGCTCAGTCGCCAGCTCCTTGACGACCAACCCAACGGTTCGGTAGAGTTTCATTCAGATATTCACGCACTTGGCGACTTCAGTGAGGGGGTGCCCCGTCTTGTTGAAAAATGAAGTTGTCTTCGTGCAGCCTCGGAAACAACCAGTTTTCTAACATAGCAAGATACTGCTAACCGTCAACCGTGTTACCATCAAAGAAGAATGGATCGTAAACAGATGATCGGAATATCGCACAAAACATGTTGATTTTAGGCGAATCTCGTACATGTTCAATGGCTGCATGTGGGTTCTGTAGACGAGTTGATTTTGAAGGATTACGTTGAAAAGCAGTTTGAATTCGTGCAGAGGACGACCAGGACTCTTTCCTCTACATACACATCCTGTATCTACAAACTGTCGATACCATCTGCGAATGTTCCACCCATTCGGAGGATCAATTTGGAAGCTCAATCTGAAACGTCTTTGCACTGTAATCACGGAATTGCATTTCGCAAACTCGAGAACACAAAATGATTTCTGCTGCGGAATAGCCATTTTAAACATATGACGGTTACCAAGAAAAACAGAACACAACTAACATCTAGCAACTATTAAATAAACTAGACTATGTATTCGTTTTTTCAATAGCCGAACCGAGGCGCAGCGGTCGATAGTTTGGACAAAATAATACTTTGTAATACGAATATTCTTTTTGAAACACGCTGTATAATGCTTTAATATAAATTCTTTCAAGAATTCAAATTGAATTTTGACAAATCAGAGATGGAATTTGTAAATATTCTATTTAAAAGATTTAAAATATAAATTTTGAATACCTGATTAATTAAAATTGAAGAATCTATTTAATATCGCATTCAATTTAATATTTAAAAAGAAATTAAATTTCATTATGATTAATTTAGGCATTGTAGAATGATGAAAATGAACCATGAAAATTATTTACAATATTATTGTCAATAACTCAGCTTAATTACATTACTAATAATACAAAAACAAGTGCCACTACAAAATATTTATGGAACTTGTTTTTCTATCATCAATGTCGATGCTAGTGAGAGAATTATTTAAATCACCAATAAGCTAAACAATATCTCTAAAGTAACTAAACTTCAATCCGCATGTAAGATAACATTGAAGTAGTTATATAATAAAGTAAATTCATAAAGTTAACCCGATTGTTAATTTGTCCATAAACTACGTAGAAAATAAAAACAAGTAAATGAAGGCATTAGAAAATCTTAAAAAATATGTAATTCATAATAGCGGTAACGATTGAATTAAAATTATTAATAAACTTCCGTCAAATTTTTTTGTGCTACTAAATCTAAATTTTTTTACTAATCTTGGACAATTTACGTAGTACGAGTACGAAACAAAAAATATAATTAATTACCAAATTAAGATAACAATCCCATTTTTTAATGAAATAATATTCAAATGATAGAGTAATTAATTTATATGATTGGTCAAATTTATTTATTAAAAACCTTGTACCTAAGTACAGTCCGTGAATTTGACTCACCATATGAAATTTGCCCATATTTAAGACATTCTATTTGTTAAAGAATTTTGATTTGTTATTTTTGTGTTAATTAGATAGCAAGACTCAACAGGTGTAAGAAAAGAAAACATGATTGTGTAGAGGCAGCGTCAGTCCAAAAACCCCAACCAGATAATAAACATCAATCGTCAATTGACAAAGAAACCGAGGAGAGTCAAAGTAGTAATAACACTAGCTTTAAAAGAAATAAATCAACAGCTCCGATTTCATCACATATATTGTACATCACGCGACCTACATTTAATTACTCAGTCTGAATTAAATGAATTGGTACGGGATTAAATATATCAAAATCACAAGAATTTCTGCTCGCGAAACAAACATGAATTAGTGTGTTTTGCAACAGAGATGAAAGTCTTGTCAATTTCTATAGTATGGCTGGCAATTTGTTATACTGCAATGATATCGTAAACTCTTTCAAGCTTTAAGGATACATCATGACCCCCAGTTCATGAAAATTATTCATAGATTCGACAAGGATCAGCCTGGAAGCAGTTTTATTACATAATTGAAACCTTTGCTCTGCCAGTCCAGTTAGTCATGCTATTTCTATGAAGGAAATTTACAAAAATCTTAAAATTTTGTTAGAGAAGATTAAAGTACGAAGACTATTCCTGAAATTTTTGGAATATTTACTAAATTTATTGTAATTATTTTGGATATACAAATAGGTTACACCAAATACTGTTGCTTTTTATGTTTTTGGGACAATCGTGACAAGAAAAACCATTACATTAAGCAGAAGTTACCATTACGACAGAACCATACACTAAAAGAAGACAATGTACAACAAGTGATAAAAAACAAGTGATAAAAAATTTGAAACCAAATTAGCAGCGCGTGATGGGCACAGCGAGTGCTTCCGCCAAGACATTTTAGGAATGAAAAAACCATACCAGGCCAAATGGAATACTGTAATATTAGCAGATTACTGTTGTTTTACTGTTTGATGTTGTTTATAAAACACAATGTAATATTTCGTTATATTTCTAATTGCAAGAATTTGAAATATACATTAAAGTATGTTAAGAACTGAAAAAATGTTCAAAAATTTTTAAGGTAATTTTGATGGAGCCTGTGGTTGATTAGCTTAATCACTGAAAGTTGATTTATAACCTCTTTCCGCATTAATTTTCGCATTCTGTATACGTATTTCGATAACTAAGTTGTCATCATCAGCAGATAATTAAACAATATCGCACCTGGAAAAGTACGACAAAATACCCATACAAAAAGAAATTCCGCACACGATCTGTACCGTTGAAAGCCAAAACGCACACTGTGGGATCGTGTGCGGAATTTCTTTTCGTACGAGTATTTTACCGTTTTTTCCAGGTGCGATACTGTTTAATTATCTGATGATGATGACAACTTAGTTGTCGAAATATGTATATATAATAGGAAAATTAATGTGGAAAGGGGTTATATATCAACCTTCAGTGATTAACGTTTTATTAAAATAAATGTTTTAATGTTTTCTATAAAAATTAGTGACGACAAGGCCAAAACTTGAAATTCGTTGGAAAATATTATTTTATTACCTAAACTGGGATAAATAAAACGTTTATAACTTATAAGTGCGTTCTTTCGTATGATTAATTGCATTTTTTTGAATCTTTAAATATTTTTATATCTTGCGATATATAAATTAGATTTCTCGAAGTTGGTAAACGTAAATATATACTGAGAGATATAAAAATGAGAAAATTATTGAAAATTAGACAATATTCTTAACATTAGATATCTAATATAGTTAAAGTTTCACAAAAACAGTTTTCAGAATTGCACGATTAATAAAAAAAGCACATCAACACCAATGGATCGTCAATATTGAAAGGCAAAGCCGCATTAACAAACAGAGGCATCACAGAATTAAGTACATTATTTACTACAACCACTATTTATTTACTATCAAATATCGAAAAGAATATTGCTGTTTAGATTATAGTAAAAAATGCAAACAAACTACAAAAAAGCATATTTTACAAACAGAAGAATATTGTGGTATATACATATGTATATGCTAAAAGTAAATATTTAGAATATTTGGACAAAAACATAAAATATTGAAAAAATAATATGGGCCTGTCCAGACAGAATGCCAAGAAGAATGGACGTCATTATCAAACCAAATGGCGCGGAAACTAAATATTAAAATGAAACAGTTGTACTCGTAAAGGGTTTTCCAATAGGGACTTGACAACTTTTAATTCAATTTGTGAACGCACCCTTTCACTAATCATCGAACTGTCACCGTCAGTTTATTCAGTAAACTTAACATTTTCATCACGGTAAAGTACACGAACGAACAACGTCTGCAAATTATAAAAATTTACTACAGAAATTCGGAGTCGGTGACCGCTACTTTAAGAGCGTTAACTCCGATTTTCGGTCGTAATTCTCGCGCTAGTAGACAGGCAGTAACAAGTTTAGTGCAAAAATTTGAGTCTACATATTCGTTGTGTGATGTTGCCGTGCCAGTGAGACAACGGGTTAGTCGAAGTGTCGAAAATATCGCTGCCGTTGAAACGTCCGTAGCAAATGATCCAAATCAGTCAATTCCACGGCGTTCTCAAAATTGGGCATCGCCCAGACCACTTTATGGCGAATTTTGCGTAAGGATCTTGGTTTACACCCATACAAGATCAAGCTGACTCAAGAATTGAAGCCGATGAACCATTTGAAGCGACGTACGTTCTCCGATTGGGCTCTGGAAAAGATGCGCTAAGATGATCAATTTCATCGCAAAATCATTTTCAGTGACGAAGCTCAATGGGTTCGTCAATAAGCAAAATATGCGTTATTGATCGGGTGAAAATCCACATGTGCTTCATGAAACACCACTTCATCCACAAAAAATAACTGTTTGGTGCGGTTTGCATGCCGACGGCGTCATAGGGCCATATTTTTCGTCGACGGTAATGATCGTCACGTTACTGTGAATGGTAATCGTTGTCGCGCCATGATTACCGATTATTTTTGGCCCGAATTGGAAGATATGGACTTGGACAACATGTGGTTTCAGCAGGACGGTGCCACAAGCCACACAGCACACGTTACAATCGATTTATTGAAGAGTAAGTTTGATGAGCGTGTTATAACAAGAAATGGACCAGTCGATTGGCCGCCTCGTTCGTGCGATTTAACGCCTCTAGACTTTTTTCTTTAGGGCTACGTCAAGTCATTGGTCTATGCCAACAAGCCGACAACGTTGGAAGAGCTCAGAGCCAATATTGAACGCGAAATAGCAGCCGTTTCGGCCGAGTTGTGTAGCCGAGTCGTCGAAAATTGGGTCCAACGGATCGACTGCTGCAAACGTGCCCGCGGTGGCCATATGAACGAAGTCGAGTTCCATTCATAAATGTTTTGATTGTACTTCAACCCGATAATAAAGTTTTTGAAATATATCAAATGGTCTGCATTTTATTTTGAAAATGCAGACAAGTCCTTATTGGAAAACCCTTTATTATCAATAAAAACGTACTTAATATTTTAATTTTAAATCCTTAATTTTTGCGAATTTGGCACAATTTTATCGTGAATCTAATATCATAGTAGAATAAATATACCAATTTACTCTCTCTCTCTCTCTCTCTAAAAATAATGCGGTTTAAAATTATAATTTGAAAAATAATTAGGAAATGTTTGGTGACAACATTCTTATTACTCTTTTTGTTTTACCACGCTTTTCATTATCAGTCGACATCAAATTCATAGTTTAACATAAATTAAATTATATAACATAATAATACACTAAAAGATTATGATACTTGTAAATCTAAGCAGTATTTCAAAAACAGCCAAGTTTAAGAATGAACTTATATTTCAACTTATTATCAATTCATCATTAAGCAACTAAATTTATAATATAACATTACTACTTGCTATTGTATATTGCAATTACCAATTTACGCTTGTGTTTACCAAGGGGAATATAATAAACCTCAATTAATCGTTTAGTTAATATCCTGGATTTTTAGCGCCTTCATTCATACAAGGTATGTTTAGTAAAACAAGACAGTTTCAATCTCTAGGACGAACGATTTCCTGTTGTTTAATTGACCATTAATCACCGTTTAAATTCCTTTATCTATTGAAAGCATGTTTTAAAAGTTGAACAGCATGTCAATATCAAATGTTTCTTGACAGCGGCACGAAAGATTCAATGAAGGACGTGAAAACACGAAAAAAATATTTAAAAGTAAATGAATTGCTTAGCAAGACCTTTGATGTTTTTGGTGAGAGTCTCACTATAAAAAATGTTTCTGCCTAAGTGGTCTCTAGAATTCTCACATTTGAACAAAAAGAGTCACAAAAATTTATTACTTTAATGAAATATTGATCTTACAGTATCCTGAAATAAAATGATAATCAATGCATTACCAAGAATAAAAAAATTGTGTCAAAACCAGTTCAAATCTAAATCCAAAATCACGTTAATTGTATTTTTAGATGCGAGGAGTGCTACTTTTGATGCAAATGCAAATGGAAGCGCAACAGTGAACCATCGTTATTTTAAGAAAATTTTAACAAAGTTGAGGAAAAAAACTCAACAAAAGACAGAATAGTGGAACACCTGGCTTTGTTCTTCGTCACAACAATGCTTCTTCTTATACAACGCTTTCCGTGTAGCATTCTTTAACCTATAATGGACTACCATCCACATTCGCCAGGCTTGGCACTGTGATCTTTCATTTTTCTAAATTGAAATCCATACTCCAAACATGTATCGAATCAGTTAGCGGTTTTTATTTTTTATATTATTTTCTGAAAATAGAAATTCTCCAAGCATTACTCATGGATTTAAATGAAACTCGGTACATTTGTATAACGCATCACATGTAGTAAAATGTCGCTTTCAGTCCTGGCATAAACGACATATAAACTATAAAAATATATTTTTGAATTTTGGAAAAATCGTTTGACCATTTCTATTCAATGTTTTAGAAAACAAATTATACATTATTTAATTAAATTTCAAAGACGCAGTAAAGTGATAAAGTATGTATTCAATAATTCGTAAGGAGTAAATCATAAGATGGTATGGAGGGTAGTGACATTCAACCACTAGCACCATCTTTAGAAGAAACTTAAAATTATGTTCTCACACTTTTTAAGGTGTTCGGTTAATTTGACATTGGATTTGAAAATTGTAACAGTATGAATAAGCGTCTAAATATGATTATATGAAATTTTGGCTAATATGCAACAAACCTTGGATAATAATGCTCCTTCGAAAGCTACAATATATCGTTTACTTGCACCATTTAAACATGGTGATATGATGCGCATCGAAGATGGGCACAAGTCAAAAAATGCAACAACTACAGACATGCTAAATAAATATGTCTCGTAGACTTCCGCGGTCGTTGTCTGTACTTTTTCATCTTGGCTTCCGGGTTGGAACCGCGTCATCGTCACCACTTGTATGGGACATCTTCAGGGCTGTCGCACTGAAACCGTTGTAAGTGTAAAGTAAGTCTGCGATGGGGGACTTTATATACACTCCCTTAGACTTACACCAGTTTCAGCGCGATTGTTAAGCCCTGAAGATGTCCCATACAAGTGGTGACGAAACGTCGGTGCCAGTATTGAGTATATCTCTTGAACGCGCATATAACATTTTACATGTAAAAATATATTGCCAACTACCAAACCATTAACGGACAAATTAAAAAAAGCAATTTTTCAAAAGCAACCTGAAACAGTCCACAGAAAAAATATTTCATCATGACAGTGCACCTTCTTGTCTAGTTAAGTTGTTGATTAAAAAAATGGATCAATTTAGATTTCAGGTCGTCTCACCACTAGATTTAATCCCAAACAACTTCCACACTAAAAAAAAGTAATTTCTTAATTCAATAAATTATTGAATGTCATTTTGTCATAAGTTGAATTAAACAATAGCCAGTTATGTAACCACAAAGAGATACATAGGGAAAACATTTAAAATATAGCAAATTACTTTACTTCAATGAAAAAATTAGATACATACATTTACTGGCCAAAATAATGAAAATTTCAAAGTAAGGAAAAAATGCTTTTTATTTAAAAAAATAAAAAATTAATTCAATATTATTTTCTGGTTGATTTATAGAATGCCGAAAGCAAACTACCCATTTATTTTCGCATACGTGCACTGACAAAAATGACGTCCTTTTGCACTCCCCGCTCTGTTCAGTGGCAGCTAAAGCCAGTTTAAGTGTTCAAATATTTTCACTTCCTTGAAAAATATAATTCTCTCACGCTTGGTATTATTATTTCGATAATACACTCACCTGCATATGACTATCGACAAACTCAGAGTACCTAACCAGAACTTGAGTTGAATGAAATGATTGCCTTAATGCTTTGTTGGCAGTAGTTTTTATTAATTGTTGTATTTGGCAATTAACCGTTGATATGCACACGTCACTGTTCAATAGATGTTCTTTTTAATGGCGGTTAAAGTGATATAAGTGCTTTCACTTCCATTCAAGAACTTAACGTTTAGTTGTCTCTCACTACTTTATATATTAAAGCATTAATTTTTTGTTTCAGTAAGTCTACTTTATGTCTTGCGTTAAAGAAAATTTTGCACTATCTATAAGTTATAATTTCATATTAAACACAAAACTGCTTTTACGCAATACATTAATATGTAGAAACAACAATGTCTATTTACTTAAAATACTTTTCTATTTGACACAAAAATATTAGTTTTTAAAACAATCTTTTACCTTAACATTTTTAGCTATCTGGTCAACATGCTCTAGGCATTGCTAATAGGTAACTAAAAACGATAGTTGAATGTGTTTTGCATTGACTGAACGCATTACATCTACGAGAGCATTTATTCTCAAACTAAGGTGCAAAATAAAAGGTTGAGATTCACGTGGCCGCAGGAAAGTGCGATAGTTAACTAGACGCAGCCCCCGTACATTTAATCTTGTTCGGTCAAGCGGGACACTAATCGGGAGCACTGCTATTTCACTTACTGTTCGTGAAAATAGTATGCAAAAAGTACAGAGCAAATCCCCAAACCAAATGAAATGTTCTGAAAGTGCAAGGCAGGAAAACCAAGAATAAACTAGTGTCATCTACATAGATAAAGATGATATGTAGGGCTGTCAGAGTCGATACCGTAGCAGAAGTAGATCTGTTATCCAACGAAGGACCCGGTCAGCTGGCGATCTGGGCTAAAGTGTAAAAGGTTAAACAGGACCAAGATTACATAGAAACTAAAATAAGCCGTAATCAAGGCCAGCTATAGCAGGCATATGCAAAAAAGAACCATAATAGATCTAAAAGATTGCAATAGAATAGACTTTATGGCTACCTCTAATAATTTTAACTTAATCCGTCAAATAATACTCGTATATATATATTTTCCTTCTCTTCTATTATACTTAGTCTTTCATCATGTTTTTTTGCACTTAACCTTTTTTTCTATTATTCATTATACTTATTGATGCCCTTACATTAAAAAATATTTCAAATATTCATTGTACCGTGTAACAGAACTAAATAACATACAGGAAAAATAATGTTTAAAACAATATGGCAGATATTCATCCCATCCCATAATTTGCTATTTAAAATATATTTTAATCTCACTCAACTACTAGAGTAAATGTTTACAAAATTAAGGAATGGTGGTATCCTGTATTGGTTATAGCTAAACCGAAAAAACTAAATAGCAATCCGAAAATCTATAGGCTGTAGCTTTTCCTACAATATAAAGTATGTAAATATCTTTCGGATCAGATTGTCCAAAACAATGGTATCTTATCGATAACATACTAAACTCTAAACTCAAAAAATGTTTTGTTTCTTTGATTGCAAATTTAATATAATTGGGAATTACAAATTGCTTTAAAAGGGATATTTATTAGTTGCAATAGCATAAGAATATAAGTCATGATTTTGGCAAAAGTAAAGAAATACCAAACTCAAAACCAGCTCTATGTAGTTAATATGATCCATATTTTCAACAACATTAAAAAAAAAAACAAGTTTTTTTTCAAATCCAAAGATATGTATATTAGTTAAACAGTAGTTTTTTATTATACGAATTTCAATTTTGATTTCCTCTGAATAAGAAACATAGTCAGTGACAATTTTTGTATTTCTAATTTATAAAGAACAAATTCTAATAATGGAAATAGCAACAGAAATACCAAGGTGTTCATCCACGTGTCACAACCATCCTTAATACAACCCACACCCCAGAACGTTTTGAAAATATCCTAATTATTATCTTTTGTTCAAGTGGAAATAAATACCTAAAATTTCATCAAATTTATTAATAAATGTGTTCAGTATGATAAAAATTACATATATTATTTTTTGATAGATTTTTAAAATTGAGATATATCTTCATTATATCCACACAAGTTTTATGTGATACATCAAAATTTATGCAATTCCAATTTCATTTATTAAATTATCACAGTAGATTCTGTTTAATGCTAATTCATTTTCTCAAATACTTATTTGTATTATATAAAGGATGAGAATAGAATACTCATATAAATAAATTATGTTTTACATTATCTTTTTTAACAAACTTATTAATTGTATTTTAAGTACTTAAAATTTTTCAGTTTTGTATTCTCACAATATATAATCACTTATCGCAAAATTTGTAAAATATGTAATCAGAAATCCAATTAGATTAGCTTTATAACTATTATCTGTTTCTTGTAAGCATTAAATCTATCTGTATTGTTTAATACTAATAAAATTCTTTAGGTTACTTCATATATATAAAACAATTTAGATTTATGTAAGAAAACAATTACCTACTCAAATCTTCTTCACAGATGCACATATTTATTTTAAAAACTGATAAAAATTGTTTACCAGTAGTACATCTACAAAACTTACTTAATCCAAATACTGAGAATAAAGAAAATTCTCTACATTTATAATAAAATTTAATATGTATATCTAACTATACAAATAAAGTAGGTACATAACTTTTTCTAATAGTCTTGTGATTTTTCTATTTCTTCAACAATTGATGTCTAAGAACAATGAAGGGTGCTGCTAGTCCAGATCCAAAGAATACACAAAACCATGCTGTCAAACGATATCTGTTTGTGATACTGAACGGCAAATTCTAAAAAAAACAATTGAAAGTCAGTATTGTCCATAAAATTAAATGAATGAACAGAAGCAAAATAGTAACTTAAAATCTTAAAAACAAAAGAATATATAAATCTCATAAAAAATAATCAAAATGGCAAAGCCCTACCTTCTTGATAGTTATGTAATATAACTGATTAAAATTAAACACTTACTTCTCCTGGTGTGCCTCCGTGATGTTTCCTCACAAAATTAGTAAAAATTCTTTGGGCTAAAAGAGAACTTCTATTCAACATCTTAAAACAAGTGAAATCCAACAATTTAATAAAATTGATATTCGGCTACAAATAATTCCCAATTGTCACACAATTACTTTATAGCGCTAGCAGCAACGAAATGTGAAAAGACAGTTACACACAACAAAAGTTATTACCAAATTTCCTTATAGTGATTTATATTTAAATATGTAATATGTTTTATAAATTGTTTGCAGTAATGTTTATGAATACATTTTCATTTACTTCTTAAATGAAAATGTTTTCATAAAGGAAATAATTTTTAATCTAGAATTTTTAGTTGAGAATAAATTGTTTTGTAAAAAGAAAAAGATAACTGAATTTTACAAAGACATTAAATTAGAAAACAAAGCAAAGAATAATTAATTGCAAATATGCTTGGTACACTCTGTACAATTTTATGCTTTTTAAAATATACAAAAGTAAAAAGTTAAATACAATTTTATTGTTAATTAATTTTTCATATTTTTGAATATCCAGCGACTTGTTATTATTACACATAAATAAGCTTGATATCAAAATAATTGTAGAATTATTCATACATAATATTTATATTTCACTAATAAATCCAAACTATTGTTAGTTCTAAAATAAATATTAAAAAGCATATCACACAAATCACATTTACAAGTTTATCCGAATAACTTGGAGTTCAAACAGAAATATGTGTTGCTAAGTAATCATCATAAGTAAAATTATAGTATATTGTAAAACCAACTTTAATAGCCAAAGAGGGATTTTTATTGAAAATCGTTATCAAAGCTACAAACTCAAAATAAGTATTTTATGTCATAGCTTATAGCTGCAGCACGTTAATCGATATTAATTTTTGATTTTTTACCTTTGCCTTAGCAGCTTTTTAAAACTATGTTAAAATTAACAAAAACTAATCTATTTTTGAAACATTTAACTTCAGCAAAATATATAAGTACAGAAAATGCAAATGTAATACAAACAAAATGTGATTTTAATTCGAATAAGTTCAGTGTATGTAAACAACTCTTCTAATATATTTTTAGAAATGAAATGTTGAAATTTTAGAATAATTATGATCAAATGGTAAAATTAGTAAGTAAATTGAAGAAAAACACTAGTAAAGTTTTGCAAGGCGGTGGTGACAAAGCTATTAAACGTCATGTATCAAAAGGCAAATTATTAGCTAGGGACCGAATAAGTTTACTTTTAGACAAAAACACTGCCTTTTTAGAATTATCCACATTTGCTGCATATAATATGTATGATGATGTTATTAATTCAGCAGGAATTATCACAGGAATTGGCAAAATACATGGGTACTTATTTATGTCATGAGACTTTAAACATTTTTTGTTGTAACAAATTTTTCATTATAGCCACGAGTGTATGATAGTTGCAAATGATGCAACAGTTAAAGGTGGCACTTACTATCCAATGACAGTGAAAAAACATGTTCGGGCTCAAGAAATTGCACAAGAAAATAAACTTCCATGCCTGTATTTAGTAGACAGTGGTGGTGCTAATTTACCACATCAGTCAGAAGTATTTCCAGATAAATTCCATTTTGGTAGAATATTTTTTAATCAAGCAAACATGTCTTCAGAAAAAATACCACAAGTATGTTTGTAATATCATTATACTGTTTTTTAATTATGTGGACCACTTTTAAAATTACGCGCCAAAAACAGCTGATATTTGTTCTATACAACACATGTTCACAAAGGCACATTGTTAGACTGTTATTGTCAACATTATTACAGGTTAGAGCTGATTGTGTGTATTAAGTATTTATTCTATCAGCTGTTGATTTCGTTTAATTTGTTTAATTTTCATAATAGTTTTTGGAAATAATAGGTCTTTTAAAAATTCTGTTTAGTTTCTGTTAACGAGTCATGAAATGAATGCTACTTCCGAACCAAGTATAAGCACTATCGTGCTAATGTAAGACAATTATATGTATGTGGTTAGTACATAAAATGGCAAAAAAAGTCCAACAAACTGATTTTAAGGCTGCCACTGTACAATTGTGAACTGAACTCAGTTAATTTGGGATTAAATAAAAAATGATACAGCATTTAAAAATACATTTAAAATGGTAAATACAAAGTTGTTGATGAATACTATTAAAAATATCGATATAATAAAACGTAGTAAATATATTGAACATATTATAAAGGGATGTATGTGCCTTTACAAAGTGGTTCACGCAATTAAGAAGTAGCATATAGATCCAGTATTACTAACTCTTGATGAACATTTTCGTTAAATTTCTTTTGAAAGATTTTCCAAATTGTGTTTAAATCAATGCAGAGATTACTTCATACCTTTGTTTAGCTAAACACAAACAATTGCATATCAGGGAGATATATCTCAATGTTTTATTTTTAGACACGTTTATAATGCCCCCATACTACCGACCACTAACTACAGAAAAGAAGTAGCGAAACTTTTAAATACTTCCAATTAAAATTTCTAATTTATTTTTAATTTTTTACTACATATATTTCTTAGGACTGTATCAATTTTACACATTGTACAGTCCTAAGGAAACACGTGTAGTAAAAAGCTAAGAATAAGTAATAATAGTAATAGAGAATTTAAAAACATTTTCATGTATATTAATAAAATTTTGTTATATAACAAACAAATAATACAATAAAACATACTTATAAAATAAAAATAATGTTGGTTACTAAAAGCATATTCCATAATATTTTAAACTTATTTAAAGTTAATATAAAATTTTGTAATACTTGGGAAAACCCTTTAGCATTGCTTTCTTTGGAAGAAATCTCATAGTATCATACATTTATAGATATCTACCAAATCATTTTATATATTTTATAAGTTTGATGTTACTAGTCTTCATAATAATTTGTCACTGCTATCTGTACTGCTTCTAGTATTTATACTGAGAAAGAGTTCATCAAAGAAACTACACAAATATACTGTATCCTGCTCTTTTTGTACATCTCTATTGACCCATCCTTACCTTGGCATTCTGTTTGACTCATTAATTCAATTGTTGATGACATATTTTTACTAAATATTTGTCTGCAGAATGATACCTTCAGCTTACGAAAGTTATATGGTATAGGTTGCCTCGAAATAACAAAAACTCCATGTAGAATATATACACTTGCATAGTCGTAGAACATCCCATCAAACAATATTTTCTTTTCGTTTAGTCCCTAAAGGTCAAATAAAACTAATTTTCATTAAAACATATGAGGATATATTACCTACTACAAAATTTTCACCAATTCACTTTATAAAATTTTTTAAAAGTCCAAAGGAAAAAAATCGAATAAACACAATTTCACGAAAATTTAATTTTCATAGAAGAATAGGAATAAAGAAAACAAAATGGTAAAGAAAATAAAATTATCTCGCTTTGTAGATTGCATTAAAGAATATTGGCTAATTTTAAATATCAATAAGCGCCCTTATCGTGATGTCCAAGTATTAGAGTACTACGTGATAAGATCAATCAATAAACATTGAACCTAACTATTCTCCATTGAAGATATTTCTGCTTGTCGCCTATATCTACACAAGAGCTTTGTAATAAATATCGAATATTTACGATGATTCTTTCAAGACCGATCGCTCTCCTGGGTTATACATGTTTGTTGGTTCATACGCACTTATAACTTCGAATCCTCTATAAAAATTAACAGCTCCAGTTATAACTTAAATGGATTCATTTTTAATTTATTTATTTGCAAAAACCTTGTAATTTTGCTGTTATTAAAATAATATCGGCTTCCAAATTTCTATATATAAAATGTAGAACCACTTATTATATTAACGATATATCATATAATTAAAACCTGTCTTTAAAAGTATTGTTTTACTACAGTAAAAATTAATACGAAAGAATTTAAACATTTAAAGGGAAGAGTTAACATTCAGAAGATCATATGCTTTATTATTCTCTGAGAAGTATTCAGAGAATAATAAAACACATGGTCTTCATTATTATTAAATATTAACATCGACATAATTTATAATTTTAAGGTAAATGTTGGCAAACAAAAATCTTAAGTCGCACCACAAGCGCAAGCCTAATAATAATGCAGGGCCTATCAATACCGCTTGTAATTGGCGCTGAACTATTGATCTCGAAGTTTTGACATATACCGGGTGGTCTATTTAAAATGACAAATTATGGTAAACTAAACATATTTAAAATTTCGGGATAGGAAAGTATATTGTATGAAGGGAAAATTATTTTAGTAACACTTATTTAATATTTCATTCAATAGTTTTTATGTAAATGTAAAAACTATTTGCAATGAACAAAAAATACCATTTGTACACTTTCGGTTGATTTAAATATTTAATGAATAATAAGAATTCTGGTTGCATTTTTTTAGCAATGTGTGTTTCTCACACGAGCCATTATAACTGGAGTCACATGTCTTACTATACTTCTTAGACTTTGTCGATCAATTCTTGAGCCAAACTCCTTATTAATCAATTAAAGTAGCAAATGTTGTTCTGTCTTTCGAATAGCAGAGATTTGTATCCTAAATCATCTGCTCAGCATGTTCCAGACATGTTCAATCGCATTCATGTCAGGAAAACATGCTGGTGAATTCATTGTCGTCATATCAACATAACGACATGCAATTCCAAGTTGCATGTTTCGACAAATGTGTTAGGAAATCACAATTTGAAGTGTGCTATTCAACGCTGCCTAGACCAAGCCTGTACAATATAAGGAATATAAATCGACTTTTCTATACGTTTCTTTATACGTTATATTGTCGGTGTTTGTAGTTTGAACACAATTTGAATTAATCACTTTTAAGTGGGCCACCTTTTTTTTAAATAAAAGCATTTCAAATTTTTTTATAATATATTTTTCTTCAGCCTGATTAGGGAAGATTATAGATAAACTTCTTAATAACTTTTTGATAATCAAATTCAAAATATCACATTTTTATATGTTAGGGTGTATGCTTTTGGGGACTTTTTTAGTTTTATTGACAATGTACGTAATATATTTTTATATATGTTTCATTGATTATTAGTTGTGTTTATACAAATTACTCCAGGTATGTAGTTAATTATTTTACCAACTTATAGATTGCTGTGGTACTTGGATCTTGTACAGCTGGTGGAGCATATGTTCCCGCAATGGCGGACGAGTCCATTATTGTAAGGCAACAAGGTACAATTTTTTTAGCCGGCCCACCTCTAGTAAAAGCAGCAACTGGCGAAGAAGTTTCAGCTGAAGATCTAGGTGGCGCTGACATGCACTGTTCTGTATCGGGGGTTACTGATCATTACGCCCTAAATGACCAACATGCCATATACTTAGCCAGACAAATTATAAGAAACATTAATAAAACCCCAACTAAAACTTTTAGTGAACCGTTTGAACCGCCAAAATACGATAGTGAGGAATTGTATGGAGTAATTGATCAAGATCTGACTAAACATTTCGATGTTAGAGAAGTAATTGCTAGAATATTCGATGGCTCGAAATTAGACGAATTTAAAAAGAAATATGGGGA
Organism: Dermolepida albohirtum; assembly: GCA_031893035.1. Lineage (NCBI taxonomy): Eukaryota > Metazoa > Arthropoda > Insecta > Coleoptera > Scarabaeidae > Dermolepida > Dermolepida albohirtum. The sequence goes on along the minus strand of JAVIWB010000555.1, from coordinate 1,383,233 downwards.
AACCTTGGTGTGTGGATTTGCGAAACTCTATGGAAAAACAGTTGGTATTATAGGTAATAATGGTGTATTATTTTCAGAAAGTGCTATTAAAGGTGCTCATTTTGTCCAACTATGTACTCAAAGGAATATACCCATAATCTTTTTACAAAATATAACAGGCAAGTATGTGCTAAAATTAACTTAACGCCAAAAGTTTGTTACATACTCTTACAGGCTTTATGGTGGGTAAACAAGCTGAAACTGGAGGTATTGCTAAACATGGTGCCAAACTTGTAACAGCTGTTGCATGTGCAAAAGTACCTAAAATTACTCTTATAATTGGAGGTTCTTATGGAGCTGGCAATTACGGTGGGTATCCTTCACATCAATTTAAACCAATATTTCAAACCATATTATACACTCTAATTTTAATGGATACAGGAATTACAATCACATAGACTTATTATAAAAGATACAAAGCAATATAAAGTACAGCGTGTTTCAAAATGAATATACGTATTATAAAGTATTATTTTGTCCAAACTATCGATCGCTGCGCCTCCGCTCGGCTATTGGAGAAACGAATACATAGTCTAGTTTATTTAATAGCCGTTAGATGTCAGTTGTCTTCTGTTTTTCTTGGTAACCGTCATATGTTTAATATGGCTACTCCGCAGCAGAAATCGTTTTGTATTCTCGAGTCTGCGAAGTGCAAAGACGTTTCAAGTTGAGCTACCAAATTGATCCTCCGAATGGGTGGAACTTTCACAGATAGTATAGACAGTTTGTAGATACAGGATGTGTATGTAAAGGAAAGAGTCCTAGCCGCCCTCGTGTTTCTGAAGAAAATGTTGCACGAATTCAAACTGCTTTCCAACGTAATCCTTCAAAATCAACTCGTCGTGCCAATCGGGTGTTACAACTGCCTACAACAACAATTTGGCTTGTTTTGAGACGTCCGTTGGTTATGAAGCCTTACAAGTTACAGTTGTTACAAGCTCTGCGTCCTGATGACAAACGGAAACGTGTGGCATTTTGTAACGAGATTCATGATGCTATTAACAATGATAACACTTTCGCACAACGCATCATGTTCAATGATGAAGCGACTTTCCATGTTAGTAGTCTGGTAAACAAACACAACACAATATTCGAATTTGGGGTCTACAGAACCCACATGCAGCCATTGAACGTGTACGAGATTCGCCTAAAATGACTTCTTCCTGTGGGGTTTCGTTAAAGACAATGTTTATGTACCACTACTCCCACAGAACCTGGAAGAGTTGAAGAACCGGATCCGTACTGCCATAACATCAGTGACGAAGGACATTCTTGCCCGAGTATGGGAGGAATTTGAGTATCGATGTGATATTGTTCGTGTCGCTGATGGAGAACATATTAAACATCTATAATCTGAACTTGGGAGGTTCGTAAATATGTGCGTAAAGTTTCATATTCGTATGTCTTAAAGTTTAATAAATATATGCGTTCGAATACGTATATTCTTTTTGAAACACCCTGTATTTTTTAGTTTATTGAAGAGAGCAAATTTAGAAATCAAGTTCAAAATACGCTGTCATTCTTACTGATTTGGACACACATAAAATTACAATACCATTGTTTATATTAATTAAATTACTGTAAAAAGTAAAAATCTGTATTGTGTTACTTACATGTTTATGATATTCAGGATTAGACAATCGTATGAATCCATTCGAATATGTTACATACCTACTTATATATTAATAAAATTTACCACATTAATGTAAATACAAATAGAGGATTAGATGAGCATATCAATATTCGGTAATAATAAGGTTTAGTAGCCTTTCATTCAGCATTTAATAAAATTTAATAAAGCAAATTTTATTGAAAACAAAAAATGTAAACAAAATCAATTGATGAACTTGCAAGATAATGATTCACTTTCAGACAGCGTGCAAGTCTGGAAAAAATTTTTAATGCCTCCTCATTAATTGGTATTTTGAAGTGACTAATGCACCTCAATCTAAAAAAGTAAATTGCATTTATTCATGCATAATTTTTCAACACTTTCTTTTTCAGGTGAAAAATTGAGTACTGAATTTTAATTCCATAGCATACTAAATATAAATATGGTTTAAAATATCAGTGTTAAGTAAATAGCTGTGTTGCTATTGAACAGAATATAAATTATTATTACTGAAATTATAAAGCAGAGATCGTTAAATTTTCAAAAACATATAGTCCCTTTAAAATTTGTATTAACTTAAATGTGGAAAATTCTATTAAAATAAAAGTAGCTGTATCAAAAATATTCAAATGGCTAGATAATAGTTATTGTAACAATGGATAAAATCAAAATTTTTATATCTTCTTTTCATCAAAATAGCATCCTTTTGCATTAAAGACTACTTTTAGAACTTTAGGTGTCTGTTTAATTAGTTAGTTAATTAGTCTTGTAGTAAATTCCACAAATGAGTTTTGAAAATGGGACAAACCCTTCTGTCTAACTCATCCCACAAGAGTTTGCGAGGGTTAATAATGAATTAGCCACCACAAAGCCCTGATTTGTGGTGACTAATTCATTATTTGCAGTGTATTATATTCTTACTCACAATTTAAATATTTCTTACATATAGCGTCTTGCGTTTCATGTTGTTGTCATCTATGAAACAAAATTATTGCCTATTAAATATATAATGATAGTATAATTTTATTTTTATATAATATTATCAATTTGTTGCAAAACTCTTGTGTTAGCATAAGAAAAACAACCCCAAAAATGCACAGAGCTCGTTTCCTGTTTCACAGTGAGCACGAAACAGTCAAACAATATCATCTCTTCCTTCGATCTTCAAAAGAAAATATGTTTTCTCACTAGAAGGTTTATACTCTTCTTCTCCATTTCACCATTCTATCAGAAATGTGTCTATTTCGATCGCAGTTCATTTGATTTAGGGTGCAATAAGCCTTCTATTACGTTTACTTAGTAAATTTATGCGCTCATTGTTGCTTGTATTATAATTTCGGAATGGTTTAGAAGTGGTAGACTTTGAATTAATATTTTCAAATATCACCCACAGTCGATTTGTTGCGTGGGTTTTTTCCCGTAATCTGATGGATTGAACAGCCTTCCTGGTGGAAAACAATTATAACAGCACCATTTTCTGGACTTTCTCTAAATATTAAACGCCTGCACCGAATATTTGACCACGACAGGATTGACACTTCTCGAGCACCCTCCCTACAGTCTAGATCTTGCTGCCTGCGACTTTGTACTGTTCCCGCATGTAAAAATGAAGCTAAAAGGGAGGCGGTTTTCCAGTGATGAGGACCTTCTGCGGACGGGGGACAACGAGTGTGCTTTACTTCCTAGTGAAACTTGACAGAACTGGTTTAAAGATTGATTTCGGAGGATGGAGAGGTGTATTGAGTGTAGAGCAAATTACTTTGAAAAAATTAAATAAACAAAGCTGTATTGCAAAACTTTCCTAGTACCCTTTGTATTATTTACTTTAAATTTAAAATACGCAATGTTTTCAAACGTCATCTGTAGTATCCATTAATAAGATTATAATTAATTATTTGAATATATTTCAAAAGACAACCAAAAATAAATGAAAACTATTCCATACTAAAGATACTAATTGATTAATAAAGAGAGTAGTTTAAGTCTGTGTTCTTTGATATGAATTTGTATTTACCAGCAATTTATTTAATTTATTATTAATATCAGGTTGTTACATATGAAATGTCCGATTTTGTAAGGAATAAAAAAAAGTCTAAATTTAAAAAAATATAAATATTTATTCTGCAAAATAGTCTCCATTTACATCAATAGTTTGTTGCCAACGGCCTGGAAGCTGAAAAATTCCCTTTGAAAAGAAATCTAGGTTTTGACGTCTCACATATTGCTCAAACACTGCTATTACAGACTCCCGGTCAGGGAAGTCCCTATTTTTTAAGTAATTGTCTAACCTTCGGAAAAAATGAAAATCAGTTGGCGAAAGGTCAGGTGGATAAGGTGGGTGAGGGAGAATTTCGTAACCAAATTCCGAAAGTTTTTGGATTGTCTGTCGTGCAATATGAGATCTTGCATTATCATGAAGAAGTATGGATCCATGTCTATTGACTAGTGAGGGCTGCAAGCGGCTCAATTTTCCATGCATAGTTTCCAGTTCGGCACAATAGGACGCTGCCGTGATGGTTTCACCAGGTTGCAAAAATAAATAGTGAATAATACCCTTACTGGTCCACCATACAGTCACCATAATCTTTCGCGGGTGAAGTGATGCTCGTGCATGCTGTCTTGGTGCTTCACCTCGATCTAACCATTGTCCTGACCGTCTCCGATTATTATAAAGTATCCACTTTTCGTCACACGTTACCACTCGATGAAGAAACGGTTCAACTTTCTGTCGATTACCCAAAGAGGTAGCCACCTCTAATCGACGGAGCTTATTGGCTTCCGTTAATTGGTGCGGCACCCATCGATCGAGTTTCTTCACTTTCCCAATCGAAGAAAGGTAACGACTAATGGTGGCAATGGACACTTGAAATGTTTCTGCAAGGCTACGCACTGTTGTCGACGGATTACTTTCAACTTCTACACGCAGCTCGTCGTCATTAACGGTGCTACGCGCATATCCACGAGGCTCATTTTCCAAATCAAAATTTCCCTTGCTGAATTTTTTAAATCATCGCCGTAATGTGCGTTCATTACACGTGGTTTCACCAAACGTCTGATTAATTTCTCGCGTTGCTGCAGCTGCATTTAATCCCTTTTTAAATTAAAAGAGGTAAATTGCCCGAATATCTCTTGCCGACAGCATTTCCATAGGCAAGACAAGGACAGGTGTATTAATCTTTCCAAGAAATGGAACAGGTACACACTTCAAAATAAATACCCTTTTCTACAAATACAATAATAATTTTCACCAAAAACATACACGTCTTCACACAGGTACGATTCAGTTCAGACTGAAGGAAAAAACGGACATTACGTTTGTAACAACCTGATATTATTAATTATAATTTATACTACATATTGAGGAAAGATAATATTAAGAACGAATTATATTTAAATAACTAATATATCTTTATATGTAGGTATGTGTGGACGTTCTTATTCACCAAGGTTTTTATATATGTGGCCCAATGCAAAAATATCTGTTATGGGCGGTCAACAAGCTGCAGGTGTACTGTCACAAGTTGCTGTAAAATCTAAAAACAAAACGTGGACTAAAGAAGATATTGATAATTTTGAGAAACCCATTATTGAACAATTTGAAAAAGAAAGTTCAGCATATTTCAGTAGTAGCAGGTAAAAATAATATGAATCCATAGTATGAAATATAATATTTATGAAAAAATTTATTTGATGCTTATTTATATTAAAGTCTATCACACTATATGAAAAGGAGCCTTGTAGAAAATGTTTTAGATTTAAAAAAAAGAGGTACATATTATTTTTACATTAAAATTATATAGAAGTAAATGTTCTATTTTCATTTTATCTAAAAGTAATAACGTTTTTATAATATATTTAAGAAATAAAAGCAATGAAAATTAAGAAAAATCATAGATAGTTAAATCGCAGTATTTTAATTATTCTTATAGAAAAAGAGTGGAGCTAAATAACAACTCTTTCAAATATAGAAAAGCAAGTATATTTTATTAATTCTCCAACTAAAAACAAGTTTCTCTTTTCCATAAAAAGCAATAATATTTGGTACATTAATTTTTGATTACATAAATAAAATTCAAAGAGGAAATGATTCTTATTTAAATTACATGTGACACAGTCCTAAATTAATTGGACAAAATATTGTATGCAGGATTCCGAATATCTCTCTTCCAACTACAATATTTCAAAATACAATAGGAAGTCTTCTATCTGAAATTCCAATAACTAGTTATTAACAGTAAGCAGATCAAATCAGCGATATTAAATATTGTAAAGCAACAACATATTGTGGTCTAAAAAATATGGCAATTAGATATGAAACTAGATACACTATTGTCAACAATTACTTCAAAAAAAAGTTAATGTTTCCCATTTAAAATTTGCTAAAATAGTCCAAATGAAGAAGACGATATTTTAAAATATAGATATACAAGAAGAATCATACAATAACATACATACATATTGCTTTGATATGATATCTGATCATTTACTTACTCTCGTGCCTATTGAGAAAAGTATATCCAAATTTTTAAAATAAAATCTGTGTTTCGAGATAAGTTTTCTCATACAGCATATTTGGAATTGGGGGTCGTTTTGTGTATCAAGCTTTAGTTTTTTTTTGAATTCTAGCATTCAGTTATCCACAACATTCATTTAAATAAAATGATTGATTTTTAACTTGTTTTTCAGAGAGACTCGTAAAATAGTAATCAAGTTATATCAATAATATAGGTAATATTGAATTAAATGGACAGATGTCAAGAGTTCCTGGAATCCAGAGCATACTTGTTTTATCCATTTCACTTACCTTATAAATTTAGCAAAAAAATTTGTAATATTAGGAACTTATTATTTTTATCACAGAAATTAAATAAAAATAGCATATTGAAAACACGTTAGAATGCTGGATAGAGAAATAAAAATCCTTTAAAATAGGGTACCACATGATCCCATATTACATTTAAAAATTTTGTTGAGCCAATTGTCACTCAAAATGGGTTGAAGAAGGTGTAAAAGACCGGTAAAGTAGTGACATTTTATAATTAAAAACTGACGTGTTTCAAGATTTTACATAAAAATCATTAATTACATAGAAAATGAATTTATCTGTTATTTATGGACCAGACTGTGTTTTAATATAGGTGAAAATATATTGAACCTATATTTATTCATTTGTTTACAAATTTAATATATTTACGATGTCATGTTTAGGATTGAGTACTTGATAATACTATGAAAGCATAATGATTTATTCTAGGCATATGTAGATCTATTGAAATATAAAACAAAACCTACTTCCAGTAAAATTAATTAAAATACCAGTCACCTCTTATAAATTATAATAATTTTCGTATAATTTTATCTCAGGCATTGCTTTTAGTTAACTAACAAATCTATATTAATCAAGAAATCAATTGTTAGCATATTTATTATTTGTTAAATAGTAAAGAATAAAATGTTATTTAACTAAAGCAGTATACATTCATTTATCAATGTGTCTGTACAATAAATATAAATTGTAGGTTATGGGATGATGGTATAGTAGACCCAAAAGATACAAGAAAGGTATTAGGTTTAAGCCTTGCAACTGTTCTTAATAGTGACAAACAATCAACAACTTTTGGTGTGTTTCGTATGTAATTAACCACACTTCGATATATGCTAGAATCAAAAGGTGCAAATTTGGAAACTATGAACAAATTTTATTATTGGAACTACATCAGATGAAGAACAAATGTCCCTTTTAAGGGCTATTTTATTTAAGAATTGTAATGGTGTATAAAATATTAGTGAAACTGTTAAATAAGGATCTCTTGCCAATAATCTACCTTGCAATTATTTGAATTTGTTAAATCTAATTATTTTTTCATATTATTTGTTAAAAATATAAATAAATTTTTTTAAATTTTTGTTTCACTTTCTAACTTTTTAAATCATTTTAATCAATAAGTGCATTTATTAAACCTTATCTAATAAGTGAGCTAGAAATAATAAACGTATGACAATACGCAACTAAAAGCTATTATTTGAGTAACTTACATGTTGACTCATATATTTATTACATAGAGTAATGAATATAAATAATACCTATATGTTTCGACATAAAATTTACAATTTATTTTATTAGTAACATAAATATAAAAAATTCTAAGTATTTGTGTCACGTTTTTCAATATGCCTTAATTGTTTCTTTTTCATCTTTTTTAATTTGGTTGTGTTTGTAATAACTTGCACAACTTCAGCCTTTCTCCTATTTTGCTCTTGTCTCTTTAAATTTTCTCGTCTCCTTTCTTTTTTCTTCTCTTTCTCTTCTTGTTTTGCAGCTATTAATTCTTTTGAAGCTTGCTTTACACGATTTAACTGGTCTTTCAATTGTTTTTTTCTTTCTAATGAATTTCGAATGCCTTTTGTTTTAATTATTGAAGAAAATCTTTTACGCTCTTCTTTCCAAACACGCCCAGATATTGGTTTACCCCTTGGTACAGTTTGAACTGTTTCCTGTTTTCTAAAAATAATAAATAGTACTACATTAAATTAAGTATATGTGAAACTTACTTTTTCATTGCTTTTTACGTAATTTTCAAAAAATCAAGATTATTTTGACTTTGTATTTTATAAATACATCTCTGATTGTTAAACAAATGTTTGAGGTTGTTTTCCAAATGCTTTCATGTCAATCTTAAATTATAAGAACATAGAATACTGTTACATTTATTGAACACCTAAAAGCGACATCTCTTGGATAGTTTGAAAATTATTGTTGACCCAGGTATTTTTTAAAACTAATATAAAATTCCTAAACATTTCTATACTTTAAAAGCTCTACAAAAATACTAGAGATAAAAATAAAATATACTACATTACTACGATATAAAAACATTTTAAAAATTGCTTTTTTGTGTAAACACTAACGAGACCTCTTGAACCCCTTCTAAAAAAGTTTATTTTTAATCCGTGGAATATACTAAATATTATATGACGGTTTTATTACTAATTATTAAATTAAGATATCAATTAATAGAGCACTATACGTTGTTTAGTTAAATTTTTAAAAACACTATTTGTGGAAGGGGAAACAAACATTTTTCCATAAGCTACAATAATTAAAAAAATGCTTTCGTGTGAAATACCAAAAACCCTAAAATATATCATAAAATAATAGATGGCATTAGAGAAAGTTTATTATAAGAAAAATCATATAATTGCATTTTAAACACAAATATTAAAATACAATAATATTATTAATTTTAAAGTATAGCTACATTTAAGATACAAACGCCAAACACAGGTATGTTTACAGAATACTATATTTTATATCTATTAAAAAGTATAAACAAATTTTAAGAATTAATTCAAGTACGATATTGTTATCTAATTTATAATTTACATATACTACTAATATGAACCATAAATTTAGAATTGTATAGAATCACTAAATTGAATCTCTATTTCCTTAATAAATAGAAAATAAAATTTTATAATTGTTATTTATTATTTTCCTGAATTATATACTAAATAATGTACTTTACTACTCCCGCTTTTGTATAATACTTTTTTAATTTTTTTGCAGAATTTGGGATAAAGAAAAATATATATTTCAGTGAAGTAAATGCACACTTTGTTATATACTTTAATATAATGACACAATTAAACATTAATTTAATAACTGCTAAACTTTCAAAAATAATATACAGATATTTACTTATTAGAAATTCTTCAAAGAATGACGTGTTCACAAATTACCAAAGCCTACATATGAACGCTAATAATTAAAGAGCGGAAGTAATATAATTTTTTTACAATAACTCAATTACCACACTTATATGCTAAATAAATAATGACCAATAAGAACAGCAGGTCTATTGCATTGGCCAGTGGAATCGCAAGAAGAGCATTAAACACATTAATAGACTTAGTTGGTACGTTTAAATGTTAGATGTAAACCCTAAAAATAAAATCATGGAACTATTAAAACAATAATTTTTTAAATGAAAAATATTCAATTAAATACATATCTTCGTAACTAAAAAAAGGCTTTTTAGAAACTCTACAGTAGTTAAAATACAGGGTGCATATATTTATTAAACTTTAAGACATACGAATATGAAACTTTACACATATATTTACGAACCTCTCAAGTTCAGATTACAGATGTTCAATATTTCCTCCATCAGCGACACGAACAATATAACATCGATACTCAAATTCCTCCCATACTCGGGCAAGCATGTCTTTCGTCACTAATGTTATGGCAGTACGGATCCGGTTCGACAACTCTTTCAGGTTCTGTGGGAGTGGTGGTACATAAATGTTGTCTTTAACGAAACCTCACAGGAAGAAGTCACAGGGTGTCAAATCCGCTGACTGTGGAGCTCAGCTGAGACATGCTAGTCGCCAGCTCCTTGACGACCACTCCAACGGTTCGGTAGAATTTCATTCAGATATTCACGCACTAGGCGACTTCAGTGTGGGGGGCCCCGTCTTGTTGAAAAATGAAGTTGTCTTCGTGCAGCCTCGGAAACAATCAGTTTTGTAACATAGCGGGATACTGCTAACCGTTAACCGTGTTTCCATCAAAGAAGAATATGCAGTAAACAGATGATCGGGATATCGCAAAAAACACATTGATTTTAGGCGAATCTCGTTGCATGTGGGTTCTGTAGACCCCAAATTCGAACATTGTGTTTGTTTACCAGACTACTAACATGGAAAGTCGCTTCATCACTGAACACGATGCGTTGTGCGAAAGTGTTATCATTGTCAATAGCATCATGAATCTCGTTACCAAATGCCACACATTTCCGTTTGTCATCAGGACGCAGAGCTGGTAACAACTGTAACTTGTACGGCTTCATAACCAACCGACGTCTCAAAACACGCCAAATTGTTGTTGTAAGCAGTTGTAACTCCCGACTGGCACGACAAGTTGATTTTGAAGGATTGCGTTGGAAAGCAGTATAAATTCGTGCAACATTTGCTTCAGAAACACGACGGCGGCCAGGACTCTTTCCTTTACATACACATCCTGTATCTACAAACTGTCGATACCATCTACGAATGTTCCACCCATTCGGAGGATCAATTTGGTAGCTCAACCAGAAACATCTTTGCACTCTAATCACAGAATTGCACTTCACAAACTCGAGAACACAAAATGATTTTTGCTGAGGAGTAGCCATTTTAAGCATATGACGGTTACCAAGAAAAACAGAAGGCAACTGACATCTAGCGGTTATTAAATAAACTAGACTATGTATTCGTTTCTCCAATAGCCGAGCCGAGGCGCAACGATCGATAGTTTGGGCAAAATAATACTTTGTAATACGTATTTTCTTTTTGAAACACGCTGTATATTGGTAAATACAGTAAAAAGTTAGCAGTTAAATTTGAAATATAGCATGCATATCCGATTATTTGTAATACGGAGCAAGTATCGTAGAACGATTTAAGTGATGGCTATGAAAGTCGCTTTATTCAGTAATAAATCAGCGCTTATTTTACGGCCATTCTCTACTAATGATGGAGCTTCTTTAAAAGAAATGTTAGCCTGTTGGCATATCTGTATAAAACGATACAGTTCTTTTAATAGTATGAATATTTCTATATAAATGTTGACTTATTTTTTTGATGACTTCAATTTACCATATACTCTTTCTTAAGTAATTAACATTTTTTATTAACATAAAAATATGAAAAAAAATATATATGTGTGTGTGTGCGTGTCGTAGTAAGTAGTCCATCGGATATTTTTCTTTGTGCATGTCTGGAATAAAACAGTAGATAGCTTTTAAAGACTTCATTATTTTTCGAGGTATTCTCCAAAAAGATTAATACACTTTTGCATGAGCTCGAACCAACTCTGGAAGCAGCTGTTACACTCGTTTGTTGGTACAGTCAAAATTGCCATCGACTGGAACCTTTGGCCACGCAGTCCGTTCTTGAGTTTTGGAAAGGTAAAGAGGGTAAAGCGGATTTTAAGTTACATTTCGACCCATGGGCACTATTAAATCTCTCTTAGGGAATGCGAAAGATAAAGTCGAGTTAAATAACAGTCGGGGACTTGCGAAATAAAATGACGAGATTGAAATAAGCAATATATCGATGAAAGTAAACGCTTAATAGAAATCTGGTATAATGAACATTTCTCGCATATCAAGTTTAATCAGTCTGAGAAATCCAGTTTAGCAAAACACGTACTAAAAAATAATCACAGTGTGACCACGGATTGTCTAAATTTAATCAAAAATATAAATAGTTATCGTGAATTGGACAATTACGAGAGCATATTTATCGCGAAAAATAAAAATCATGCATAAAAGCCCGATAACATTCTTGCATTTATGAGTTTCTGGAAGATATAACTGTTAAGGTTCATAAGTGGAAGTGGGGATGTACTGTAATATAAGTGCTAGTTTTAAGACGAGGAAATACACTAAATTGTGTACGAAATAAATCAGTGTATGTTTGGTTGTTAGCGGGGAAAGTGGTGCGGAATTATTATGTGCGAGTTTTACCGCTGATCCAGGTGCGACACTGATTAATTATGTGCTGATACCTTTTTTGATTAATTCAATTAACCACAGGCACCATTAAAATTTACATCCAAAGTAGTATATAATTAATAATATTCTGCATTAAATACCGATATTTTTTAAATATTCCAAGACAGCACTAAACTTAATTTTTTTATTTTTAATATTATTCTATATTTTATTAATATATGTTTTATTAAGTGTGTAACAAGACATACTTTATAAATTCAGAAAAAAACTAAATAAAGCAGCCCCATAGAAAATTATCCATTAACCAACATCAGTGCTTTATTTTTGCGCATTGTGGATTTAATTAATAACTTTATTTTCGTGTTCGTTAAAAAATAAATGTACAAACAACAATAACAAAGTTGTATTTACGCAGTAATCTGTAATAATCATTATATTGATATTATCAGAGTCTAAATTATCAATAAAACAAAGAATGAAGCGTTAGTAATTTCGATTTTTATATAACGTAAATGTTGATTTGTCTAAAATTTAATTATGCTCTATCGATAACCGTGGATAGGTGCATTAATTCATTCATAAAGGTGCGAGATCAATCTATAGGTGATAAGATAATATATCTTATTTGCTTATCTAATGTAATTACGAGGACTAATCATATATTACTAATTAATACTCGTATATAGGAAATTTTCTAAATTAATAAAAGCTTGCCTTTTGTTATCAAGTTTTTTAAAAAACAAATTATATGTATTTTCTTAGATAGTTATTCTTTAAATTTGTCAAGGCATGCAACAATGGTTGGTTTATCTTGCTAAAATTTTCTAGAGTTCTTTATTGTTCAAAAAATTTATTTCCGATTTAGCCAAAATATCTTGTAAAAAAACTTGAAACATATTTATAATTATTCGGAACATTGTACGAATTCCATTTAAGTTTGCACGTGAGAAACGACTGTAAAGTTGTTAACAAAAAAGAATACGCCGATAAATCGACAAAATTGAAGAAAACAGCTAAATAATGTATATTAAGAGATCATAATGAAACAAAGTGTTGAATGTTTTTTAAACAAATATTTACAAATTGTTTAACTTATAAACTTTAGCATAGTAAAAATTAAAATATAGGTTAAACTTTTATTGCTTGGAAATCCTGTTTAAGATTTTTCCTACGGATCATAAGGGCTTAATCATGAATTCCCGTAATATTCGTAACTATTTTCTAATTGTTCAATTAGCCACCCGTCAGATAAATTAGGGAGATTCCTTTGTCTCAAAACAAGGTTCATATTTGGTTGTTAAGATATTCAATTACAATTTTCAGATCAAAACAAAATATTAACCAGAATATGAAAATTGTCTAGTACCTCCCAATGCTAACAGAGTCCAGAGTTACGAATGATTAGGAAATGTTACCATTTTCATGTAAAACTTTTTTTGTATTTTCGTCATATTCTTTTAATTTAGAAAACTTAAGAAATTTACGTCCTGGAACATTTTGGGAATCGACGAGTTTGAACTTTAAACATAAATAATTACATTTTTTCTTCTTAAGATATTATGTACATATTGTTATGATGTACGCTATTAGGTACACAGAAATATAAATAAAAAGTTAAGAAAGCTGCTTATAGCTTTTGCGAGTATATACTTACCAAGAGTCTTAGAGTGTTTTAAAAGCTTATATTTCACAGGGTAGATTCTTTTACAAGTTTTAGCATTTAACAGATCAAACATTTTTTGAATAAATAATACGTCAACTTAAATAGAGTATAAAACCCAATTTATTCAAATACATTTCTCTGTACATTTATATAAAATTTCTTATATATATATTACAAAAATAAAGTAATGCCTTTATATTGTATTTAAATATTTTACATTGTAATTAAAACAACACATTATTCATTGACGGTACAGGAAGATATTTAAATATTTAAGATTAATGTAATAAACATTAAATTAAAAATTATAATCGAACAATTTGTAATTATAAAGTTTTAGTTAGTCACATTCTGCGTATTGCAAAATAAATATATAAGATTACCTATTATACGTTAGACCTTCCATGTATACATACATAAATAACATCGTGTAATGGTTTTTACTTTGAAATAAAATCTTTGTAGAATTTATAAATTATAGTTTTAGCTGGGTTCTAATGATAATTCTTATAATATACATATATAGGTTTAAAACACAAATTTAAAGGATGTAATGATCCTCTGTCTTTTAATACTTAACCTCGTATATAAATACCTAATTATTTAATAAGTTCACATTTTTCTGAAATTCAAACTTTTCATGAATGACCTTTTATCTTTATTATAAGTTGTTCGGATGTTGTGAAACAACTTACATTGGCAGTATATATATTTAATATATATAATAGAAAATTATGATTGATAGATTAATAATTTTTCGTGGAATTAATTTTAAAAAATAATCTCTACAAAGACCGTGAAACAATGCCGCTACAATTTTTACTTTATATATTAAAGTTTCAAACGATTAATAAAAATAATTTATAAATAAAAATAATTTATAAATCAAATTGTAATTGCTTCTACTTTCTTTGACCCAAACATTGAAATATCTTTCTTTAAAGTTTCGTAGCTTTCACGAACAGTACAACCATTCTGCGAGTTTCGTCGTGTTGTCGTAGTTTCTATCGATGTGTAGTTATGCATACTGCTAGTTTTTTTTAGGATATGCTATCAGACTGAGTCTAGAGCCAGTCTATTACCATACTAAGGTACATAAAGAAGGAGTACAGCTACGTTACATCATGGGCATCATTGGATCACTGATCTACGTCTTCGCCAGATATTATACCTAGCAACATTGTCAAAACCGTACACACGTACACACTAACGAACTTGACTACAGATCTATAGAATATGTTAGTGAGCTTCGATGTAACTTCGTTATTTGCCAACGATGCGATAACAATAACCAGCGATCTTGGATTATCTATTGATAATATAAACCTCGGGAAACTATACCTGTCAACTATGTATTTTCTATGGGATGGTAGATACTACTGCACATTAATGAGCTGTCTACCATCAATCAACTTATTTATGAAGACCTTCGAAGAAAAAGCTATAGATAGTCCCAGCATCATTCGAAGTAGGAAAGAGCTCTTATTAAAACGCTAATCCCTAACACTAGAGCAGAAACGATTAGCCACGTCGAACATTTGGAGAAAGAACAGTGACATATCAATGAAGTATTGGTGAAGAATAAGTGTAACAATACAGAGATAAGAAGAACCTTAAGAAAGCCCAGAATAAAAAGATATAAAAAGTATGTTTCAGTACTGTAACCATAAAACAACTTATCTGGAACCAAGGACAAATTGTCATAAACAAAATTAATGTGCGAGTGTGGGAAAAGCTACGTCGGACAAACAGGAAGATCGATTGAACAAATATTTAAGGAATATCAAAGCGACACACGAAGGAAAAGAATTGCACAATCAATGGTTGCTCAACATGTTTGCGAGAACGGACATAAACTTCGAAGAAATAGAAGGATTAGCTACTATAAAGAACTACCATTGAATAATCAATCGTTAGAAAAGCCATCGAAATAGGAAAGCATCCAAACTTCAACTGTGAGGACGACCATAAACTCAGCAACACATGAAAGAGCCTATTATGAGAATCCGTCATGAACAATTAAGCACGATGCGTGCGTGCACGTGCGTCGATGAACCTATACACATGTAAGGGAAAATCACAACGGAAAGTCTGATAACAGATACTGAAGAAGCTGGCAATGTAGACAAACATCGATGGAAACTACGACAATACGACGAAATTCGCAAAAAAATTTACTACAAATCTATTTCATTAATCTTAAATTGCGAAGGTGATATATCGTAAAGAAAAGAAAAGGGGTTGAATACGTATACGAAATCATAATTTGTCAAGACGAGTAAAACCATTAATTGCAATTTTTGACTTAAATTTGTAAAATTGTAGTTTATGCCTATTACAGTGGAATCCCTTTGTTAATAATTAATTATTTTCGAAGCGTTAATAGAATGTAAAGATTAATATTGATATACAAATACGTATTTATCTACAAATATCTCATAAAAGATTAGATAATATCTTTGTGTGAGCTCATGTATAGAATATGCTCCAGTATTCGTCAAAAATGGAAAGGTTTTTGTTATTAATATTCATTCTCTCTTTCGTTAGTGCTGTGGAATATTATTGCGACAGGGATAGATTCCCACTAGTAACCGATTTTGGACTAGACGATTGCACCGAGGATAATTACTTTTACAAAGAAGATGCGATATACGGTTGTTTACCAGGATGTCAAGAAGGTGTTTCCAACGTAAAATCTTGCCATACCACTGGTCTCCCTTGCCCACCAGGTTATGTTTGTGGTGAAGGGGATAGTGCCGAATGCGAAATTGATGAAGATAGTATGTAAATTTATATGTTTTAAATATTAAATATTATTCAATTTTATATTGTTTACGGGATGATCAATTGAATTCTATGAAATTGTAATTAACGATTATCAATTAATGCAATATATTTTAAGATTTTTGCTAATCGAATTTCAAAAAATATCAATTTAGTATGCAATTGTTTCTAGACTCTGTTTCGAATATATTTTGGTTCAAAAGTATTTACAATTATCTAATTAATCGAATAAATTCGGGGGAAATTCTAAATGCCATAATTTGTTGTCACGTTCTTGTAAGTATTGTATTTAAAATAAGGAAAAAGTTTTGCATCTTTAACTAAAACACTGAACAACCTAAACTTTCTGGAATCTAAAACTTTACTGATATATGTTTACAATGGAGATATTATACAAACTGTGGAATAAATTAATATCTTGTGCGAACTCCTCAGGATTTATTTTTTAGTTTACTAATACAAATACGCTTAAGCATCCTGGTAGTGAACCTTTCGTTAATGTATTGACGACATATTTGTGCGTACTTTTTTTATTTTAGCTTAAAATTAGGTTTTAAAAAGCATTTATTTCCCTTCACTTGTTGTTTTAAAAAAGTTACATAAATTCTCTCTTGTATTCAGGTTAACAAACTGCATAAAATAATCCTGAAAATGAAATCATTTTTCTTATGTTTAAATTTTAGTTTTATAAGTCACAGCAGAGAACGTTGTTTCACTGAAAATTTTCTTGTTTTGGATGCGATGATCGTAGTACTTAGAACCTCTACATATACTAACTATTCGAATGGTTTTAAGACATGAATATTTTTGAACTTTTGCACTGACATATATGTATTTTTCGATCGAAACACTGTCGCTACCATGATTAATAACTGTAATAATATAATCCTTAAGAAACTTTTCACGAACTTTACAACATAGAAGTATCGAAGAGCTGAAAAAAGTTAATATATTTTAATATTCAAATAAAGGGTTTTCCAATAGGGACTTGACAACTTTTAATTCAATTTGTGAACGCACCCTTTCACTAATCATCAAACTGTTACTGTCAATTTATTCAGTAAACTTAACATTTTCATTATGGTAAAGTACACGAACGAACAACGTCTGCAAATTATAAAAATTTACTACAGAAATTCGGAGTCGGTGATCGCTACTTTATGAGCGTTAACTCCGATTTTCGGTCGTAATTCTCGCCCTAGTAGACAGGCAGTAACAAGTTTAGTGCAAAAATTTGAGTCTACATATTCGTTGTGTGATTTTGCCGTGCCAGTGAGACAACGGGTTGGTCGAAGTGTCGAAAATATCGCTGCCGCTGAAACGTCCGTAGCAAATGATCCAAATCAGTCAATTCCACGGCGTTCTCAAGAGTTGGGCATCGCCCAGACCACTTTATGGCTAATTTTGCGTAAGGATCTTGGTTTACACCCATACAAGATCAAGCTGACTCAAGAATTGAAGCCGATGGACCATTTGAAGCGACGTACGTTCTCCGATTGGGCTCTGGAAAAGATGCGCCAAGATGATCAAATTTCACCGCAAAATCATTTTCAGTAACGAAGCTCATTTTTAGCTCAATGGGTTCGTCAATAAGCAAAATATGCGTTATTGGTCGGGTGAAAATCCACATGTGCTTCATGAAACACCACTTCATCCACAAAAAATAACTGCTTGGTGCGGTTTGCATGCCGGCGGCGTCATAGGGCCATATTTTTTCGTCGACAATAATGATCGTCACGTTACTGTGAATGGTAATCGTTATCGCGCCATGATTACCGATTATTTTTGACCCGAATTGGAAGATATGGACTTGGACAACATGTGGTTTCAGCAGGACGGTGCCACAAGCCACACAGCACACGTTACAATCGATTTATTGAAGAGTAAGTTTGATGAGCGTGTTATCTCAAGAAATGGACCAGTCGATTGGCCGCCTCGTTCGTGCGATTTAACGCCTCTAGACTTTTTTCTTTGGGGCTACGTCAAGTCATTGATCTATGCCAACAAGCCGACAACGTTGGAAGAGCTCAGAGCCAACATTGAACGCGAAATAGCAGCCGTTTCGGCCGAATTGTGTAGCCGAGCCATCGAAAATTGGGTCCAACGATTCGACCACTGCAAACGTGCCCGCGGTGGCCATATGAACGAAGTCGAGTTCCATTCATAAATGTTTTGATTGTACTTCAACCCCGATCTCATACAATTTTGGATGGATTAGGCTATTTTTGAGAATACTGAGTACAAATCTGATCTGCGATTATATCCAGCAAGTAACATTTTTCTTTAAATCAGAAGTTCTTTTAATGGGTGTTTTTTAAGCTGCATGAGAACTATCGATATCGATAACTATGGTTTGATAACTGATAATGTCAAACTGTGTTGACGTTTCTGTTCAATAAGGTTTGGCAAGTCATCATGAATCGTTTAACGCCAGAACAACGCTTCCGAATTGTGGAAATTTACTTTGAAAGAAATAAATCTGTTTGTGAAGTTCATAGAGCATTTCGTCCATTTTACAGTCAACATAATCGGCTTAGTGAGCAAGTAATTCGTGCAGTTATTGATCTTTTTCGCACTAATTTTACTCTTCTCGATTCAAAACCATCAACAAGACAAAGAAATGTGCGTGCCGAAGAGAATATTGCTGCTGTAGCGCGAAGTATTAAAGAAGACGTTGAAATGTCGATTCGTCGTCGTTCTCAACTGCCTTTATCCTTCGACTACGTGGAAAATTTTACGTAAGAATCTTGGCTTACGTGTCTATAAAATACAGCTCGCGTAAGAATTGAAACCAAACGCCCATTGTTTGCGCCGCATTTTTACTGATTGGGCTCATTTGAAACTGACCGAAGATGAGCATTTTTATCAAAGAATTGTGTTTAGTGATGAAGCTCATTTCTGTTTAAATGGCTACGTCAATAAGCAAAATTGCCGTATTTGGAGCGAAGACAATCCTCAAGCCGTTGGTGAATCACCATTACATCCATTAAAATTGACTGGTGCAGTTTACACGCTGGCGAAATCATCGGTCCTTATTTTTTTCGAAATGAGGAAGAAGCTGCCGTTACGGTGAATGGCGAGCGCTATCAAGCCATGCTGACTGAATTTTGTTTCCAAAAATTAATCAGCTAAACATCGACAATATTTGGTTTCAACAAGATGGCGCAACTTGCCATACAGCGCGCTTAACAATCAATTTATTGC
This sequence comes from Dermolepida albohirtum, assembly GCA_031893035.1. Taxonomy (NCBI): domain Eukaryota; kingdom Metazoa; phylum Arthropoda; class Insecta; order Coleoptera; family Scarabaeidae; genus Dermolepida; species Dermolepida albohirtum. The sequence continues at coordinate 1,363,432 of JAVIWB010000555.1, read as the reverse complement.
AAAATCAATTTGGTGGCTTCGTTCGTGCGTTGTAACGGCTCTGGAATACTTTTTATGCGGCTATGTTAAATCATTGACTTATGCCGACTAACCAGCAACTCTTGAAGCATTGGAAGCTAATATTCAAGCCACCATACGGTCAGATTTATCGGAAAAAGTAATCAAAAATTGTACTGACTGAATGGACCATGTAATTCGTAGCCGCGGCGGACACATGCCGGAAATCATATTTAAAAAATAAATGCCATGAAATTATCTACCAGATTATAATAAAAAAAAATCATTCCTACAACATTTCTGTCTTATATTATAATTTTAAGTTCTCAACCTCTTAAGAAAACACCCGATACATAACGGCAACAAAAAACCTTAATTACCATACCTTACTGTGTGTTGTTAACAAAGACATATGTTAATATTGGGATACTTTGGGAAGTAGTTAATTACAAAGCACATCAATGGAATATTTGCGGTAATCTAAAGGTAATAAGAGTTTGAATGTGCTTACGAACAGGGTTTACTAACTACCTCTTGCTTTTTGTATTTATGAAACGCGTGCTACTTCATTTTCGTCAACCAAAACTGATAACAAGTAATATATGAACTGCACGAAAACAGTTGATTGAAACAAAATATTTCTTCTGTCTCTTTTCATATAATTAACAATAGTTTTCACAGAGATTAAAGAAAAACTTTGTTAATTTTTTTGAGGTCTCAAGTAATAGAAATCTTTTTGGATGACAATTTCGAAAAGTGTTTAACAAGTTGAATTATTGCAAACAAGGTAGACTTTTAAATGTTTCGATAATAAAGAAAAACAGTAAGTGATAAACAAGGTGAGTGCAATTAAAGTAAAGCAAGATCAAGGTTTCTGGAATCAAAACATATGGGGTTAATAATGTTAGATATTGTACTACGTGACTATCATAATAAAGTTTATAAACTAAGTGTTAAGAAAGAAAGATTTTGATTTACTATCTGAATAATATTGCTTTTCTTTTTTATTCCGTAAGATTAATTTCCATGGATAAAATAAAATTGTAGTCGAAAAAAAGTTAAAAATTGGAAAGAAAGCATTAGCAGATTTGAAATTAACATAATAAATAAATATATTTTATTTCTAGTAATTAAAAACAATTAAAATTTGTAAAATAGTACTATACAATATTAAAAAACGCTTAAAAGACAACTTAGAAGAAGCAACGAAAAATTCATGATAGGGCTTTAAGGCAAATAGAAGATAACTCTCAAACTCAAATTTCATAATATGTAAGTAATTAAAAACGCAATTGTTGAGCATGAGGAAATTAATCTATACTTTAATGACTTAGAGTAAGCCTTCAATAGTATAAATTCGAAGGAGGTCTTCAAGTGTTCGTGGCTAGTTTGCGTTAAATTAACCCACCTAAAAATAAACTGAAGAAGTTAAGTCACAACTTTTTGAAAGCCAATTGCATTACTTGAAGTTATCCGTTCACCAAACTATTCTTACAATACGTCGATAGTAGCATTAGAATTGCGACATGTGTCATCGTCTTGTTGGGTCAAATTATCTCCATCTAAATTTGATCATAAAAAAAATCTGTTAATATCAATCGGCACTGCTCATCAGTCACTGTAACTCCATCTTCAACTTCGTTTTGGAAAAAATGGCACGTCATATACCACATCATACAATGACCTTTATGCGTATGTAAGGGGGTCTTATTTTAACATCGAAAACGATTGTTTTGTTTTTTTAATATATTCACTTAATCAGAAATCAGTTTTATCTGAGAGAAGAATTTTTACTCTTAAAGATTGCTTCAAGCTGCTTTAAGGACCAAGAAATAAAGTTAGGGAACTTACGATAGCACTGTAGCTTCAGTTCTTAAGTTAACACAATCTTATGTGGGTGTAAAGCCAGGTTTTTTTGCAAATAAATTTCATCGCTTCGACGAATTGCAAGTACAGAATGGGTATTATGTAAACAATAGCTTTTGTCGAGTATTCACAAAAAACGTTCATAAAATTTTTATTTTATAACTGAATGTTCTTGAAGAGTGTATTTAGACATGATGAATTATCATAGTACACTAAATACAAATGACAATTGTGACAGTTATGACATTTTAAATATGGTTGTCATTTCATTTTAAAATCATATTGTTATTTGAAAACCCTTTACGAAATATGGCAATTAAATAACGAGACTGCGTTCCTTCCATCAAGCGAGGCTATAATTAAAATATCATTGAAAATATATAAAAAAAAATATCAAATTCCTTGCAAAATTTAAAAAATCGCCAACAGAATGTTTACAAATATTAAAGGAGGTGTTTGGTGATAATGTTATGTGACATGCGCTAGTTTTGAATGGCTCGGGAAGAGGTCGAAGATGATGAACGTCCTGATCGACTTGTGGCGGCAAGAACTGAAGGGAACGTTCAGAAAATTAGTGAAATTGTGCGGAAAGATCGACATCTGAGCATTCGGATGACCGCCGATATGGTAAACATTAACAAAGAAACGGCAACGCACATTTCGCGTGATGAATGAACATTGACAAAAGTTTGTGCAAAAATGGTGCTGAAAAACCTCAATCAAAAAGACAATCGGATGAATATTTGCTCTGACATCATGGAACGACTCACAGAAGAACTAGACTTGCTCGCAAAAACCATCGCATGTAATGAAACTTGGATTTTCCAGTATGACCCGGAAACAAAGTCTATCGATGGAGAGGGAGGCCGGAAATTGAAGACTATGCTGAGTGTTGTTTTTGATATCAAAGGTTTTATCATGACTGACTTGGTGTCCGAGGGTGAAACCGTTAATCAGGAATACTACAAAGAAGTCCTAATCAAGCTGAGGGAAAGAATAAGGAAGAAAACACCGGATTATTGGAAGAAAGACTCGTTGATTCTGCACCAAGACAAATCTCGCGCCATGTGACTTCTACCTGTTTCCAAAGTGAAAAGTGCTTTAAAGGAAACACATTTTCTGTCCGTTGAACATGTAAAAGCAAAAGCGACAGAGTTGCTGAAGAGACCGACAACTGATGAACTACAGCATTGTTTTGAACAACGAAAGACACGTATACAGAGGAGGAGAGTAGTAAGTTTGTTTGCAATAAATAACATTTCTTACACCAGTCTCGTTATTTATATTTTAGTAATGCATTATACAATTGATAGTTAGAAGTATGTGAACAAATACGAGTATCTTAAATTAAGTAGGTTAAATTTCTGTTAGTCAAGACAAAGATGGAATCATATAATCTTATATTGCAAACGCATATTTTCAGCGAAAGCTGGATTTACATACATTACTAGATGGTAAAGTAATTGAATATTCTTTTGCGAATATAGATTAAGGAATTTTAGTTAATGTTTCCATTAAATAAATTCTAAACCATGAAATAATGAATATAAAAATATAATTAGTATATAATCTAGATATATTATTCATAATATTGTATATAAAAAATATATAATTAAGTTCATTTTTAATTTATAGGCTGTTATAAATATTATATTGACGACAAAACTTATTCGGAAGCACTTTGGAAACCAGAATGTCTATCAGATTATACTTGGGCACCTAAGCAATGTAAAGGAGAAACAGCAAATGGAAGGTTTGATATTGATATTAATATTATATAAATGACCTTTTTATAATAGATTTCTGCTCAACAATGAAATAAATTCTAGTTTTTGCCTCACAAATGATTCCAATTGTAAAAATTAGTACAATCAAATTCACTTATAGCACGTAACGAACGATCGATTTTAACGAGTATTTTTTCAAGTCATCAACAATTATTCATTTAATTGAATATATTTTTAGTTTGAATGTAGGGAATCAACTACCACTTCTGTTATAAGTTCAGTTCATAAATCACGTTTCCCGATCATAAACGTCCGACTGGAAAATTCGTAAATTTCTTTGAGTAAGATTTAGTTAATACAAATCTAATAAGGAATTATTGAAAAAACTATTATTGAAAGCATAGTAAAATACCTTTGCCAATTTTACATAAGATTTAATTAAATCCAATCCCACGAGACTAACAGCTCTAAAAGAAGATAGTAGAGACCTAACAAAATATTAAATATCTTTACTTTAATTTTAGAAATTATCTAAAGATATTAAATACTTATAAAATCGTCTTGTACTTTTAATTAAAAGAATTTATATTGTTATTAGAATTTTTTAAAGTTGCAAAATGGATGTAAACATGCTCTATAAAAATCGGATGTTTATGTACATTTGATGGTTGCCAACATTCAAGAGTTATAAATAGGGCATTGTAACATTAAGGCTGGACTATTTATAAATTATAACTTATAAATTCAAACTCAAAGTTAAGTACTTTTCAGTCGGGAGAACTGTGATCGCAAACCTTACTCATAAGGAATACATTTTCTTCTTATTCATGAAAATTAATGTATTCTATGCAACAACGAGAGCTCAATAGTTTCGCTTCATTTATAACGAACAATATTGTGTAAACAATTCGTCGAGCCTTGCTTTTTGCAACGTACAATGTTTCAAAGTGATATGAAGTTACAATAGCATCCAGTCTTTACTGATATACATACATATGTATAAACGCGACTATTTTCAACTACATATATCTAACAACAGAAAGTCTCTTACTCTAGAAAAAAATATAAAAATAATTGCGACATTGTTATTAGAAGAATAGCAAAATAAATATTGGCAGTGACATCTCCATTACCGATGTTTGTAGAAAATATAATTTTTCGAGTTTTATCATTTCGACTGTTTAGAAAAAGAATAGATTAGGAAGCCAGTAAAAAAGGTTGATCAAATTTTGTGTAGAGATTTAAACAAAAAGGAAATCAAAATATACCTCTAAGAAGCTTAATACTTCAAGAAAACGCTGAAGAATATTAAGAAAGAAAAAAAATCAAGTTATCGTCACCTAGTGGTGAGTTGCTGGTTTATTCAAAAAGTTGGATAGATCATTTTAAAAAGAGGTACCACATTCCTTTGATCAAAATCCAGGGAAGTCCTGCAAATATTTCGATAGAGACGACAAAATCTGGAAAACATCTGACCTGAAATATGAAAAGGCTATCTTGATAATTGTAGTTTTAATGGCGCTGAAACTGAAAACTAAAGTGTTGCCTGTTAATTATATATGAAATAGAAAATCATGGATAACATCAGATGTTTTTGAGAAGGAAGTAAGAAGCTTTTGAGTTACAAAAATGATAGAGAAAAATATTATAACTCACGATAGAAAATTATCTTTCCCCCCTCCTAATACAACAATAGCTTTACAACCCATAGTTCAATGTATTATTGCTTGTCAGATGATACCTTACTCGAATAACGATATAGAATTCAAACTCTCTTTATTAGATACTATACTAACATTAAATACATCATGTAATGTGTTTTCAAAACACAATTGTTAACTGTTATAGACATGCTGGTTTTAACTTTATTCAGAATTTAATGTCGATAACGAAATTTCCTCGATACAATGGATACAAAATGAAAAATCTCTTAATCTACATAAATTGGCTATATAAAGCAATCTCCTGAAGGAATCTGCGAATACCGACTGAATGCGTTGTAGAAAAAATTACGTAACATATTCCTGAAAGCTTTGTTGACAGAAAGAAGGGGTCGATAAAATCTTTACCAAGACGACCACACCAGACATTTAATGAAAAGGTATGTTGGTAATACGTAACAGTAGTCGTATGAGAGTTTTCTTTGTTCCAAATATGGGTGTTCTGAAAATTAATAATTCCATTTCTTGTAGAGCAAGATTCATCGGTAGCTTGTAGAAGAATCAGGAAATTAAAATTTTCTGTGTATTGTCAAATTAATCACTGGCAGAAATTTCTGCACTTGGTATAATATAGTAGAAACAAACCTTGCACAAGTGTAGCGTAGAATGGATAGAATTGTTACTCGCCTAATGTTCCATATGCTTGTAGATAAAACATCGAATGTTGACCAGCTTTAACTCGTACAAATTTTAGCGTATCAGCTTCCCTAAGACGTATTTCAGGTTTTAAACGTTACTATTTGATATCCTTCGATAGAAATATTTTCTTTTGTATCAACAACAGAGCTACATTTATGTACCTCGTCATAAATTGAAATATCTGTTTGTTCTAGGCGATTTAAATTTAATTTAATTTAACGAAAACTTTTTTTCATCTCTTCTATTATCAATATCTTGGTAACTTATTAATTTAGGTTATATGCTTATATAATTTTTTTTTATTTCGTAGTGAAGAACAAACTGAACTAGTGCCGTGCAATTCTGAAACACTCGGTATATTAATAACATAAAGTAGAAGATTTATTATCAATTATAGTTTTTAATTACTATGTAGTAATTTTATAATCGATTGTGATCTTTTACTTTGTGATTGGTTGCGATTATAGAAATGAATGTGAATTTTTTTTACTTAAAAATTTTAAAAAAAATTGTTGGAGGACACGTATATCCAGTTGTGTTTTCGCATAAGAATACAAAGATTCTGATACATTACTCTCTGTAGTTTTCTAAGTATGTAGATAAAATGTATCATTTAGAATAAAGTAATGCGAGAATGTAAATGTTAAACTGAATTTGCATTTTTATTTTTTAGATGTTTCTGTTTTGATGCTACGGGAAATAGAATTTTCGGTGAAGCTTTTTCCTATAATGCTGATGATATGACATGTGGTATGTGTTAGTATGTTAACATATATACTTAAAACGTAATATTTAGCTTGCAGCAGACGACGAAATGAGTTGGAAGCCTCTGGAAGTAATGTATTCGTCAGTTTACACTGTGATAGCATGGGAAACTATGAACCGTTACAATGTGATATTGATTCTGAACAATGTTGGTGTGTTGAGCCTAAAACTGGCGACGTTATAGCAAAAATAGTTCCAATGAGTTTAATGTCCAAGCTATCATGTTGTAAGTAAATGATGCTTTTTGCTATATTATAATACAATACATGATTTAATGCTATTGATATCAGTTTAACCGCATAATCAACTCACATTCTTATGAGAAAATACTTGGTTTATTTATTTATTAATATATCCATGCACGTATAAACTAATCCTCACTAAAACTAGGGTTACCGGCAAAACAATGATTAACTGTACATAGATCTAACTTGTAATAAGCTATTGAAAATTCATAAATTATATACGTGGGATGTCTTTTAAGTTTTGCATAGTGGGATATAAAGGCCGCCACTAATCAAATGTCGGTATTAAAAGTTAACCTCCATCTTAAGTTAACCTAAATCCAAAATTTCAGTGCGATACGTGTAGTGTTGTAGCTACAACGAACTGTCAAGGTTGAGAAATTAATTGAAAAATGGAATTAAACCGAGAACATTTCCGACAAAAGTCATTCGTTCTCGACGTGTCTCCAAAGAGATGGCAGCGACATTTGTCTTGCAAGCAGATCATACAGCAACAATTCCTCTACAAGACCAAAGAAGTGTTACTGCCGATTGGTATATGGTACAACCATTTGTTTGCCGCAAATTATCACTGAGCTTGAAAAAATTAACCTCGAACAATAAATCATCCTCCACCAAGACAATGCAAGTTCGCACACAGCACGCAAGACAATTGAATTTTTAACGCAACAAAACATCGAATTGTTGGACCATCCTACATACAGTTCAGGCCTAAGTCCCAACGATTTCTTTACCTTTCCGAAAATCAAAAAGGGACTTCCTGGCAACGGTTTCAGACGTCAGAAGGAGCAGTCGATGCCTTCAAAAACGTAATTTTGACTGTACCAACAAACGAGTGGAACAACTGCTTCCAGAATTGGTTCGAGCGCATGCAAAAGTCCATTAATCTTCATGGAAAATACTTCGAAAAACAATAAAATCTTTAAAAGCTATCTACTGTTTTATTCCAGTTTTATATGCATGACTTAAAAGACAACCCACGTATAAATTGTATTTTCATTTCATTTTATCCCTTACAGTTTCTTTCCAATTTTAAGTCCTCCTGCACACTCTAAAATCTCGTCCTCCTAACGCTCACCTTTCTTCTTCTGTTATTAATCGACTTTTTATAGATAGCTAGCTTTAATATCTATTGTCTTCCGAATTTCTCTGCATGTCTCAGCAACCTTAATCTTTGTGCTTTAGTGTGCACAACTATATTTGCTTCATTATATAACATTTCCTGTTCTTTATTGCTCCTTTTTTTCTGTCCTCTGTCAGTATTCTTACCAGCATTAATTACTCTCAATATCTTTCTCTCTCAGCTTCTCAAATTTTTTTCATCCACCTTCCTTAAAACCCACATGTAGTTTGTTTAGGTTTTTCTTTCGAAAAATACAATTATGTAGCAACTGTTGAGATTGTCGTTTTTTGTGAAGCCAGGTTTCATTAATCATAATAAAAATCAGCTTAGGTTTCACTAAGCAGCTTCAAATTAACGCTTGACGTTCGGATTCTTTCGCGTTTTTAGTCACAATTTAATTTTCACAGTCTAGTTGTTCGAATTGCGAATTGTGAGTTTATGCTCTTTATGTTAGGATTTTTACACTTTATTCGCAGTGCTGCAATTAAAAGAAAATGTCAGATATTAACTAAAACCTAGAAGCAAAAAAGAAGCGTCACTTTCGCCAAGTCATCGACGTACATTTTCCATTGACATATTTGCATACCTGTTACCTATTATTTCATATTGCAACAAATGCACTCATTTGTTGCAATATTACTTTCGTACGCAAGTTAAACGTGCGACAGTACTTATATTTTCTCTAATTGACAAATTGGTCGAACATATTTGTACATATATGTAAGCTTCACATGTTCATATAATCCTACAAAATAGTATTAACTACTTTCACATCAGTGCCTAGGGTTGCTTAAATCTGGCTGATAGTACCCTGACGCTCTTCCCTCTTCTTTAGCCAATATCGAAAATTCGTTTTGATGTTTATGTTCACTATATAATTTAAAAAATAATATTTCCTATACTATACGAAATAATCGTAAGTAATTAATTATTTTTTGCAAAAAATTATTCCTGCCTTATATTTCTACTTATTGTAGTTTATGTTTCTTGTAGACCGAACATTTTGTGCTATCGACAAGTATAAATGCAATAATTTATCCTTGTACTGTTAAATCACATTTTATTTTAAGACAATGCTACAACAATGGGCTCACAATATTTACGACAGTGCGAAAGTCACCTATACGCTCAAAGCAAAATTGCCGATGAATTCAATGCTCATGGAACCACAAAAACAAATTATGAAATACTTTTATGTCAATATGACGGAAGTTATGGACCTTATAAAATTTCAAGTTCAAAGTAAGTATTAATGCAGGAAAGACATTAAAACATTCATTAAATATATTTGACTAAGTTTAGTGGAATGATAATCGATATTAATTACTAATCAACGACTATAAATTGATTGTTGTATTACCCTTTTACGTCAGCAAATGAAACTTGCAAATCATCTACTAATTTCCACTGACTGTTGAAACTTGGAATTCTGATTTACTCGATAAGCAAATTCATTTATAAAATTAGGTTTATGTGTACTATACGTATTATATAAATAAATATCCAATGTTCGTGTTACGCATATGGGAATTATTCCTCATTTTTATAACACGATAAAAAAGAATAAAAGAGGTATTAAATAGACGCAGTTATGAGTGATTGACAGAGTGAGAGAGAAGAAATGTACCCAGCCATTATAAACTTAGAAATATCAAGAAAATCTTAGCCAAGGAAATTCAGTATCCACATGAAGGGCATGAAGATTAGAAGTAAAGGATAGGATAACTAAAGGGAACAGGAAATTCGGAAGTCTCAGAGCACTCTTGAAATTGAATTTTGTATCATAGAAGTCAAAAACGCGAGTCTATCCGGATGGTGGTGAGACGTAGGCAATGAATAAAAAGGAGGAGGAAGCATTGAAAAGAAAGATGCTGAGGACCATTTATGTAGGAAAAAGCACTGAGAAAGGTTGAGTAAATTGATCAAACTAAGAACTGAGGGATCTATACAGGAAACTTAGAGTAACTACATGGCGATTCGCAGAAAAGCGGTCAGAAGAAAGCAAAAGGAATACCTAGGAAAGATGGAGTGAAAAAATGCAAACTGATTTGAAGTATATAGAATTATAGGCAAAAAGTGTTAGACAGAAGCAGTGGAGAAATGCAGTGCATCAGCATATGTATATGTAAAGAACTGAATTGTAAGAAAATCTAAATCAGCCCTGGGCCTACAAGGCCTGTTGAGCTTTGTCAAAATATAAATAGAGGCAAACGGATCACAGTCTAGACGACCATTTGGAACATTTGCATCCGAATCCATGTCCTTTATTAAGCACCTGGCGATCAATGTTTAAAGTAACCACGTACTTCTGCTAGTTGTACAAAAACAACCCGTAACAGACAATGCTTCATTTTGACGGTTGTGTAAAGTGGTTAATATATGATTTATCGATTTTATGTAGAACTGCGTGAGTAAGGTGTTCTTTATATTGTGCTTGAATATTTCTTCTTGTCTGACCTATGAATCACAACTTATTTTATAAATAGTGGATTGTTGCTCTTTATTAAAATAATTTTGAAATGTGTTGCTGTTGGAAAAGTCTGGAATCAAATTGTACTTTTTAAATAATTGACAAGGCTATTAAGTCAAATTCTGTGAAACGTTATTTTGCAGTACTTTTTAACATTATTTGAAGCGTCCGATTACAATGTGATATTCGAAAATTATTACTTTTTCTTTTCGAGTTTATTTTTGTTTTTAATTTTTAAAACTATTTTTTTTTGTCAAAATTATTAAATTTTGCAACTCTAAATACTTGTCTTTTTTTTATTTATCGGTGATAGTGGGATTGAAAGCAATCTATTAATTGAAAAATAAAAACTACTCCTTTTGTATTTGTGATAAGCATAACTAAACTGAAAATTTTAAATCCAAAAATAGTAAACTTTTTCCTTTTCGTAACTCATTTGTTGACGGATATTTTTATATATTGATTCTTTTTGAATTTTAAGAAATTATAAATATTGAAAGATTCCGGTACAATTGTAAACACATCATCAACACATCTTGCCCAAATTTGGGAAAAATTTCTTAATTTTTTAAACTTTGTTTTCAAAGTTTTTACGCAACAGATTAGCTGAGAAAGAAGAAAGAGAATTACCCATAACTTTGCCGAATGTGTGTTTATAGAATTCATTATTAAAAGAAAAAGTATTTTGATCCATGCATAATTTCGTGAATTTTATACGTTCACTCGTTAATTCAGGTAAAATTGAATTGAAACGAAGAAAATCTTTAAGCATAATTAACATGTTGTCTACTGGAATACACGGAAATAGGATTACATACAACATTAGTTTGTCACCCGCTTCTACTTCAAATTTGTTTAATTTCGAAATAAAATACTTAAAACAGAAAAATGTTGTTCAAATATAAATTTACTAAATTCTTTTACTAACCATTTGGCAATTTCATAACTAAAAGAATTTATGTTTGAAACAATTGGACGATATGAATTTCCTGGTTTGCGCATTTTTGGCAAATAATATAAATGAAAATTTCTAACTGTTAATGTTATTTTTTGTTTTTTGTCCAGTAATGAATGAATTGCAATCATTTAAAGTTTTTTACCTTAACATACGGCACTGAATTTAGCATAAGCTGTACATCATACACAATCAATAAGGTTGATATATAACCCCTTTCCACATTAACTTTCGTAATTCTGTATACGCATTTCGACAACTAAGTTGTCATCATCAGCAGATAATTGCAAAGTGTCGCACCTGGTAAACCACGGCGAAAAATAACGGGTGAGACAGAATAACGAGCGATTTTAAAAAGGCTGTAAAAAACAAGAAAAACAATATTTAGGAATAAATTCATTATTTTCTCAAAGAACATAAAAAAGCATTAATTACTTTATTTTTTAAAAATAACTCCGGAAAGATGACATCCGTTCAGGCGTACACATTCTTCCAATCGTGTTTTGAAACTATTCATTACATTTTGCAACATTGCTAGGGGAATGTTTTCCACTTCCTGTCGGATCCGTTCTTTCAGGGCTTGAATTGTTTGTGGTGGGTTATCTTGAAACACTTTACTTTTTAAGTACCCCCACAAGAAAAAGTCGCACGGTGTGAGGTCCGGTGAACGGGAAGGCCAGGTGATGTCCCCATCTCGAGAAATCACATGATTCGGAAATAATCTGTTAACAATATTCATGCATACTCTGGCTGTATGGGAGGTTGCTCCGTCTTGTTGAAAAAATGTTTCCTCGTTAACTTCGTAGCGTGCAAGCTGTGGTTCAAAAAAGACATAGCGCACCACACAGTAACTTTTGTGGAATGAAGGAGTTCTTGATGCATTTGTTTAGGATTTACGTCACTCCAGTATCTAAAGTTCTGCTTATTGACGTAACCGTACAAATGGAAATGGGCTTCGTCACTCATCCATAAGTTGTTTACAATATCCTCATGCTGATTAATTAAATCTGAAAACTCTTCACAGAATCGTTGTCGACTCACATAATCCGTGCCTTTAAGAGCCTGTACGATTTGGATTTTGTATGGATGAAGGTGGAGATCCTTGTGTAATATTCGTCTGACAGTTCGGTTTGAAATCCCAAGTGTAGTGCTATGCCGGCGAGCTGAACGACGCGGGCTTTGCTCAATAGCAGTTCTTACACGGTCGATATTCTCGGGCGTACGCACCGATTTTGGCCGACCAGGTTTCTTTTTTTGTCGTTGACGAAGGTTCCTCAAAGTTCCTAACCTATTTTTTAATGGCACAGGCAGACGGCACTGGTTGATTGCGATTAATGTTAAAATGATTTCGAAAGGCACGACGCGCGCGTATGTAAGAATTATCATTTTCATAAAACGCCTTAACGGCGTACGCACGCTGTTGAGGGGTCCAACGCTCCATTGTTACTAAATGCTAATATCAAGGAAACATGGCTGATAGCGTCCCTACCACCTCCGAATCACACGGCGCGAATCGCGGGCTTTCTAAAATCGCTCGTTATTCTGCCCCACCCTGTATCTGTACGAAAACAAACTCCGTACGTGATCTGTACCGTTGAGAACCAAAATGTACACTGTATGTTCGTTTCACAAGATTTTTAAAATTGTTTTACTTAAACTAAGATGAATGACATTGAAAAAGAAACACGGACATGACCGATAAGTACCTGCATTTTCGCCGTGGTTTACCAGGTGCGACACTTTGCAATTATCTGCTGATGATGACAACTTGTCGAAATGCGTATACAGAATTACGATAGTTAATGTGGAAAGGGCTTATATATCAAACTTAGTGATTAAGTTAATCAACCACAGGCTCCATCAAATTCAACACATAATCCTTCTCATTTAGTGTAACGTAAAGATGCAATCTTTTTTTTTGAGTGATGCGATTAAATGGTCATTTTTATTGATTAAATCTTACATTTGAAGTTGTTATAACGTTTACTGAGTTGTGATTAATTTCTAGTTGTATTAATTATATATTTCAGTGATTCTACTATTCTCTTTGGTTTATCACCGTGTAGTTTGATGTGTGTTTTTTTAAACTTGAGAAACTGTTTAAACGCTATGCAAGTTTTCAGAAATTTAATGTCCAAATGGATGGTTCTTGTCCTTGTAATCACACGAATAAGCTTGTTCAATTAACTTGAATCTAACACTACGAAGTCGTGTTTTATTTCAATAATTGATGTTAGTCCGCATTATACTTCCTTTTTGTTCCAATTCTCCTTATAAAACGTTGTTATCTTTAGAAGTCAGTCGAAACAAGGTTTATCTACTAAACACAAGTCAACTTCCTCACTATCGTTGAACATTCATTCCATACATTTATGACACCCATTCCATAAAGACTACACAACTTTTGACAATTGTTACATATTCTTTTCAAATTTACATATCAAGGTTTGGTGCAATCTATATATGACTTAATAACAAACTCATGTTACTCATATACTTGTTAAGCTTCCAATGCCCTTTTAGTAGATCATCTATTATCCTAACGAACTTTTTAGTCTAAATAATCGAAAAACATATCATCCTAGTCTTAAATTGTGCCCACCACATGTATTCTTTTTTAGAGTGTCATGGAACTGGAAATCTACTTTGCATAGCCTGATATTTTATTACTCGATTGTACTATAAACACCAAATTTTATTATTCTTAATTATTCTCGGAAGCGGGTGCAGAAAAGGTAAGTCACAGTAGTTGGCATCCCCAAACTTTCAGCTAAAATTAACTTGACTGTTTCTCAATTAATCTGCAATTCTTCAGTTAGCAATGTCACACTTATAGTCTGTCGAACCTACTATATGTCACGTTTTGTTAATGGTACACTTATCACTGTTGTTTTCAGTAGCATTTCTGCGTTCATTACAGTTTCTTGATCAGCTCTTATGTTATTCAAACATATTTGCCTTTTCCACCATATTAAATTTGAAGTAGTGTTAAGGAATCGGTTGCGCATTTGAAGATTTTGACGAACAATTTACATATGTAAATTTTAAGTTGAGTCATACGTTACTTCACATCTCGAACGTTAATTTTGACGGCAAAATGGACACCCAGTTATTGGTCTACAAATTTTAATTGTTTGTAATAATTAGAAACAAAATATGCGAAGTTACTTTTTTATCCACATTTATAAATTTGCTCTTTACTCTTTATCCAGTGCGTGACGAATTCAATTTATATCGTTCTAAGATCTCTTTCTGATCAATATGAAACGATGAAAACAAACAGGAATTAAATATCTTATTTTTCAAATCACGTTCATTATTGTAAATAATTCCAAAGCGCTGTCCTTTTAACTTCATGAATTCACTTTGACTGACTCTCTGTTAGCACACAGGTATTCAAATAGGAACCATCGAGGATGGTGCAATACTTGTGAAATATTATACAATCTTTCTATGATCCAAGAAATAAACACCTTTATTTATTATTGTGTAATATTTTAAATGTTTTGAAGGGTTATTAATATTGGGAAATATTCTATTTTCAGACTTTATAAACGACCTCACACGAGAAACCCTGTGTGTTAAAAAACGGGGATCCGTTTTGTAGTCGTCATACCAAAAATAGTACAATTCATCAAAAATTGTGTGATTATTATTCCTTTGAAGACCAGTGTATTAGTTTTTCAACACTTAATTAATTTTATCACCTTAAAATATGAAAACTTATGTAATATCAATACAATTACGTCATGAGACGTTCAGAAAATTAAATTATTACATCTTGTACATATATAGTCAACCACAACATAATTTCCAATTGTTACAAGTTTAATGTATCATTGCAGCGTTTACTGTGTATGGAAAGATAATTCAGTGTTGGGTTATCAAGCAAGTTATGACAGCTCCATTGCCACAATGAATTGCAGTAAGTAAATGTTTAAGTCAATATTCTTTTAGTATAAAGATTATTTCGTAGACTGTGCTATAGACAAGGAAACATTTTCATTAGCTGGATTGAGTCATACGTTGACGTGCCAAGCGAATGGTAATTATAATGCAATTCAAATGGACGGCGCTGAATATTATTGCGTGGATGATGATGGTTTCATAAAAAGTGAAAATTTTGAGACTTCACCCGATTGCAGCGCTTATGTATAATATAGTAGTATTTATCTGCAAAGATGTAAATATAAAAAGTAATTTATGTAGTGATTTTATGTATTATTTTGATAGAATTTTTAATTGAGTATAGATTATAAACTATTTTCATAAATTTAAATAATTTGTAAGTTTGCAGTTCCTTTTAATCTAATCGTGGATCATTTTTATTTGAAATGTTTCATATTTTTCTTCCTTTTAATCTAATCGTGGATCATTTTTATTTGAAATGTTTCATATTTTTGTTCCTTTTTTTGTCATCATTATATACCGAAATGTATAGAATATTTAGGCATTTATAAATAATAACAAATATAAAGAATTAATTTATATTTCTTCTATGTAAATATATTAATTCTTTTATGAAATATAGTTCTTGTAATAAAGCTTTATATTTGTATTTGAAACTATAATGTACAATGGCCGCTAAGTAATTAAAAACAAGGTTTTGAGCACAAGTATAATGTTGGACGGTAATTGTTTGAATGAAATTGTGTTAATGAATAACAATGACAAACATATTCTTGTGACATATTGCTAAGGGGCTATTATTGATACTTTTGTTTATTGAGGATGTAATATTAGACTTTGAGAATAAAGCTTACCTGATGAGATAAATATTTTATTAAATTCTTTTGTAAAATGTTTTATAAGGGTTTAGCAGAAGTTCTCTTGAATCAACCAGGAATAGCAGACAGTTAACACAACATTCAGATAAATAAATCGCTGATTACTTACAAAAAATGATTTTATTAACTCTCTCTAAACTTAAAAACATCCAAACATTATTAATAAGTGAGTTTAATGACGATATTTAAAAATTAATATATACACAATTATAGGGAAAGATTGGTAATCTTTTAAGCATTTTTTAAATATACTATTATTACCTCTTTTAGTTCTTTATGTGTTATGTGTTAAGGGGTTAAATGTCCCCTTAATTAATACAACTAAATAATAATATAGATATATTATTCAATAGCAAATATTTATTTACACGTGATGGTTAGTAAATTTATTACGAGCGCGTGTCCGGCTAGCTGAAGCCCTGTAATTAATGCAAATAAAATATAAAGTAAATGTAAGGAGTTAATAATTAGTAATTGTGTACAATGAGTATCAAAAGTCCAGGACGTGCGCCAAGCTGAAAGAAAGATATTAGTGGAAATAAAACAATAGAGTTGCCCTTAAAATTTTATTCACTAATTTAATTTAATTAGTGAGTACATTAAACAAAGATAATTAACAAGGCCGAGAGCAACAAATAAAACAATAAACATAAACATAAAAGTAAATCTAGAGACATAAAGCTGTTTAATAAAATATAAAAAGGGTTAAATTAAAATATGTTACGGTTTGCGTGTGTGTATATCCTAGGCCAGGATGTTATGTACATTTTGCGGTCGCAAAATAAACACGTGGATACTGCATTAAAAACTTAACTTTACAAACACGTCGAAGGGATGCGTGTGGCTTTGGTGAGGGCCATGGTGGAAGTCTCTGTCTCTTTCACGCGGAGGTTTAAGTAACAACCCGTAGCTGAAGGGTGGGGTACTGGTCATGTTTGAATCAACTAATAGCAAAAGAGAATAGGCACGCTAGAAATTAGCGCTGTAAAGATATTGGCATAAATTAAAATTGCAATATCAATTGCAATATCAATTTCAATATAGATATCTAGACAGAATGATGGACATGTACTCTGTGTGAAAAATAGGATTAATATTTGAATCTCTATTGCATTTAGATATCAATATGCGGAATTAATATTAAATTTTAGTCAATGGAAAATTATCAGTAAGGAAAAGGTTTGTTGTAAAAGTTCTAGGTATTCGGCTTTCTAGAAAACGACAACAGTTTGTTTTATTACAGCCTGACCGTACGTGACGACAACAAAAGATTCCTGCATTTGTATATATCACAAAAAGGTCTAAATAAATAATAATTTATGAATTAAAAATGGAATTATTTTTAAATTAAAATAAACTAATTTAAAAAACATGATATAAAAAATTATTATATATGCGGAGCGTAATACTATATACTGAAATTGGGTGTTTTATTTATGTACAGAATCGATATTGAATAGTTTCTAAAAATACTTTAAGAAAATTTGGACTCTAAACTTAGTCTAAAAATGAAAACATCAGTTTTCGAAAATTAGTATTCAAAATTTGGATTATAACTTGAAATTCAAAGAACCTTGTCTTTGAATACATAATGAAATCAAAATAACTACAGATGGATGTACTCACTCCTCATAATCATGGCTATCTACAACCTACTGATATGACTTTTGATTCCTGTATTTTCTACATTACAAAATTAAAATATTAAAAACAATTATTATAATCACAAGTAAACAAAATTTTTGATTTCTTGTTTGTCTTTAAAATAAAAATAACAAATAATTTTAAACACACCTGTCGTTTAGTATGCACATGTCTATTCACCGCTCGATAGTGCACGTCCACAACTAGATGTTTGATAAAATAACAAAATGAAAATTTCAAAATTAAACATGTTTTCAAATATACTCAAATTATTCAATTTAAGCCGCCTGGTCATCTACGACCTAATAAGTTTCTTATAATTCGACCTATATACACAGCTCAAAACAATTAGAGGATATTTGAAAAAATAATAAAATAAATAAATAAATAATATAAAACACGCAAATATTTTTATATTGCAACACCAAGAGATGATACTTAACAGTATTTGCACGTAGAAACCGCATTCATAACGCAACGCAACTTAGAAGCGAACTTGCTGCTGCTACGGGAAGAGTAGAATCAACTCAAACAATAAGAAATCGTCTTCATAACGTTGGCATGTATGCTCGAAGACCCCTAGTGTGCGTTCCACTACCTACTCTACATAAAAGGTCGCGAAGAATATGGGCTGAGCAGCATAGAAATTGGAATCACGATTACTGGGCACAAGTATTGTTTGATGATGAATTCGGATTCGCCTTAAATACAAATAATAGGCGTATTTTAATTTGGCGTGAACCTGGAACATGTAATCAGCCACAATTTGTTCGAGAAAGGTCTCAATACTAGGTGAGAGTGTAATGATTTGGGTCGGATTAAGCGCAAGAGGTCATACCGACTTTTATGTGATACAAAATGGCAACCCGACTGCTCAAAGGTATCTAGATGAAATTTTGAAACCCATTGCTCTTCCGTACGCTGGCGCTATGGTTGAAAGATTCATTTTAATGGATGACAATGCCCGTCCACATCGAGCAAACATTGTGAACAATTGGGAATCAATAGAATGGACTGAACAGCAAATTCTCCTAATGGTAATCCTAGTGAAGATGCTTGGGGTGCATTACGAAGACGTGTTGCAGCAAGAAATATGCCACCGCGTATAATTCAGGAACTTCAAATTGCTCTGATAAAGGAATGGGATAGTATTCCACAAGAATTTTTTAATGTCCTGATTCAATTAATGCCGATGAGATGTCAAACTTTTATTGCCATTTGTGGAGATCTTACTCATTATTAGTAACAGATTTTTCGTCATTTTATCATTAAATGTATTCATTTAATGATATTTATTCACTCTAGTGCCTTAGTAGCTTTAAAATGTGCACGAACAAATTCAAACGTGTCAATGCGTTCAATTTCTTATTTAAAAACGTTTTAGTTAAATATAAAAATATTTCCGACGTGCTACATTCTTTATTTATTTATTCTGTTGCTATTTTTCCAAATGTCCTCTAATTGTTTTGAGCAGTGTACATCAAATGAATTTAATTTAAAATAGCAAAGTTCTATCAAGAAATAAATTTCAAAATTCATAATTTAAAAGAAATTAAATTAATTTAAATATTTTAAAGTGTCATTAATACCTTAAAATGAAACATAAGGACTTCTAACATTTCACCCAAACTGTATTTGAATTGCATTATGTTATATATAACTAATTATATATAAAATTTCTATACATCTGACCATCTCGAACAGACGAATTCTCACTGGATCGACTATTTCTCCGTCTTTTATACCCGCACAGGAAGATCTATGGGCAAGATTGGACGTTAAATGTCTTGAATCGTATATTAATCCAATTGACAATTTGTGGAGTCGAGTAATGACACCTGTCGAATTTGAAGCAGTTATGATATCAGATTAAATTATTTTGGTCATCTTTTAACGCACACTCTGTAGAAAATCTCGTTTTGAGTGTGGAAAAACGATTTCAAACAAAAAGTCTGAACTGCATATTTGATAATACAGGCCTACGATTATTTTTTTCTGCTGATTGTAATCTGACACCTGTTTTTAATTAATTTTAAAGCGGAAATTTCAAATATTAAACCCATTTTTTCCTATTACGTCAGATTTTTCCTCTATAGCATTTTTTCCGTTTTGCTCGTTTAAGTGTTATTAATAAATGCAAGTGCTTAAATTGTTCGAATTGAAAAATATTCCAAATATATTCAAGTCATTAGTATAACGTGCATATAGTTCATAACTCTGCTCCAATAATACCTACCAAAGTTCACAATAATTATTTGAAAATCAAAACCAAATACTCACATTAAAGTAATTACTACTAACGACATTATTATTAATTATTATTGACAGTGGACCAGGGAAAAATGCCGAAAATTAGCTTCTGGCGTGAACCGAAAATTATGTCGATGATCGCTATTTTTGTTTAGTTCAAACTTCGGGTTATAATTAAAAAAAATATTATTATTAAAAATATTATTGTGTATCCGAATCTCAACTTAGCTATTCGATCAGTATCTTATTCTGTTGACCTGTACCAGTTTGGGAAGAGATTCCTTCATTATAGAATGAGGACGATCAGGATATGCCAGACGTTCTTGAGGAGTAAGATCTGGGTGATGAAGATATAATTCATAATTGTGGACCCCTACGTCTTAGTCAGTCAGAATTGAATAACTTAGTAAGAGATTTGGGTGTATCATATGATTTGTCGGAACTGTTAGCTTCAAGATTACATGAAAAAAACTTATTCGAGCAAGGTACGAAGATAACTTTTTATCGTAATAGGAAAGTAATTTTGTACAATATTTTAACACGAATGTGGTATTGTTTATTGACTGTAACAATGTGTCGAGTTTATTAACTAAAATGGGAGTTACGTACTCGTAATATCATCCAAATGAGTGGCGTTTATTTATCGACAGTTTAAGCAGAAGAATCACTTGTGCCTTACTACACAATGGAGTTATGTATAATTCAATTCCTATTGACTATCCACTTAAGGGAAACATATGAAGACATAAATCCTTTGAAGTTATTAAAATAGACTGACCATAACTGGATCATCTGTGTGGTTCTTAAAATAGTAAAGTTTTCTTTAGAATTTAAAAGAGGATGCACAAAATTCCCGAGCTTTCTGTGCGTCTGAGATAGTCGAGCAAGAAACCAACACTGGAGTCAAAAACACAGGATATCTAGAATACCCTTAGACGTTGAGGAAAGTAATGTTAGTCAACCATTAGTGGACATTTTGCCACCTCTCCACATCGAACTAGGTCTTATGAAGCAATATGTTAAAGGTTTAGATTTTATAGGCGACTGTTTCCAGTATATACGTGAAAAATTTCCACGGCTTAGCTACGAAATAATTAAAGCCGATTTATTCGATAGATCACAAATCAGAATTTTAATAAGAGACCTAAATTCCATCAACTATGTATGAACTTAGGAAAGAGGTCTGGACTTCATGTACGATGTTTGTCAACAATTTTCTTGGGAATAAAAAGGCACGTAATTACAAAGATTTAATGGAAACGATGCTTGAAAATTTCAACTGCCTAAGTTGCAACGTGAGTATAAAACTTCATTTCCTACATAGTCATTTTGATATTTCCCTAAAGCTTAGGTGTTGCAAGCGATGAACAGGGCCAAGAACTTCATCAAGATTTTAAAACTATGATGCCGATCGGTACAACGAATATGGGATCCACGTACGATGACCGACCACTGTTGGAATATTCATAGAGATTGCTAAAACAGACAATACAACATAAAGTGTTCCACCAGTTTCAGTTCAACAAACAGTAGCAGTAATTGAGCCCGAAAGATGTTCCATACGAGTGGATACAAAACGTCGGCAGTTATACCAGTGACGCGGTTCCAACCCGGAAGCCCAGAAGAAACTACGAATTGTTATAATTTTGTATTTTGTTTTTTCTATATCAGTTCTCAACAATTTAGTCGCTTTTAGTGGTTCTTCGAAAAGCAGGATATGGTACAAAGCCAAATTTTGACGTGATGCATAAAAGCTAGTATGATTTTCAAATTTAATACACCCAAATTACTAAATAACAAATCTCATTTAGAAGTTAGCAAAAATCATGTCGACCAGTGTAATTGAGCCTTATTTTAAAAATACGTAGCCTGTCAAAATATTCGGATCAATACATTGACTTGGTTATTGAAAATAAAAGACAGTTCTAATAACAAATATTTTATTTTTATTTAACATGATATGAGTACAATTTGTTTAACTTCCGCACATGTTTTCCTTTTTAATCAGATGACACATAGCGATATACACATAAACATTCACAAAGTTATCTCTTAAATCGCAATACTAATTCTTTTTATTATCTCCTAGAGTTGAGCAAGTCTATGCATAGGGACAATAAGCTCTTGTCTGATACAGCATAAATAACACATGTTTACAGTATGGATCCGTAAACACTGCACAATTAATACTAATTTGAAGACAATTAGAGATACTTTCAACTGAAAGTATTAACTTGTTTAGTTTTTTGAAGCGCATTAATTTAATTTTCTAAATGACATTTTATTAATGAATTTAAAACCTACCTATAAAATCGTATTGGAAGATTGGTCAAAAATCTTATTTTATGTATGCGATGTAAGCGTTAACAAATTGCGTATGAGGCGATGTGTCAGTCCGTTGAATTTTTGTTGATGTACAATGATGTAAATAACATCGTGGCCAGCACTTACATAAAATAGAAATACATACTTCTGTGAGGTGGATAATTTAAATGAACTATCAATAGCAATAACTTTTAACGTAACGTGGATACTTAAATGCTTGTTAAGTAGCTAACTATAGTCATGCTTAAAATCATGTTCTCACTAACGTAAACACAGAAATTTGATGATGAATATGTATGTAGACAATAATATTATAATTAATAAATACAATTAAAATAAAAACACTTGGTATCGATATATTTATATAAATATATTTTTTTAAAGACTTCTCTATATACATTTTGCCTTGCGGCATCGTCAGGATAAGAAAAGTATACTAAACTAAACAAGGTTACAACGTAGTTTAGTTCACTTTTTTATTCTCCAGATAATCTCTCAAGACGAAATATACATTGAAAAGTGTACACAAAAAACATATTTTATGAAATTACATCGTGTTTTAATTTTAATAATATTTATTAGTTAAAACGTTAGTTAAAATATTATAATTATTTTCAAAAATATTTGTTTTTTTTATTACTAAAAAACACTTTTTAAGTGTCCTAATTCTAACATTTTAAAAGATTTAGTTATTAAGTGTCTACTGAATATTGTATATTTTAAATTCTATCTGAAATGGAAGTTAGCAAGAGTTTCCGCTTTTTAATCAGATACAAGAGCCAATATATGAAGTTCATTCAATTGTGTCTACTACCTACTGCTCTAACACAATAGGCTACAAAATCTTCTGTTGAGTCAGTATATTTACTTGTTCATTTTTAAATTTTTCTTATTTTCTCAAATCGTCATCAAATAAATTGCTTTTTTCAAACAACAAATTGGGATCAAGAGGTGACAGTGATTTTAATGTATTATTATAATTATTTGTAGTCACATCTGTTAAAGTTTAGTAACTAATGTATATTTAAACATCAACGTGAATTAAAAACAATGTTTAAATAATTAGTTTTTCTTTGAATGCATGGATATGAACTTCCACTTTCAAATTACTTTTTAGAAAAGGAAGGCCATTTCGGGATTTCTTAAACGCTAGAACCATTGTACAAGAAGTAATTTACTTTTTGCTTTAATACACAAAGTAATTTTACGTTTAACTCGACTTTTCTTAAGTAGGTAAAAAAGCATTACTGTAGTCTGGGGTATCGTTTGATACCTTGCACAATACTAAGGAATGGGCTAAAATTGCCACTTTAAAACTATTACACATAGTCATGGTGAGATACTAAAATAGTTACGGATGATTTTTGAAATGGCCGAAGGTATAGAAACTGAGAAGTGAGTTCATTTTCTGAAAATGTGATAATTTCGTCTTTTGATTATTAACTAACTAAAATTAAATCAGCTACATTGTGGGAATATTATTCGATGTTAAAAACAATCTTAAACGTGAAACACGACATTAAGAACTATTTAAAAGTTATCCCATATTTGATGACAAAATCCTACGGATATTAACCGAAAAACTGCTAACAAAAAATGAATCGATTCTTACCTGATGCTTCAGATCGTAAATATTTAATGACGTAGGTAAAAAAGCCAAAAGCAAATACCTAGAAGTCGTTGAAGAAAAAAATGATTGACGTCTTGCGCGACATTGTTTTAAAACTCTCAGAAACATTTCAATTAAAAAAGTAGAAAGGGAAAAAAGTGGATTCGATAATGATTCTGCAGCTAAAGCTGTTAGAGAGAAAAAATAGTAGGTTTCATTCGAACAAAAGATACGTTACCAGGACGCGTAAGATTGCTTTCTCGAACTTTCCCGCTCTTCGTTCTAGAGACTAACATTTTCTGTTCCAATGAAACAAATAAGTATGTACATAGTTCAATTATATCTAATCAAAGTTCGTATATGTTATTTATTTTACTTCGTAAAGTAATACTAGACAATATAAGAAGCATACAAATTTTCAAGAAATTTACGAAAAAAACTATAAAAAGGCGTTGTCTAAAATTAACTAATGCATGGTAATCCACATTTCATCATTTCCTTTCGATTAGATTCCTCTTGGCTCAAACTTTATATTTTATTCTATGACGAAAGAAAACCAGTTATGCGTTTATCTTATAAGAGACTGTCTAAACGTATCTAGAACCAGCCCATATCTGAATGGTGAATCACTGGTTTGATATGCTAGTGTCCCGAATCTGTTTCCACTGTTCGGGAGTATCTCTTGATTTTCCTTTTTGTTTAAGGTGAATGCTTACAACCAATGTGCTAGCACGAGCGCGAGTGTATTATTGGTATCTTTCATGTTGAGACATTTATCCAATTTAATTCAATAATAGCAGTTCAAAGGTGTTGCTGACGACAATTTAATGTTCATCAGTATCCTCAGCGTAAGACAATTTCAATTTGGATTCATAAATGGACATACATTGCATTTAATAAATTATCATCGTCCCAAAAAATATATTGTTGAACATGGTACTATTTTAAATTTAACTGAGCGAAGCAGACGAAAAAAGATCACAATACTTCAAAAAATAATTGATCGAGATATGATCAATTACTAGAATTTTGTCGCCTTATTTTTAATAATCAAGATATCGAAAACAATCTTTCGATGAGTGACTAGGCCCATTTTTATCTAAACGATGATGTAAATAAATAAAATTTTCTTTACTGGACTCCAGAGAATCCCCGTGAAATTCACCAGCGACCATACATTACCCTGAAATAACTATATAGCGCGCAATCTTGTAGGATTTATTTTTTTGAAGAAAATGGTTAAACGATAACAGTTATTATTGTGCGATAGGTTCAAATACTGCAGACATTCTTTTTTCCACAAATTCACATTAAATTGGATATTACTGATTTCCTTCCAAACAGGTCGATTTCGAGGAAGCAAGATCTCTAGATCTCTCAGCACCAGATTATTTTCTCTAGGCTATTTTATATCTGTGTTTGTGAATAAACCTAACAGAGCTATAACAAATATTACAAAGGAAATCAACGCTATGGCTCGGCACGTTCTCCAAAATTTGCAGTCCAGTTAGAGAAATGTATTGAGAAAAATAGGTTACATTTGCGACGTACCATATCTAGAGTATAATAAACTTTCACATTACCAGTTTATGAATACATATTCCTTTATTTTGATGTTCACACCAATAAACTGTTATAAGCTATTTCAAATGAGTTTTCCATTTTACTGGACCCAGTAGTATCAGTATACAGTACTAATCTGAAACTCAGCCTCGCACAATTTCCAGAACTTCATCACTTTTATTAATATATTGAAGCAATTCACCGCAATGCTGTTTTTATAAAACTAATTATGGAACTATAGTTGTAAAATATACTCATTATAGACATTTCAGCAGCTTATTTCATAATCATTAGGAAAATTTAAAAGTTAATTATTAAATTCATTGTATAGTGCCAGGTGTTGGGGCGTTATTTCGCAATGATGTTAAAGTTTTACGTGCAGCTTTTCTCAATACGATGTAGGATTTAATAATCACACATTGAAAATATTTGAAATTTAAATAACTTTGCTGTT
Organism: Dermolepida albohirtum; assembly: GCA_031893035.1. NCBI lineage: Eukaryota > Metazoa > Arthropoda > Insecta > Coleoptera > Scarabaeidae > Dermolepida > Dermolepida albohirtum. Next base: position 1,337,292 of record JAVIWB010000555.1, on the reverse strand, counting down.
TTAATTACTTCAAACAATTCTAAAAGTCGCTATTAATTAATCTAGATTCCATCTTCTTAACAAAATCTACGATGGTTACTAATTAGTATGTTGTCTTGTTATTTGTTATTACTTTTCATTATCTTAATTTTCTAAGGTTTTACTGAGATTTTTAGGTAGAAAATCAGTATTACCTCGGTCTACTAGACAAAAGTCTCTAAATTTTGAAAGTTGTTACTTTAGATGGAAGTAATTTCAAAAGAAATTACCTCATTAAAGCAGCAACATTTTAAACTTGTATTTCTTTCCGAATACACCCAAAACCCTATCAAATAAAAGGAATATGCCAAAGTATCTTTTATATCCAAGTATTCTATGCTTCAGTTCCACGTTAAGCTCATATTTATAACTACAATTTATAGAGCAAAATGCACGATCGATCGGCTTTATAATAGGCTTGTTTAAAATATAATATGAGTATCCGTTGAATTTCAAATATTTGACCTTTCGTTTTTATGTATTTATACTACTATTATTAACAGTTAAATTAATATACTCTTCGATTTTATTTCAAAAAGTAATGGCAAATTCCATTCGAAAACACGCCAATTATATTCAGTTCCTTTACTTCTTATTAATAACAACAAACTGTCCAACAGAAATTCTCTAAAGAATCGGTGTCTCGATGTTTCGATGACATCTCTATCATCTTCTTCAGGAGTTGTTTCGTAGTGAAGCGTCAACCTGAAACTACTACTAATAACAGTTTCAGGTTGACCTTCACTACGAAACAACTCGTGAACAAGATGATTGAGATATCATCGAAATATCGAGAACTTCTATCCAACATCTCGAAGAGCCCGAGAATCTAATATTGCTCATGCTTGTAACCGCCAGAACCTTCGTTCGAACATATATATGTATATATATATATATATATATATATATATACAATATATCTTTTACATTATTTAATAATCATATATTATTGACTACTGATTGGGAGCCTAAGTTAGTTTTTGTCTACAACGGGCTGTTTGGTCTTCTCTTCTTTGTTTTGTGTCTCCATATTGTGCATTATACTCATATATTCTGTTGGATTTAGATTTAAATATTATTATTAAAAGTTGGGAAAGGAATTTTCAAAAATTAAAAACAATACGTTTACATCAAAATTAAATTCATTCTCTCAGAGGCGGTAATAATACTATTGTAACCGTATCTAAATCTCTGTGTTCATTCAAAAAATGTTTAGTACCGTTAGTAAGGGTTAATGGAGTTTGTCACGAAAAACAGTTGTTTGCATATATATAATTCGCTACTGGTTAAAACGACCATATGGATAGACAGTTAACATTCATCACAAACTCCGCTGAACTAAAGCATGCCATAATTGCTATTCTCTAAAGTAATACTCAACTTAAAGGTGCATCTGTAAGATTATCGTGCATCATGCCACTATTATCGCTACTCTTTATTGCTTTCTTTTGAGAAACGAAACTCTATTTAAACAACTATATCTTTTTATATTCACCGTTTTATGTAATAAAATTATGAATTAATAACATGTCTAGTGATACCAGTTCTAAAAGATGCAATTATACGAATATTTACATACATATATAAGATTTAAACGAAAATTGATATGTCTCTAACATCGAGTATGTTCGGATTATTAAACTACATCTATGATATCTATACAACAATGAATACTTTATAGGAAGGTTTTGATAAATTCGAACAAGATTTAAAACTGATATCATTCTACGAATTCAAATAATATGTAGCAATAAATAACGTTTACATTTTAAGATGATATGCTATAATTTGCACAAATTTTAACATATTATTTTCGTCCTAACTCTAATAACATGCAGGATTTCATATTCATAAGAATCCTAAATGAGCCAAATTTCTGAGCAAAAATTCTTAATATTACCAGTTAAAGCTTAACAAATTGATTTGGACAATTTTGTTTTAGCTGTACATTATATAGACATATGTATATACATTATTAATATTATTCCACGAAGTATACAAAAAAATAGAGAATATTAGTAATATTTGAATTACCAATTAGCGTATGATTTAAGAAGTATTCATGGGATGTCTGTTAATTCGTCATTGTTATTGTTTCATATAATATTCATGAAATGGAAATAGGTTTATTAATAGGCATTTCTGTTATTATTAAAAGCGTTCTCTTTATAGTTGCATAAATTATTTAAAATAGTAAATAAGTTTTCTTTATTATACTCAACTACGTGTAAACTTGCATTTTTGTTTTACTGTCAAATAATATCTAATCTTTAATAACAATCGTTTTCACTTTTTTAATTAAACTAAATTATATTTGTTTATTTTTTCATAATACTCGAATTAAACGTTCACTTTCTTTACTGTTATCGAACGACGAACTATAAAAAAAAGTGGTGCTCGATTAAACAATAAACTAAATGTAAATAGTAATAGTAGTTTGTACAACAAGTGCGCAATGCGATACTTTTCCAACGAGCCCAGAAATTTGTGGCATGAGTCGTTAGGTAAGTGTCGCAAATTAAACGAGTAGGAAAAGTGTTTGGCGTACATGTTACACACTATATATTTTTTAATAATCAAATACTGACATGCATATTTTATTTGTTTGAACAATGTTTCATGTTTTTTGATATGAACTGTCAATTCCCAATATATTACTTTACGACGGTTGAAAGTAGCCTTTTACGTACGAGTGAGTAATTCCACGAGCCGCTTAGAACTCGAGTCATGTACTACGAGGTGTGGCTATTAAATAACGAGACTGACGCTATAAAACATTTTATTTTGATTTCATACATATTTACTTATTATCACCTTCAATATACACCCCTCCTCTATCCCTACAACGCTCCATGCGAATCTTCCATCGTTCGAAACAGTGCTGGAAGTCTTCTTCTGTCAGCTTCTTCAGGACGCGTACCGCTTTCGCTTTCACAGCTTCAACGGACTCAAATTTTGTTCTCTTTAATTCAGATTTCACCTTAGGAAACAGATATAAATCTCACGGCGCAAGATACGGCGCATAACCCGGATGGTCTAACATTGGGACGCTGTACTTGGCTGGAAACCTCTTGACTGACAATGTGGAATGAGTCAGTGCATTGCCTTGGTAGAGAACCCATGACTTGTCCTTCCACAATTCGGGTCGTTTTTTTTCCTTATTTTGTTCAGAAAGAATGTGAAGGTAGTAATGTTGATTAATAGTTTGACCTTCAGGAACCCAGTGAAGGTACACAATCCCATGAATATCGAAAAAAACAATCATCATTGCTTTGAATTTGGATTTGCTCATTCGAGCTTTTTTGACTTTCGGTGAAGATTGCCATACACTTCTTTCAATAAATTGTAAGTTTCAGTAACGGTTTTTCCAAGTTTCATATGAAATTTCACAAGAATTCGTTGCTCTATTATAACACTTAACATTTTTCCGGCGAAACTAAAAACAACTTTAATGCGAACAAAGGCTACGGCTGTACTGATTTATTTACAGAGGCGAGAGGCACTGCATTCAAAAGAGAAGACTTCATGATACATAGCTGTCAGTCGTTGGCGTTTGGCGTATGCAGACTTCTTCTGTACCAGCGTCAGTCTCGTTATTTAATAGCCACACCTCGTATACTTTTTCTACGACCATATTATAATACAAGACTAAAAGTACAATAGAAAAGTCATAAAGGAAACTAAACTATATTATTTATGAAAATAATATTGAAATTATAACAATTTTCAATAATAAGTGGCATTTTTTTGGAACTTTTCTAATATTTTAGTGGAAGTTGTGTTAATAGTATTGCTCTAACGTCCTAATAACATTCGGACGCTACTACTAGTTGTTGAATTTTCTTTACAAATAATTTTATTACATCATAAATAAATATTCTAAATTAGGTGCTTCGATAAACTCGTTTTATTTCCATAATCCCTAGAGTTTGTAATATTTTGCTTTAAAATCCGTTTAACCGCCGTTTGAGATGCTTTTAATTTTAAGTACTCTACTTTGAATTTCGTGACGATATGGAAATAACATATTTTCCAAAAATAAATAGACATGGTTTTTCTTCCGCCAATGCATAAATTTCTGATATATCATTTGGTATTTCTTTGAGTTTTATTGTTAATAGATTTTCGTAATAACATCCCGCTTGTTATACAATTTCTCTAGAGGCGTCAATGTAATGACAAACTGTCAACAGTCAAACTGTCGAAATTGAGAATACGAATACGAACTTCATTCGCGTGAGATAATGATTTACACCAAAAAGTAGGTGCGTTTTAGGTATGAATAGAGTATTATACACGTGTTATCATGAGACCACAATGGAAACGTTAAATTTAACACTTCAGGTAAGGTCATTCATTACGTGTCTAGGTTTGTAGTGACACAGTTGACATAAATCGTTTGTAATATGCAACTTATTTATATGGGAGTAGAAAAAATATAAAACATATCAGAGCATACAAGAAAACATTTTCGTATTGAAATTTTTCAAAAATCTATAAAGATAAGGGAAATCAGTAATTATCTTTTCCTAATGAAATATTATTCTTTCGAATTAGAATTTTGGTTTTCAAAAATCAAATCATCAAAAAAAAAATCAAGATGTCTTACCATGGATATTAAAATTTTGATAATCAGAGAAACATTTGCATAATGAAATTTTTAATAAGAAGAAGAAAGAAGATGAAAGAAGTCTAAGTATTGATTTCTTTCACTGCTGAAGTGATATTCTAAATCAGAAAATTATTTTTAAAAAATCAGATTATCAGAAAGAAATAACATATGCATAATAAACTTAAAGTCTAATTATTCAAATTTTGATGATCTGAAAAATATTTATACATTATTTCTTCAAAAATCTGGTGCTTAGGGTTCCTAATAAAGTAATATTCTTTCGAATTAGAATCTCGGTTTTAAAAAACTAAATCATCAAGTTTAATAGCCCCGCAAAACCCAACATTATCTTTTAGTTTTATTGCGTATTATTAGAAAATATCATTCTCTTAGAGTTTCCACACAGTACCTTAGAATTTAGTCTACTTTAAACATCTGAAGAAGCCACTATGTGGTAAAACAATTGTAGGTACATACGAGGTCTGATCAAAAAATAACCGTTATTTTCAATTTTTTCAAAAAGCATTTATTTATTCATCAATAACTATCTTGTCCCCTTCAAAGTAATCCCCCTCAGATATAATACACTTATGCCAGCGTTTTTTCCAATCCTCGAAACACTTCTGAAACGCGCTTTTTTTGGTATCGCCAACAGCTCCTGTTTCGATTTTTCTTTTATCTCCTCAATCGTAGCAAAACGCTTTCCTTACATCGGTGTCTTCAGTTTTGGGAAGAGGAAAAAGTCAGCGGGGGCCAAGTCCGGTGAATACGGTGGTTGAGGCATGATAACGGTTTTGTTTTTGGCCAAAAACTCACGCACAAGCATCGATGTGTGAGCTGGTGCGTTATCATGGTGATTGTTTTTACCACAATTCCAATCGTTTGAGCCGTATTGCTTCACGCAAACGTTGCATAACTTCCTTGTAGTATTCCTTATTAACCGTACGACCTGTTGGCAAGAACTCATGATGCACCACGCCATTATAATCGAAGAAAATAGTGAGTAAAACCTTCACATTTGATCGAACTTGGCGCGCATTTTCTCGGCCTTCTGTAAAGCGCTTGTACCATTTATAAACACTTTTTTAAGACAAAGTGGACTCGCCGAATGCCACAGTCAACATTTCAAGTGCCTTGGAGCACTTTATTCCGTTTTTAACGCAAAATTTAATACATATTCTTTGATCCTTTTTTTGAATAGTAAAAAATCGAAGAGCACACCAAAACACGACTAACCTTTTTATCTGTCAAAAACAAACTGACAATCCAAAATGGCTGATATTGCCAACATATATAACAGACATGTGTACCAACATAACAGAAAAAAAATGCGAAAATCGAACATACGTAACTCACGAAATTTGTTATTTTTTGATCAGACCTCGTACATTACTTAAAACTAGAATTAGCGAAACTTGTAATACTCTGTGTATTTATTAATTTAGTCCTAAGTTTTCAATTGAATTAATCTAATGTAATTCTTCCTGTACTTGAGATTTCCTTAGTTATCGAAATATGTATACAGAATACGAAAACTATTGTGGAAAGGGGTATATTAACCTTAATTGATTAAGTGGGCTTTCCATTTGAAAATAAATGATCATGGTTATTATTATCATTATTTCAACCTGATGCTGTGTTAAAAATGAATAGGTAAGTGTACCGCGACTTAAAGTATGCCTTCAATATTGTTTTGATTCCAAAAACTTTTTATAGTGAAATAAATGTAGAAGAACAAAATGCAAGTAATAATAGACAACATTTCACTCTTCATACGGGTAAGTACTATCCACTTCGTTTTTTATTTCTTTATATACATATACATATATATTAGAGGTAACATATAGAAAAACGACAACGAAGACAATCAATCTGATAGCAGATGCTAAAGTTGTTGGCGATGTGACCAGTGAAACAGCGAAACTTAAAAAAAATTATGTTACTAGTGACACTAATCTTAAATATACGCAAATTATGATTTAGATTTACTGACATTCCAACAAGTGTGCTCGTGTGTACCAGCTTATTCAATAAGTTTTGTCGTTCGATAATTAGGTTCATCATTTTATTTTTCTAAAAATTGTACTACTTTTTTATGAACACATGTGAAGTTTTCTCATTTGTATATTTAGAGGTGTTCAAAGTTGAAGTGTCACAGTATTTTATTACATTAGAAAAAATTGAATATCTGCAGTGATAAAATTCTTATTTTTGGCAAGTGTAGAACCAAAACAAATTCATGAACAATCGTTAAAAGTGTTAAGAACTCTTCACCTTCAATTAGAGTAGTACAGAGATAAGTTGCTAAATTTACACGCGGTCGTACAAGTAGTGAAGACGATCCACGTGGAGGACACATAAAATGTGCATCGACACCAGAAATCGTAGCAAAAATACAGGATATGGTTTTCAAAAATCGTCTATTAACCGAGAGAGATTCAGTAGAAGCCCTAGCCATTACATTAGGCATTATGAGCAATAAAGTTTTGGGTTTCAGAAAGCTGTGTGCAAAGTGGGTGCCTCATTCGTTAACAATATAACAAAAACACATTTGAATGCGACTAAAAACGATTTTGTGCATTCTTTCATCACTATGTATGAGACTTGGGTCTACTACCGTAATCCTCAATCAAAACATGAGACTAAGAAGTCGAACGAACCCGGTACTTCGGCTCCGAAGAGAGTTATGGTCCAGAAATCGGTCGAGAAGGTGTTTGCACCACCTTTTCAGGATGCAAAAGGAATTTTGATCGTGGATTACCACCAAACTGGTAAAACAATAAACTAAAATTATTATTGTAAACTTTTGAACCACCCAGATGTAAAAATTCGTGAAAAAAGACCTGGCTTACAGAAGAAAAAAATCGTTTTTCATCAAGACAACGCACCCTCTCACACAGCCCAAAAAAACATCGCAAAAATCAGTGACTTAAAGTACGAATTGTTGCAATATCTATCATATTCGTCAGACCTAGCTCCCTCTGATTTCTGGCATCTCAACGATAACAGAGAGATAAAAAATATTCTTTATTTTTCTATTAAATATGAGTTAGATATATAAGAAGTTAATCTCAATACAATCTACTTCATTACCATATTTACACGCAGATATTCGAGAGCGCGGAATATTATAAATATTTTATGCAACTATGTAGTTATTTAAGAATTAAAAGCTGTTAATACACACAAACATCTTGAACCTTGTTTTGATAAAATTTTTGCTTTATATATGTACATATAATTATGTAAGTATATGCTTCAATTTATAACAACAGTAAATTTTCTTCATATATTGTCATCCATATGGAAACTTCAATTATATACCTAACACCTTCCTATTGTTCCATAACTCTATTAGGCAATTTCAATATAAAATATTAAAACCAAAAAATAAAGCATTATACACATTTACAATATTAAATATTATATTTATATTATTAGTATTTAATATCACCATTTCCTTTTATTAATTTAATATTTATTGGCAATATTTTTTATATTTATATATGCAAAAAGACACGATTCTGTACTTAGTGTGCCATAAATTTGTAAAAGGACGTATTGGCACTATCTACCCAAACATTCCTTCGTACATTATTGCTAAGATAAAGTTGAGTTTTAAAAATTATTAACTTTTAAGGTAAACTTACGTCAAGACAATAATTAAAATGTATGATTATTATTTAAATATAATATTTTGACAGTACATTAAATATCAGAACAAATATCCCAGTCTTTCTACTTGTATATAGTTTTCTTATCACGTTCTATCATATAAAAACATCAGTCCGTTTCTAAAAATTTCTTCAATAATATTTTGGATTCTATATCTCAATTTTTAGTAAAATCATGCAATCTCTGGACTCATCACATTTGACTAAAACCCACCACTATTAATTCCAAAATATTACTACTACTAAATTATTTTCAAGCAAGTCAGAACTTAATTGTTGCTAACGAAGTAATATTCTTTCGACTTAAAATCTTGGTTTTTAAAAATCGAATTAACAGAAAGAAGATAATATGTCGACAAAAATAATCAAATTGTGATGATCAGAGAAACATTTAAATAGTCATAAAAATGAGCGAAGTCAGTAATACACTGCTCCTGATGGAGGAAATGGAGTTTAGGGTTTCAAAAATCTAATGAAAGATAAATGGATTTAAACTAAAGAAGTCAGTAATTACCTGTTTCTAATGAAGTACATAGTATTCTTTCGAATTAGAATCTTGGTTTTCGACAATCAAGTAATCAAAAAGAAATCGAGATGTTGACATGGATATTAATTAGTAACTAGAGAAACAATGAAATTTTTAAAGAGCCATGAAGATGAAATGAATGTAAATATTGATTACTTTCACAGCTCCCAATGAAGTAATATTATACCAAATTAAAAAGTTGTCTTTAAAAGATCAGACTATTAGAAAGAAATCAACATATCCATAATAATCTTAAAGCTATTATTCAAATTTTCATAATCAGAAAAATATTTATATATTATACTATTTCTTCAAAAATCTATTCTTTCGAATTAGAGTCTTGGTTTAAAGAGCTAAATCATCAGAAAGAAATCAATATATTAACAAATTTTAATAATCAGAAAAACATCTGTATATTTTATCGAAAGCCATTAGGTATTTATTTTATACTAGGTAGTAGTACCTAGCTGTTTTTAATAAAGTAATATTCTTACCCAATAATAAAATCTTGTGTATAAACAAGTAATTTGATCAATTTATATAAAAATGTAACGAAATCCACTAAAATTTTCAAAAAGATTTCAAGATTATTAGACGAAAATTGGGAATGTTTGCAATCACGCATGTACAGCATGTCGATTCATTCGTAGCAGGTATGTTGGCCAGAGAGAAATAAAAGATATTACTTATCACACCGGTTTGATTTGTTAATGCACATCGAAGGTTAGTAGAGGGACTTAGCCGATTCTCGAATCTCCTCATTCACCTTGACCACAATGCATGTTGGAGCGGTCAAGGTCAATGAGGAGGTTCTAGGATCGGCTGAGGCCGAAGAGGTGTCAGTGTTATGATCATTTTAAGGTTAGGGTCATTTCAAAGTCAAAATTAATGAGGAGGTTCTAGAATCGGCTAAGTTCGAGGGGGTTTAGTAACTTTCAGGCCATCGCAAAGTCATTTCAAGATTAATGAGGTTTTAGAATCGGCTGAGCTCGATGAGGTTCAAAAAATAATTACGTGCATGAATATATAAATATTCACTATATAAAGGTAGAGTTATAGAATCATTCTCAGTATTGTGAGTTATCATGAAGCGTTAATTTAATATGAAGAAACAAACTGATTGTTCTCAGAAAATTGAAGACGGTGAATTGTTAAGAAAGAAATTTCACGAATGAAGTTGAAAATTACAAAGTGGATCCTTGTATAGAAGCCTTTTTTACTCAAATGGGTCAGACAAATGATTTCTGGGATAAAGCAGATATATGTATGCAGAAAAATGTACGAGAACCATCATGGAATATACCTTTAGTAGGAGAAAGGACACATTTTTGGAATAAAAGTCATTCGAAGTGGATATATGATGATTGGTCACCAGACTTTGACTTTGTACCTGTGGTGAAACTTCAGTGTAACGATTTCTTTCCACAAATACATTACATATTTCACATTTCATTAAACCTAAATTATTACTTGTACTATCTATTTTTATCCTCTTTTCTTTACATGAAGTCAACATGTGTCGACTTCTTCAATATTATCTCCGCGAGTAAATTCTTTTCCATTTGAACATTTGAACGATATTGACGACCTTGACATTGAAACCTCCTCGGGCTCAACCGATGTTCTTGTTTTCGTCTGACATCATTTTTAATACACTATATTAAAATGAGAAGAAAAAACTGATGGAATAATAAATATAACTTTATTGAATGATATAATTAATTAAAATTGAAAATTGTTTGAAAGTGAAAAAAATCGAATATTATTGACATACTATCGTATTCTAATTGAATTAATTAACTTTTTAATGTACATATATGCCATTAGAATTTGTTTCCTTTTTATTACTTAGCAATGGAGCAACGAAAAAATACAATTAGGTACAATTAATTTGTAGTTTGCTGTTAAGAAACAAATCAAATACTCTTGTTAAAGTGTAATTAAGGTTACTATGGAGTTTCTGGAAAACGCTCACAGTTAATTTTAGTCGCTTATGAGTTTTCTCGTTCACTGGACTTATGACAAATGTAACACGTGTAGAATGTGGTAGGACAGATGTTCAATAATTTACAACCATCCCCAAACAATGTAGATGTTCTTAAACAAAGGATTTTAAAAGCTTAAGATAGCATACCAAAGACTACCACTGATTCGTTAATTTCGTCAGTATACTAAGGGCTACCGCTGATTAGTTAATTTCGAGTATTCGTAATAGACCAGCTGAATGTGGTAGGAACAAACGAGGATCAATCCATTATTAGTGTTTATATGAATCGTTAAGATCATATCTAGCGGAAATGTTCATAGTTTCTTAATACAAATAAAATACATATTTTCCGAAAATTTCATTGAAATATACGAACGTTTATTATTCTTATTAATATTTCAAGGTAGGTGTAGATTAAATGAAATTTATGATTAAAAAAATAATTTGTTCTTTTTCATTTTTATTTAATATATAAGATATTAATAATGACGCTGCAATTTTCTTTTGAATAGTTCATTATAATGTAGTTTGTTGGTCGTTCCACAGGGCGTAAGAAAATTTTAATGGGATATATATATATATAAATGTTCAAACATAATGAAAATAAACCCAAAGTTATATTACTTGTCTTGACGCACCTTCACCATTCTAATACAAGTTAAATGGCCGACAAATGAAATAATAGTGATTAATTTCTAAATAAATTAAATGATCAAACTAAATAACATGCTTCATTGAATATCGTACTTTTCCAGTGAAGTGTACTTGCCTGCGTCCGTGAAACTATTAAGAAGACATTCCATTTTGGTTAGTTTAAAAAATTAAAGCACTCTCAGCACATTACTGTTCTACTGTCTAATGATGATGCATAGTCTATTTCAGTACATGCACGATCTCAGCAGGGAAACTATTAATGGGAAGGTGGGTATCAGGAAAGCGGGGTGTAAATGTTCTACTCCATTGCACATATCTTCCTCACAGAAGCACATGTGACCAGTGCCGCTACTTTCCATCATGCACACGTGATCCACCATGAACAAGTTTATCATTAAATGAGAAGTACACGTTCTCCGCACTACTTCGTATGCTAAAACAGAAACAAGAGAAAAAAAATTTAATTCTAATATAATAATATGTATCATTAGTATTAGTCCATAGAAAAAAATTAAGTTTACTAATTGTGTTCAATAAGACAAAACATACTAGTCAAAACAATTAATGGATATTCTACATAATTGATAATAAAATACGTGGGATTGGTCTATTAAGTTTTGCATAGTGGGACATAAATGGTGCCACTAATCAAATGTCAGTATTAAAAATTAACCTCCATCTTTAGTTAATCTAAATGCAACATTTCAATGCGATATGTGTAGTGTTGTAATTACAACGAACTGTCAAAGTTGACAAGTTAATTGAAAAATGAAATTAAACCGAGAACATTTTCGCGGAATAATTTTCGAAGACAATTATCAACAAGGATGCCTCGCCGAGTTGGTTTCTGTTTTCGACAATGAAGCACCAAATCAGTCAACAATTTCTCGTTGATACGGAGAATTTGAATGTAAACGGATTAGTCTTAGCGACGATCCAAGAGTAGGTTCTCCAAAAACGGCAGCCACTCGCAAGATCATCAATGAAGATCGACATGTGACATATCCCCAGATTGAAGCATTATTGGGGATTTCAAAGACCTCAATTGAAAAGTTTACATATAGAATCGTGTATAAAAAAAACTAGTTTCCCCTTGGAAACCACATCTGTTGACCGAAGACCAGAAAGCAGCTCGGGTGAATTAGTGTCAAAAAACTATTGATCGCTTCAACGCCGGAAACATTAAAAACGTGTACAACATTGTCCTTGGTGATGAATCTTAAATTTACTTATACGAAGCGGAAAATAAACGCCAGTCGTCTATTTGGGTGTTCCAATATGGAGAAAAGCCGACAAAAGTCATCCGTTCTCGAAGTGTGTCCAAAAAGATGGTCGCGACGTTCGTCTCGGAAGCAAGTTATGTAGCAACAATTCCTCTAAAAGATCAAAGAATTGTTACGGCCGATTGGTATACAACCATCTGTTTGCCGCAAGTCATTCATCGAAAAACCAACCCCGAACGACGAATCATCCTCCATCAGGACAGTGTAAGTTTGCACAAAGCACGCGAGACAATTGAATTTTTTACGCAACAAAACGTCGAATTGTTGGACCTAAGTCCCAACGATTTCTTTCCCTTTCCGAATATCAAGAACGGACTGCATGGTCAAAGATTCCAGTTGCTAGACGGAGTAGTTAATGCCTTCAAAAACGCAATTTTAACTGTACCAACAAACGAGTGGAACAACTACTTCCAGAGTTGGTTCGAGCACATGCAAAACCGCATTAATCTTCGTGGAGAATACTTCGAGAAACAATAAAATCTTTAAAAGCTATCTACTGTTTTATTCCAGTTTTATATTCAAAACCTAGGAGACAAACCACGTATAACGACTACCTATGTTTCTATAAATTATTTCCATCCTTTTCAGATAAAGAAATTAATACACAGACGTGTCTTAATACATTTACGCATGCGTTAAAGAAATCGTCTTTGAAATGTATAAAGTTTAGCTTCAACGCACTACTCAGTAAGTGTTGTCAACTTATTGATTTAATACCTATGATAGTTACAGGCAGAATTTACTATAAAAGGGATGTAGAAAGAATTTCAATAAAAAAATTCTAAATGTAAGGATTTTTTTGCCCCAAGTGTTTTATAAATGATTCAGAAGAAGTGTTACAATTGTTATACATACATACTTCGTATAATTATAGGATAAATCTAGAAGAAAAATATTTAACTAACGCTATTCCAAAATGTGCATGACCAAAACCACTAACGTACCTCTATTCTTTAAAAACTTGTCGAAGAATATTCAAATAAGATTCTCTAAGTTGTATTAAATAAAAAGTAATTTTATTTCAAGTATTTTAGCAGAAACTATAAATTAATTAAACGCAAATATTTTTATTTCCTAAACGAATTAAAGAAGTAGTGCTGTCTATGATAGAGAACGCATATAACGATACAGTAAACAGCAGAACATAATTAATATGAGCTAAAAACCAATGAGTTACAGAAAAATTTTAATTATCTAAAAATACAGACTCGGGTTCACCTTTGCGTTTAGTAGTGAAGACTTAATATTCTAAATATTACCCTAAATGGAAACACACCACGATCTCTCAGACATAATGGTTAGAAGGGCCACAGATTAATTGTAAAGTGGAAGAACACAATGAAATATTGTTGAAGTGTTTGAAATAAGGCGTAGGATAATGTCTAAACTTTGGAATCGCTTTTCGCATACTGAAGGTACTCGACGAAGTTAGAAACAAGTTTAGCCTGCATCAATAACACCAAGATCGGTATCTGTTGAAATTGGCACGTAGATACTACACTTTCAATGCAACCCAGATTAGAAGTGAGTTTGCTGCTGCCACTGGAATATCAACACAATTAATAAGAAATCTTTATATATATACGTATGGTATACATGATTGAAAATCGTTGGTTTGCATTTTCATTGCAAAGCATAAGAAAATCCGTAGAATGGTGGCAAATCAGCATATCAATCGGGGTCGTATTAAATGGGGACGTGTAATACTCAGTTGTTAATCCATATTTATATGTTGCAGCCAACCTAGCATAAATAATAACTCACAATTTGTCTAGGACAGGCTTCAATTTGATGGTGATGGCAGGAATGTACTGGAGAACATATTGAACTTTATTTCATAGAAAATTAAGCTCTCATTGCCCAGATATATCTAGATGAAATTCTGTGCCTCATTGTTATTTCGTATGCATATAATGAGAGAATAATTCATTTTTATATTGTAAAGTTTGTCCCCAACGAGTTAATTAAGATTGATGATGTTGGTATAGAGAGAATGTTGGTCAACCAATTCCGTAGATGATAATGCAATAAAAGATCTCGGACATTTCGAATTGGTATCTGGAAGGAATGGTATATTCCTCGGGGAATATTCAACATTCTAATTCGGTAATGAAGATCATCCACATTATAATCTCAATTTTTGTAAAAATTGTTTCAATAAAACTTGAAAATTGAGTATATCGTATTTTTCCTACGTTATAAATGCAACACGAATGTCCGAACGAAAGAACGAAGCTGTGTCATCTCGCCAAATAGATCACTAAGTTACCATGATGCGTGTAAAGATAAACACTAAAAACTTGGCGAATTACATTAAGTGAACGTTATAAGAATCATTCAAATGTTAATAACACCTTCCTTATGACGCGTTTCGAGTATATTAGGTCTCCAGAGGTGTTATTAACGAATGATTCTTTGTGGGCTTATAGTAGCTTGCCTCCACAATAAAATGGTGAAAAAACAATAACTCATTCAAATTGCGTGATATATTTTTAACTCCCTGTATAAGGTATGCCATGAAGGTTATTTGGGTTGCTTCAGAGCTTGAAGTTATGATATATACTATTGAAGCAAATATCGTTGAACACTACGTTTTATTGCTACTTTAATTGTTACTTGCTAAAACATTTAAATGTATCTAGATAAATTCAGATAAAATATTTAGTCAAAATGTTTTAATTAAAATGTCTCTTCCACGCAATTTGAAACGAGTTACTATAAATAAACACATTTTTTTTTGTGATAAATTATGAACAATATTTAATAAACTGAAAACTGCTATGCATATAGATACGTAAAGGGTTTATAAATCTCATTATAAAGTATTTCAATTCATAACAATTCATAATAATTTTAAAAACACATTTTTCTGAAAATTCCATATAATATAAATATAACACATGGATCAATAAGTCCCAAGACTAACCCATAGATGGCGCTCGTAGTAAACCAGTAACCACGTCTTTCTAGAGTACTAACCTTTGCTTGAAACGTGTCAAAATTTTAAGTCGATCGGACCAGAAACAGCTGAGTTATCGAGGTTGGAGTAAAGTCGTTTTGTAGTTTGTTTAAACAATGGAAAAAACCGAGTTTCGTGTTCTGATAAAACATTGTTTTTTAATGGGTAAAAACACCACGCAAGCAAAACAATGGATTGAAAAATGTTACCCGGACTCTTGTCCATCAAAAGCAACGATTTGTCGGTGGTTTTCCGAGTTTAAACGTGGTCGTACCGACACAAATGACGCGGAACGCTCGGGTAGACCTGTGGAAGCCGTTACACCGGAAAATGTGAGTGAAGTGACAAAAATTATAATGAAAGATCGTAAAGTGAAGCTCCGTGAGATTGCTGAGATGACACAGATGTCATATGGAAGTGTATTTACTATCCTTCATGAAAAATTGAACATGAAAAAGGTTTTTTCCAAGTGGGTGCCGCGATTGCTCTCGATGGAACAAAAACAGCAACGAGTCGATGATTCAGAAAGCTGTTTATCGCTATTTACTCGCAACAAAAAAGATTTCTTGCGTCGTTACGTGACCATGGACGAAACATGGATACATCACTACACTCCAGAGTCGAAGCGACAGTCATCTGAGTGGCGCACAGCTGGCGAAAGCCGTCCGAAACGTCCGAAAACGCAGCAGTCAGCTGGCAAAGTCCTGGCGTCAGTTTTTTGGGATACACATGGCGTGATTTTCATTGACTACCTCGAAAAAGGTAAATTGATCAACAGTGATTATTATATTGACTTACTGGTGCGTTTGAAGGAGGAAATCGCAAAAAAACGACCACACATGCAGAGAAAAAAAATCCTTTTTCACCAAGACAATGCACCCTGCCACAAGTCGATGAAAACAATGGCAAAATTGAACGAATTGGGTTTTGATCTGCTTCCCCACCCCCCATATTCGCCAGATTTAGCCCCCAGTGACTACTGGCTCTTTGCTGATCTTAAAAAAATGCTCCAGGGAAAAAGATTTGGCTCAAATGAGGAGGTCATCGCTGAAACTGAAGCTTATTTTGAAGCGAAAGATAAATTTTTTTATAAACATGGTATTGAAAAATTGGAAAAGCGTTGGAACCATTGTATCACCCTAAAAGGTGATTATGTTGATGAATAAAAAAAAATTTTGCAAAAAAAATGTTGTTTTCATTGTTAGTCTCGGGACTTATTGATCCATGTGTTACTATGACCGCAACCGCAAATACATTATTAAAAAAAATATTTAGCGATTATCCTTACGTGATTTGTGATTTCTAACCATCTTAACACAACACCCATTGCATGTCATCAAAGGTGGTTGGTCCTTAGGTAATGCTGTATAATTAAATGGATCCTTACATCGTACATCCGACCAGCTATCACATTCGTAGCAGTAGATTTGTCTTGCTGAAATATGTAACTAGTTAAAATTAACTTTCTATTACAATTTATAGACGTTTACCAAAAACAATGAAACGAAAGGTTTTTATTTCAGAAATTTATAAAAATTCTACATTTTTTTATATATTAATAGCTCATTTGTAAACTATAATTTTATTCTATCTTACTTTACTTCCCAAAAAGAACGAATTCTAACCATCATAAAACATTCGAAACCACACTTTCACATTCCAACATGTAGGAGAGAAAAAACAGACCAAGAATCTAATTAAAGAAACAGAAACGTAAATTCAGAGAAAAATAAGGATACTTAATAGAATATCCAGAATATGCAATAACAAAAAAGTTAGACAAGCTGCCTATTAAATGCTTTATTATTTCTTTATGCTATGAAGTGGGTTATGAAAGAATGTCAATAAAAAATGGGCGAAATAGCAACGGGTTACAGGATTTATAACCTAAGTATTTGAAAGCTTGCGCCTTGGAAACCATGTAGTAATATTTGCATGTACAGAAAAGTAATTATAAAAGAATATGAAAAGGTTAGAAAACGCCTTGGAAATACAAAACTTATTTTCAAGTATTGAAAAGATCAAATGGTGAAAACAGAATAAACATAACTGTTCATCACCTTCGTTCCAAAGTAACCGGAGTGGCTTTAAAAAAACAAAAATTGTTAATTTCGCCAAAAAATAATTTTATTTATTTGAAATGCTTCAAGAACTGCGTACATCAAGTGACTTTTATGCCACTGATTGCTATGGTATTGAAGTTGCTCGTCGTTGATTATTGAATGTCTTCAGTTGATACAAAATGATTTTCTTTCATCGAAAATTTAATGTAGTCAACAAAAGAATGATCGCCCGAAGTCATATTGTGATACATCCACGAACTGAAAACCTAACTCAGTTGTCTACATTTACAGGGTAAACACAACGAATATCGCCTACTAATGTTTCAGTACTCCAATACTCACCAACACCAACCATTGCATTATTGGAAAAGAAATCTTTGTGAATAATCTCTTTGGAATCGTAAACAGTGATAAACATTGGTTTACTTTTTTACTTCTTCGAATGCGATTTTTTTTCTATCTAGTAACTACCAATCAGCACTTTAATACTTGATTGTTGTATCATATTGAAAACGCCTCATCTGATCATCAGTTATCATCGTTCTAAAGAAATGTTCGTCTCCTCAACCTCCTCTGATATATTTTCAATATCAAATCCGATATAACTTTGAATTTAGCTTCTCTAGCCTAAGTTTTTGGGCTTAAGATGCTACAAATATAATTAATTACTATCTTGGGTATTTCAAGTCCCATTTTTATAAATGTCATTGTAGTGATTTTTGAAATTTTCACGAAATTAAGCACGACATTTTATTAGGTCGTCGCTTTGGCTGATTGACCTGAACGTTTATCATCAGACCCAACCTCTTGCTTTCTCTGAATCGTCAATACAACTTAAAATCTTGATTCGATGACTTTGTGAGTTAATACGTTTTCAAAGCACTTATATCGTATTTAACAAAGAACTAAATGTTTTGATCGTAGCATAAAGCTGCTTTATTTATCTAAAAAATTGAATCTTCACAAATACACAATGCGTAATATTATTAAAATAGAATCAATACGATTATTTTATAAGAGTGTATCTATTAGTAGTAAAAAAGAAAATAATACAGAATTAAATTAACAAACAGAAACAACCAATTATACCGGGTGTTTCAGAATTTCGCGGCACTAGTTTAGGGATGTGTTCTTTAGCATGAAATAAACAAAAATGTTCATATAAACATGTCTTAAATTAATTTATTACCGAGATATCGATAATGTGAAAGATTAAAAAGTGATAAATTAAATTTATATCGCGTCTTTTTGACTCAGTGCCTATAAATGCAGATTAATATAACGTTCTAAATTTTAAACAAGTTAAAAGCTATAACTACCTGGGAACAATTATAGAAGAAAATGGAAAAGTAAATAAGGAAGTAATCGAAAGAATAGGAAAAACTGCAAAGATATACAACATATTGAGAAATACATTCCTAGATAAGAAGGAGATACCAAAACAAATAAAGACCGAAGTACATAGAAGAGTGGTCAGACCCACATTAATATACGGCAGCGAATCATGGACAATAACGAATAAAAGTAAAAACAAAGTTACGGCCACAGAGATGAGATTTCTAAGACGGATAAAAGGAATTACAAGGATGGATAAAATTAGAAACACGACAATTACAAGAAAGCAAAAGGTTAAACCAGTTGAAACAGTCATAGAAGAGAGACAGCTAGGATGGCTTGGACATATCCAGAGAATGATAGAAGAGAGAACAACAAGGAGGATCTTTGAAGTCAATACGGAGGGCAGAAACAGAAGGGAAAGACTACGGAAAATTTGGAGGGAGCAAGTATATGAGGCGATGGAAAAGGGAAATATAGGATGGCATGAAATCAAACAACTGGCCCAAGACAGAGAACAATGGAAGCTGAGGATAAAAAAAGAAAGGGAGGAATAACTGAATGAGACAAACTGAAAATACAATATATAAGATATAATGCAAAATTCAGTACGACACCGCAGGCTAGAAGGACTTAGGATTAAATAAAAATAAAAACAATATAGCGTACTTTCTGTAATGGAAAAACAGTAATCTTGGCTATCTACGTTTTATTTAAATCAATTTAGAAGTCAATAGGAATATCACATCATTAAACATCAGTTTTATACATATATAGTACATATTAAATCTTTTAGTCAGTATTAAAGTCAGTCTGTGTAAGTAACTAATCTGTTTTACAAGTTCTGTGTCTTTTCGTAGAAGGTAATATTTTGAAAATACATCAATTTATAATGATGATGGTATATTTTTGCAGAACAAACATGCTTTTAATTTATTGCGAGGTACATAAACATGGAGCTGCTTTCACGAAATGCAAACGTAGAAGAGGGAATACTCGATTCAGAAAAGGTTATCTCCCTATCAGATTACTTATCCATACTATCATTTCGTTTCGATGTTTCACCTGATGAAAAATGCGCGAGCAACATTTCTATCTGTTTCACGGTACGCCTGTGACAAATTTGTTACAACTAGATTATAACAAGTGCAGGAATTTATATTCGTGCAAGTGGTTAATTCAACAATGCACACAAGATGCTAACTGAGGCGTCTGCTGCTCACAGATGAATTTTGCTCAAGAAGAATTGAGATTACCAATGTTTGCAATACCCATTAGATTATTTTCCATGGGATTGAATGAAGTCTATATTTTATTCTACGTCAATTAACGCAAGAGGAGCTAAGGAGTCGGATCATGAAGGCTGAAGTAGGAAGAGTTGTCCTGATGCTATAACACTTATCAAAGAAGCATAGATTCGTCGTGCTGAATGCAGTATTCAGTAAAAGGAGCCCACTTTAAATAAAAACTATATTGCACATTATATCGTTATCTTTATCTAAAACCTATCTGCTCTTAAAACAACGTATCTGCGAGTACTACGACGATGGAGAAACACAGCAGATTAAATTTATAAGATTAAAAGAAGCGTAATTGTACATAGATACCTGAGAGCGGCTGCACCCACCAATCCCATTCTAGCAATTGCGAAGTTCGTTTTAATTTATGAATTATGGATTTTAAATAAAGGTATTGCCACACTATAACCCTTCATGATTATCAATTTGGCTTTAACCAAGATCAATAACAAACACATAAGAAGACCCGTTACAGTAGCTAGTCAAAATGTACCCTGTATCTATAAAATAATAATAAATGATGATTGTACAATCTGACTGAGCAGCAAAAACTAGACAAGAAAGAATTGGTCTAGAGCATTTGCAACCTTCTCAATATTGGTGAATACCAAACCATTTCGAAAATTATAACAAATGGTAAAACCTATGCCTATTTTAAGTTACAGCAACATCCCAAGAAGGTAGAGTATAGATATTTAAAGATGACTCAACGCCAACCACTGTGAAAAGAGAATGTTTAAAGGAAGAAAATAATATACGCTGTTTTCTGCAGAAGTACAAGATTAGTGAAAGCTATTAGACTATAAGAACAGACGCTAGCATTACCTGCCTGAAGTTCTCCAAGTCCTGAAAGTAACTCGTTCCATCATTAAAACGTCTGCGTAGCTACTAAAATTACCAAACAACTATCATACAATTCTTTAACCTCAAAACCAATGTACTTGGTAATTATTACACTTCTTTTCAAGTCTCGAATTTCCGATAGTTTGTGTTCTAATTTCTTATTTTTTTACCAATCAATAATTTCCTGAACCATTTTTAAATAAATTCGTTCTCAAATTAGCTTTTGAATTAAAATTGCGTTTCGTATTTGTTAGTAGGTCACTTTCGTTATTATATATTACTTTTTTTCACAAACTGAATATATTTCCTTTCTCTATTTCCTTCTATGTATGTTACTAAATAAATAAACGATTTAATCTATGCAATTCAATAATGAAGTAACTCAGGAAGTTCAATAAGCTGAAGCATTATGCAATTTATTTCAATTAACATTAAATAATTGAAGCAAACACAATTCTCATCAAGGACGAATTTATTTGACAAATGATATATTATTTTGTAACTTTTTCGTTCTTAGTATTGGCTTCACTAGACTTTAAATATACATATACTACGAGTATGTATGTTTGCTTTTAAACAACTATATATTACACAATTTTTTGAAAATCATACAACTGTTTGTTTTAAAATAATTTAAATACTTACTTTGACATTCAGCATTTGTTAGAGATGTTATGGTTAGCGATATTATTTCTGAAACATAAATACTATTAGTTCAGGTTCTATATAATAAACACTATACGTAAAATGACAAAATAACAGAGTATAAACAGTTGGCAATAAAATTGAGTGGTCATTGGCCGATCTATGAATAAACTCTAAATTTTAATTATACATAGTCTGTCGCCGAGAAAACGGAACTTCTTTAAAATAAAAACAGAAGCTTACTATTTCGGTAAAATTGATTTATTTTATTCAAAAAGGTCGCCTTCGGGTTCAATACAACGTTCTGCACGATCGATTATCATATCAAATGAATTTTTAAATTCACCTTTAGAGATGTCCTTCAAGATCGCTGTCGACCCCTTTTTAATGGCTTCGACATCGGCATAACGCTGTCCTTTTATCAGAGCAAATGTAGTTTGGAGAATAGATAGAAATAACGGGGGGCCAGATCCGGTGAACACGGTGAATGATTGATGGTTAAAATGCCATTTGTAGTTCGAAAATCAGTGGTATGCGTCGGGCGATGAAATGGCGCATTATCATGTAACAAACGCCAGCTTCCATTTTCACAATATTGAGGGCGCACACAACAAATACGCGCTAAAAGACGCTTCATAACACCAAGATAATATACAGCATTAACTGCTTGACTAGTTGGTACAAACTCTTTGTGTACTATGCCTTTCGACTCACAAAAAGAAATCAACATTGCCACTTTTGACTTCTCCAAACAATTTTTTTAGTCTTTGCTCGCTTGGTCTCTGGATCTTATTGAAAACACCACGTCCTATCGCAAGTTACAATAGAATACATCAAGTTTCCGTTCTTTTTTGAGTCTTTAATTAATTTCAATAAAATTTCCGTAACCACAAATTTTTTGCACCAGGATGTTCGTCGTCATTTATGTCCGTACGACCGTCTTTAAATTGTTTATACCACTCATACACACGTGATACATGTGATAGACACACATCACCATACAATTGTTTCATCAAATTAAACGTTTCAGTAAACGATTTACTGAGTTTAAAACAGAACTTGATATTTACTCTTTGTTCAAAATTCATTTTTCGACCAATGCCAAATACACACTGTTACTTTGTGAGCCATTTCTCTGCTTCTAATGATGCAAATGTCATGATATTTTGACATAACATTGGTGAAAGATCTACCTTACAGACGCATATTTTTTTGAATAAATGGCGCTACTAAAAATTATTATTTTCTGATTTCTCTGCGGCAGACTATGTACTTATTTAGTTAATTACAAAATCATATGTTATTTTAACAGAGTAAAACGTTATATATAAAAATATACTGAAATATTTGAGGAAAAAAAACGATAAGAAAAAAGTATAATAAATTTTAAAATAAAACAAGAGTACAATAAAAATATACAAAAACAAACGAATTCTAATACTTCGTATGGCCTTCTTTTGCTGCTATTACAGCCTGCAAACGTCGTAGGATGCATTCTATTAAGTTGTTGAGTAATAATTTACACTTTTTAGTCTAAAATTCTTAATTGAATTTTAATCCTGCGATTGAGATGGCCATTCCAATAACTCTATACTATTTTCATCTTCTAAACACATTTTAACCGCAGATTCCACTAAAATTTATAAATAAAAATAATTCCTTCAATTCGAACCAAATTTCGTACGCCATACACGAAAAACACCATGCCAAAAAGTTGAAATTTGCTTTCATCACTCCATAAAATGAAATTGGTTTATTTATAAATTTTTTGGCAAAGTTTAGTCTGTTATTTTTATTATTAATCATTTTTTTTCTATTTTGTTTATATTGATTTCATTTTCATGTTGTCTATCTAACCTTTTATTTATTTTTTAGATTAATTTATAATCTTTTCTGATATACCATTTTTATTGTATTTGTGTCTTATAATTGGGAATATCTTGTTAGAAATTACAGACTATTGTTGTTATTATTATTATTATTAAAAGTGTTAATGCACGGTCTTGCGATTAACAGATCGATCTATTCCCAGTAGTTTTTCAGAAATGTTTAACTGCATTCTTTAATTTCTCAACAAGAAGCTGCAGCACTAATGAAATTAATGGAATTTCTTTTTCGAGTAGACATGATGTTTATTCTAATATAGCTAAAATCTGTTAATTTGTCTAATACATCAGTACCTTATGCATATTAAAACAATAAAACTTATTTTTATTTTTATTTGCGGCACAATTGCTCCTAAATTCTGTTACATCGAAGTGTCCACTTAATTATGTCCAGGTAAATAGTAAATATACAGAAAATCTTTATTTTGTTTACGACATATTCATAAATATTATAGTGAATAACAGATACATTTAACAACTAATACTTTCAGATACATAAGTATGCATAAATGTTTTGAAAGAAAATTCATAATTTACTAATTGCTTATTATTGGATGATATCCGTTCAATTTTGTCGCCAACTGTATATGCAGTAATGCTTGTATTTATTAGACACATCTGACGGTCAACATTTCACATTACCGTTAACTTTATCAGAGTGAGTGGAATACATGTATATTTCATCACTTTAAAATTGACAAAAACAAAATAAATTTTAAAAAAACAGAACTTTGGAGTGTGGAATAGTTTAACCAGAAAAGATTATTATCATGTTGCTATGAAGAATAGGTAATAGTCAAAGTAAAAAATGGTACAACAAATTATTAATTTTTTTTAATAAAATACAATTAATTTGTTATTTTCCATTTATTTTTTATTATAATTATAACTGGCGAGTATACAACACATATGAGGAAGATAAATAACAAGGTCCAAAAGTTTTTAGGCCAATTTGATTCCCTAAAAAACAAAATAAACTTTTTATTTTCGATCGAGTTTCCCTGTATTGCAATTTATTTAGTATATTGTTTTTGTAAACCCACATATACCAAAATACATCAAATTTTTAGTGTAGTTAAAAAGCAACAGGAGTCTTTAATTTTCTTACATCATTCCCAACTCAGATTATATCACATCATCAATTCATTAGTTTATTTTAAACTTTGTCTTCTATAACGATGAATTTCAAAATTTCTTGCCTGAACGCTATATAAATGAGTTCTTTCTGTTATAACCTTCAAACCAATTGTCGGAAATTAATCAAGCTTCACCTGTCACCATAAAAAAATGGCCACACTTCTCGCCAAATTACCCTCGTATATAGATAAACAAAAAGTAACGTTAATAAAAACATGTAATTAAAACAATTAAGTTAAATGTAGAAATGTGAAGAAGCATTACCACATAAATATCATAATGAATTTATTTGGAATAGTATTTAAACAGTTTCAATAAAAAATAATAATAACAATTGCCCTAATTAAGCTTATTGTACAGGTCCTTAATACATCACATTGTTACTTGTATTTTTGCGCAAATAAAGGAGGAAGTGTTAATTATAAATATCTGTTAAATGTAACATATACATACATACATATATAATGTCATATACTACGTATTTAAAACGATCTAGTATTCTCTTTATATGATATTCTTCATTACAGCCATTTAGATTTCAAAATTTCCTCAAATTCAATATATAACACATGGATCGATCGGACCAGAAACAGCTGAGTTATCGAGGTTGGAGTAAAGTCGTTTTGTAGTTTGTTTAAACAATGGAAAAAACCGAGTTTCGTGTTCTGATAAAACATTGTTTTTTAATGGGTAAAAACACCACGCAAGCAAAACAATGGATTGAAAAATGTTACCCGGACTCTTGTCCATCAAAAGCAACGATTTGTCGGTGGTTTTCCGAGTTTAAACGTGGTCGTACCGACACAAATGACGCGGAACGCTCGGGTAGACCTGTGGAAGCCGTTACACCGGAAAATGTGAGTGAAGTGACAAAAATTATAATGAAAGATCATAAAGTGAAGCTCCGTGAGATTGCTGGGATGACACAGATATCATATGGAAGTGTATTTACTATCCTTCATGAAAAATTGAACATGAAAAAGGTTTTTTCCAAGTGGGTGCCGCGATTGCTCTCGATGGAACAAAAACAGCAACGAGTCGATGATTCAGAAAGCTGTTTATCGCTATTTACTCGCAACAAAACAGATTTCTTGCGTCGTTACGTGACCATGGACGAAACATGGATACATCACTACACTCCAGAGTCGAAGCGGCAGTCATCTGAGTGGCGCATAGCTGGCGAAAGCCGTCTGAAACGTCCGAAAACGCAGCAGTCAGCTGGCAAAGTCCTGGCGTCAGTTTTTTGGGATACACATGGCGTGATTTTCATTGACTACCTCGAAAAAGGTAAATCGATCAACAGTGATTATTATATTGACTTACTGGTGCTTTTGAAGGAGGAAATCGCAAAAAACGACCGCACATGCAGAGAAAAAAAATCCTTTTTCACCAAGACAATGCACCCTGCCACAAGTCGATGAAAACAATGGCAAAATTGAACGAATTGGGTTTTGATCTGCTTCCCCACCCCCCATATTCGCCAGATTTAGCCCCCAGTGACTACTGGCTCTTTGCTGATCTTAAAAAAATGCTCCAGGGAAAAAGATTTGGCTCAAATGAGGAGGTCATCGCTGAAACTGAAGCTTATTTTGAAGCGAAAGATAAATTTTTTTATAAACATGGTATTGAAAAATTGGAAAAGCGTTGGAACCATTGTATCACCCTAAAAGGTGATTATGTTGATGAATAAAAAAAAATTTTGCAAAAAAAATGTTGTTTTCATTGTTAGTCTCGGGACTTATTGATCCATGTGTTACGCAATATCAAAATTTTTCCTTTGTCATTTTTAAGATGCACCACGATATCATAATTTAGTTTTCAATTCGATACATAACATACAATATATACAATCTGTAAAATAAGAGAAAAGTTTCATTATCCGTCAGGGATAAGATCATTAGCATGTTTAGTAAGACCAATAAATAACAACAGTCCATTCTAATCCGCGTTGTAAATTACACGATGGTTTTTTCGAATAATTAAGTGAACATATGAGCACAAAAATGAATTTAAATTTTATTGGAAACTGACTTAGTGAATAATCAAAAATGTTAAAAGACCTTTACCACATTAATATTTGTATTACGAACACGTATAATAAATAAGGTTATCCTCAGCAGAAATTAAACATAGTGTTGAACATGGGCGCGCAGTAAAACCACACATAATAAATTGCTAAACATTACTCGAAGACAACACAAACATTCTTGTGTGGTTTTCAAGTTTTTCCTCAATTATGCCGCTCTGTGATAATTACCTCGAAAGAAGAATTAACAAACGAAAGTAATATTTCTGTGGGTTCACCTTAAAAGACCCTTAATGTCTACATCGGCAGCGAGTATGTGGTAAACTATAATGACGCTGCGAAACAAAAGATAACCTTCCAGATATAGATGAAGAACAAGCAACAATAACATGGTAATATATAATAGTTATTGTGAATTTGTTTAATATAAAAGCACAATACGCTAAAGCCAACTTAATTTAAAAACGAATAAATGTCAAATTAATGATTATAAGGCAACTTGTATCCGATCGTCATAGAGAAATATACGATGTTTAAACTAATTATGATGGTGAAAATTGGTCTAATTCTATAATTAGAGAAAAGATCTAATCACCAATAAAAATGGTCACAGTTAAGACATTCGAGGATGCTGGAGTATATATTTTTTCTCATTTAAACGCAGAATTCCAAAAAGATCTAATAAATTACTTACAAAAATGATT
This sequence comes from Dermolepida albohirtum, assembly GCA_031893035.1. Lineage (NCBI taxonomy): Eukaryota > Metazoa > Arthropoda > Insecta > Coleoptera > Scarabaeidae > Dermolepida > Dermolepida albohirtum. The sequence goes on along the minus strand of JAVIWB010000555.1, from coordinate 1,309,642 downwards.
TGATAATAATAGTAACTAAATAGTGCATTTTGGTCGGTATGGATTGTACGTAATAGAAATTCGATTTTATTGTACAGTCTAGAAACGAATCCTATAGAATGTATGTGAATAATAACCAAGCAAAAGCTTCTGAAGAACATTATTGACTACCCATGCTAAAAGATTGATACTGAACATTTATAATCATTATCAAGTAGTTATCAACAACTATGAACATTGAGGATTTAATATAACTCTTATTAGTGATAATTACTGGTCCATTATTATTGATGAAGTTCGAAAATTAAAAGCACATAAATGTATATTTTATTTATTTTTTCAAAAATCAACACTTTGGAACCTGTCAAAAGCTTTCGGTTACATTAATCGTAACTTAATTTTTCATAAAATAGAGCCCATGGAAATGCGTAATATGAATTGCAAGTGATTTAAATAATATCTGAACAACCGGTGCCAAAAATATGTTTTCATATGTGCACCTATAAGTTTTGGAATACCTCGAAGATCAGTTTTAACTCCTATATTGTTTGTAATTTACATTAGAGATTATTATCAGCGCATAAACTATATCAACGGAATAAAAATTTGAGTTAGAAACAACAAACTAGTCATCAATTTAAAAAAAAATGGCTTAAACTTTCATCCATCATAGTTCATTAAAAAAATTAATAATGAAAAATGTAATAACTTAAGTATAGAGATAACAAAATGAATCAAAATGCTACGGGTAAATATCGATTATAACCTGAAGTAGTTATATTACGCAAATTATATTACCAAGAAGACCTAGGGAATCGGTAGCATAATGGTTTTACCAAAGCACCTTTTTTCCGGGGTATTAAATTTCAATTCATGCATTTTGTCTTTTATATATGGAAATAAAAAGAAGTCACCATCTACCAGGTCGGAACTATAAGGCGGCTGACTCATCAATTCCGTTTGTGAAGTGGCTAAAAGCTCCCATGTTAGAGATGCGTTGTGTAATGGTGCATTGTCTTGATACAGAATGGTTCGTCCTCTTGGTCGCTTCTTGCGCACTTTTTGGAACACAGTTGGCAAACAAATGGTTGTATACCATTCAGCATTGACTGTGCGGCGATCGTCTAGCGGAATAGTAGCAAGATGACCGGTACGTCCGATAAAAGAAGCCACCATTTTCTTATCAAAGCTTCGTTGGCGTCTCATTTTCGTGGGTTTCTCCTCGTTTTTGAAGACCCATTGAGCCGATTGTCGCTTGCTTTCTAGCTCATAACAATAAATCCAACTTTCTTTACCTGTACTCGAGTGAGAAGCATATTAATTAGTTAATTTTCAATCAGTTATATTGTGAGTAACTTGTTTGTGCAGTACTGTAATGGCTTCTGTAACAGTAGGTACTGTTGATCGTCCACCTAATACTTTAGGGTATTTTTGCATGCATACCCGTGTACCATTGAAACTTATTTGCTTTATTATTGTATTCCTAAGGACATTGGAGAACAGTTCGAGCTACGCTTTCGAAGTGCCAATCAACTTTTACGGTACATGAGAAAAATTGGTATCGAATACAGGGATAAGGTCTACTGAGGTTGCGGTGAACACAATCATCCAATAGACTATCTCGCGAAAGAACAGTACCATATAATAACCTATTGGAATGTAGACATTGCTATTATTACAGAAAGCAATTTGTATAAATGCGACAAATGTACTGTATGTAAAAAGAGGCATCAATTAGTTTTCATTAGCGAATTGTGTGCTATATCTGGGGGCTTATAATAAACTACATCTTGTATATATAATAATTTTCCAAAATTTGTATTAAATTAAATTTGTGATACTATTTACAAGCTCCAAGTTCTCCTCATATTAATCTTTAAAATATAGTCGATATAATACAAACCATACGGTCCATTCCGCAAAATTACTGGAAGGTATTGACCAATTGTTCGAAGAAATTGATTCTTTATTTCAGTTGTCAAATCTTACCCTTACTGATAGTTAGAAAGTTGAATAAAAACAGGTGCATAAACCCCAACATAACCAATTCGTGGACTCAAAAGACGAATTTGTCATAACATTGTACCCATCCAGGGTGTAGCAGAATATCTTATCATGAATTCATCCCGAGTTGGTGACACTTAACGGTCTGCAGTTGGATAATTGGAACCTGTCGTTGTACCTGCTTCCAGGGATTACCTTTCGTACTCCAACGATGAAGAGTTCTTCGGACTAGAGCAGTCAGACGAGATAAGACTTATATTTTCGACTGCAGTTTGTTTCAAAATATGTGTTTCACTTACATTATGCCAAGAAGACAACATTCGAAGTGCCAACTCCACTCCAAAATATAGATGTTATAGAAAGCAAGTTAATTTACTTTCTTTAAAATAGGTCATCGAACTATACCGTTGAGCTCGAGCAATATTCATTTAACATGGAGACAGGATTCAAAAGAGTAACATATGTTACAAATACTTATGTAAACAGGAGTGTTATTTTTACTGCTTATACAAAGAACAGATAAAAGATCGCTTTTTCAAAGTAGTATTGGTTATGTAGTTTGTTTTCTCGTTATAGTGACTTGCGAATATCCACTAACTACTTGTATGAAACTTAAAATTTTTTAGAAAACACCAAAGGAATGTGAAAATGTTAACCACTTATTCATATTAACAATAGTATTTCCCCTAAGACGTCATGAACGCCCGTAGGGTTAAATTTGAATCGTTTCCACACCTTTCAAACATTATTTTAAAACGATGTATGTTAGTATATTTTCAAGAAATATTTACTACACCAAACATTCGTATAGCACGAAAATGAGGCTGAAGTAAAAAATTCTAGACCCATGTCTTAAAAATATTCTTGTAACAAAAAAAAAGTATATTATTCAGTATTAATAACAATATTTAACTGATAGAGCTGTCCTATATCTACCATTACTAATGCAACTGTTATTAAGATAAGAAATTTGCATTCGGATAAATAGAATAACACATGGATCAATAAGTCCCGAGACTAACCCATAGATGGCGCTCGTAGTAAACCAGTAACCACGTCTTTCTAGAGTACTAACCTTTGCTTGAAATGTGTCAAAATTTTAAGTCGATCGGACCAGAAACAGCTGAGTTATCGAGGTTGGAGTAAAGTCGTTTTGTAGTTTGTTTAAACAATGGAAAAAACCGAGTTTTGTGTTCTGATAAAACATTGTTTTTTAATGGGTAAAAACACCACGCAAGCAAAACAATGGATTGAAAAATGTTACCCGGACTCTTGTCCATCAAAAGCAACGATTTGTCGGTGGTTTGCCGAGTTTAAACGTGGTCGTACCGACACAAATGACGCGGAACGCTCGGGTAGACCTGTGGAAGCCGTTACACCGGAAAGTGTGAGTGAAGTGACAAAAATTATAATGAAAGATCGTAAAGTGAAACTCCGTGAGATTGCTGAGATGACACAGATATCATATGGAAGTGTATTTACTATCCTTCATGAAAAATTGAGCATGAAAAAGGTTTTTTCCAAGTGGGTGCCGCGATTGCTTTCGATGGAACAAAAACAGCAACGAGTCGATGATTCAGAAAGCTGTTTATCGCTATTTACTCGCAACAAAAAAGATTTCTTGCGTCGTTACGTGACCATGGACGAAACATGGATACATCACTACACTCCAGAGTCGAAGCGCAGTCATCTGAGTGGCGCACAGCTGGCGAAAGCCGTCCGAAACGTCCGAAAACGCAGCAGTCAGCTGGCAAAGTCCTGGCGTCAGTTTTTTGGGATACACATGGCGTGATTTTCATTGACTACCTCGAAAAAGGTAAATCGATCAACAGTGATTATTATATTGACTTACTGGTGCGTTTGAAGGAGGAAATCGCAAAAAAACGACCGCACATGCAGAGAAAAAAAATCCTTTTTCACCAAGACAATGCACCCTGCCACAAGTCGATGAAAACAATGGCAAAATTGAACGAATTGGGTTTTGATCTGCTTCCCCACCCCCCATATTAGCCAGATTTAGCCCCCAGTGACTACTGGCTCTTTGCTGATCTTAAAAAAATGCTCCAGGGAAAAAGATTTGGCTCAAATGAGGAGGTTATCGCTGAAACTGAAGCTTATTTTGAAGCGAAAGATAAATTTTTTTATAAACATGGTATTGAAAAATTGGAAAAGCGTTGGAACCATTGTATCACCCTAAAAGGTGATTATGTTGATGAACAAAAAAAAATTTTGCAAAAAAAATGTTGTTTTCATTGTTAGTCTCAGGACTTATTGATCCATGTGTTATATATCAATTTGATAGATCTCTGAAAGCAAATGTATCACTTCTTATTGGTTTTCCGTATTTTAATTAAAAATACAATAAATTATATTTTAGTACCTAGCAAAAATGTCGGATATGCATTAATAATTTAAACTGACTGTGAAGAAGATATTAACGTAATTTAGTGGTCATATCGACCTTAATTATCCACTCTATTTGTATTTAGGACCTTAAGAGGTGCATTAAATATTTAAACTAGATATTGCCATTTCTTTCAATTTTTTAGTTTCACCTAATAAAAATATTTCCCTTATAAAATTTTAGCAGCGTTCTGTTGTTAATAACAAAGATACTTTTTAAATGCACTGCCAACGTAGAACCCCTATTGTGAATCGCGTAGGTATTAAATTGCCTATTAGTATAAATAGACATGAATATACCTACTATTTTATATTAATTAACAGTTCTTTAAATTTGAATCCAGTAAATAATAAGAAATATCCAAGTTAAAAATATTAAAAGGTTTATTATATTTTTGTATTACATAATTATAAAGTTTAATGGTGTAGCAGATATACATTATAAAATAATTTAATAGATATTTGCAGAAAATTTCTACTTCATATAAGAGTTAAATTTCAAACTTCCAGTAAGAGAAATTCTAATCATACAAAGCGTACTAGGAAAGTTTTGCAATACAGCTTTGTTTATTTAATTTTTTCAAAGTAATTTGCTCTACACTCAATACACCTCTCCATCCTCCGAAACCAATCTTTAAACCAGTTCTGCCAAGTTTCACTAGGGAGTAAAGCACACTCATTGTCCCAAGTCCGCAGAAGGTCCTCATCACTGGAAAACCGCCTCCCTTTTAGCTTCATTTTCACATGCGGGAACAGTGCAAAGTCGCAAGGAGCAAGATCTGGACTGCAGGGAGGGTGCTCGAGAAGATTCAATCCTGTCGTGGTCAAATATTCGTTGCAGGCTATGGCGCGGTAAGCTGGAGCATTATCGTGATGGAGGAACCAGGTGTCCATTCTTGATTTTGCCCGCAGGTTCTTTATAGATCTAATGACTTTAGGCAGGCACTGTTCAGTATACCACTTAGCTGTAACTGTTTTCTGTGTGTCCAAAACGACGCGTTCTACAATTCCACTCGATTTGAAAAATACAGCTATCATTTTCTTCTTTACAGATCGGGATTTTCTGACAACTACGGGTTTGCCCTCATCATCAAAGACTAAAACTTTGTTTCGAGCTTTGGTCGGCACATCGTAATAGTATAGCCAAGTCTCGTCACCTGTCACGATGTTGTTCACATACTGAGATTGTCCCTTATTAAACTTTTTTAGCATCTCCCGGCACCAAGTCACATGTCGTGTCATCTGCACTTTAGTCTTCAGTCGATGCGGCACCCAGAGAGAACAAAGATGCTTCACGTGCAAATGATCATGCAGAATCGAACGAATTGCTTACACGGATGGTGATTTCTTCTATAGAGCGACTTTGGAAAAGCTCTTAAAGAATCTTGTGTTATGGCTTTGAACAATAGCAACATCGTTAAGATGTTGCCAGAGGGAACTGTATTATAATGGTAACCTTGTATTAAACGTGCTGGTTTAATACAAAGACTTGTCATATGTATATTAATGTAGGCATATCTTAAAATTTATGGAGTTACTCTCGTACCTTATTTTGTAAAAATATTTTTTTTGTTTCATGCTTAGTTGTTAACTTTTGGTCTAATGTTCGCATAAGAACTTCGCATATTTTTTTAGCGGCTGAATCGCTTGATTTTGGGACACCTCCAAAAATTTACACATTTAAACTTATATAAGTATCTCGGGAACGATAGAAATATAATGTACCTTATATAGTCTCAATCATAATGCAAATTATTTTCTGAAAAAATATATAACAGGCAACCAGGTACCCCAACCTTCCTTTTTCATAATTTCTTTTCTTTTATTTATCAAAACTAAAGTAACTCAGGCCCATTACTTTGGCAATAGTTTCAACTATTTAGCAGGAAGCGAACTGAAGGTGGCGAAACATCCACCTTACAGCCCAGAAAACAACTTTGCGTTATTTCTCCATATGAAGAATAAGCTGAAAAAAAGGTTTTCCAACGATGAGGGTCTCCTTAGAATGTGGAAAAATGAGTGCACCCAGCTTTCAGAAAAATCTGCAAGAGTTGGTTTGGTGACTGATTTCGAAAAATGGACGGAAGTGCATAGAATGTGGTAGAAATTAATTAGAAAGATTTTGGAAAGTAAACTCTGTTGCAAAACTTTTGTAGTTTCCATTGTACTACGCCTAAACAATAATTGATACGTAAAAGACAGTTTTATACCAGTTTTCTGAAGGTCAAACAGTAACAGTTATAATTTAATAACTTAACCTTCTCTAAATTTAAAAACTCGACTTGTAACCAGGTAGCAAAAGTTGTGCTATACGCTTTCAACAAGTTTATAAGTCAAAAAATAAGACTAATAATTTTATGTAATCCCTAAATCAATTACAATATCAAAACTGAATTTTATTCATTCCATACATCCAACCGAAAGAAAAATTGTGCAAATAGTTCCTATTTTAAAATCTGATGATTCTAATCATATAAAAAATATATTGCCTAATTGCTATTCATTCTAATTATGCTAAAATCTTTAAACTATGCATCTATTCAGCTATCTACCCCGCTAGTTAGTAATCAATAAGCGTTTGACTATTACTAATTTGTACAATTTCACTAAATTTGTTGCTAAAGCTCTAGACTCTAGAAAATAAGTGCACGTTTTATATACAGACTTCTCAAAGGCTTTCGATCGTCAAGATCATTTATTGTTTCCTTTAAAAACTGCATCATTTCGACTTCAATCACTCGATTGTCTTCCTTCAATCCTACTTATTCCAACGTTCACAATACGTGTTTTACAATGACTATTTGTCTACTGATTATATCGCAACATCTGGGGTACCGCAGATGTCAAGCTTGGGTCCTTTATTGATCAACATTTTCATTAATGATATTGTACATGCTGAATCCATTGAAAAATTACCTTTTGCTAATGATTTTAAAATATTTCGAATAATTTCTGGTTACAAGGATTGCGATCTACTTCAGACTAATCTCGAGAACATATCAATATGGTGTGCAATAAATAATAGTTTTTAAATACTGATAAACATAATTTCCTTTACCAGAAGATTCGTAGTCACCGTCTTTAATCACAAATTACATAACGACTTGCAGCGCATTGATTTAATTAAGGATTTGAGTACATCATTTAATATGAAATGGACTTTAAATGATCATCTTATTTTTGTGGCCTCATCAGTGAGCAAGAGCTTAGGTTCCATCATCAGTCACTGTAAGATGTTTAATAATGTTCAGGCTATTCACCCTGAACACAGTTCCATAATATGGTACCCTTATTACCATAGTCATAAACATCAACTAGAGACAACTTAGCGCAGTTTCGCTAAATTTACGTGCTTTCAATTGGATCGTACTTATCTTGGTGTGCTGACTATAGATATCTACATTATTGCTTTAATCTACCTTCTTTACAGTTTAGACATATTTCTTGTAGTGTTGCTTTTAACTATAAATCGTTTAATAATAATATCGATCCACGTAGCCCTCTACGGCAAATTAATTTATTAGTTCTCCAATTCGGTAAACCGCATGCTGTCACTTTTTATTTACAGTATTCGCGTAACAATATCTTAATGAAATTATCTCTATATGTCATGCGTCCAAATTTTAATACCATATCTACAGATTGTAATATTAATTTTTCTCCCTTTATATAATTTCATTACTACTCGATATTATAAAAAAAAATTGTTTTTAGTTCATTCCATACATTTAGCTTAATTTCTTATTACTGATAAATACTCTTACTTTATGTTTTACGTTTTATTTTTAAATTAGCATTAGCTGCTCCGTAATTGAAACTTGCTCTGTAGGACAATAGAGTTTATTATTATTCTTGTTATTATTCATAATAAGACATCTACACTTACTCGCAAAATTGAACGTACAGTAATAAGAAAATAGAACGATGTATATATATTATTTTTAAGAAATTTTTGTTTAATATAAAAACAAATAATATTTCAATGTATACAGAGATTAAAGTTTAAAATTTCGACAAACCTAAATGAAATATAATAATGCCAGTACTACTGTAAAAAAAAGTTAAGGTAAATACACTACATAACACCGCGAAATTGAGCATACAAGTACTTTCCCCTGCTGTAAATATACTCATACCATACATAAGAGGGAGCGTTTTTATATTCGCGGAATGAGCGGGTTGTAGAGAGGTGAGTAGGCGCATTGGGGGCGTGGCCTGTGCAGCGACTCATGATTAGTATAAATACGAAGTTTCATTGTTATTAGACAGTTAGTCTTTGAGCTATCGTCAACCAAGTAACATAATCAGGAGTGAAAAGTGAAATACGGAAAAAATCGAATATCGTGCCGTTATAAAGTTCCTTACCAGGCAAGGAAAATCAGTCGCGACCATAATGAATGAGATGTCATTGGTTTACGGCGACTCTTGTCCAGGAAAAACCATGGTGTACAAGTGGCATAGTTTATTTAAACAAGGAAGGGAATCCCTTGAAGACGACCCGAGGCCGGGCAGGAGCATTGTTGTGACCACGCCAGCACTTATCCAAAAAGTTGAACAAATTGTACTCGAAGATGCTCGACTAAAGAAGAAACAACTCGCAGAAATGGTTGGAGTATCCGATACAACAATTTTTAAAATCCTACACGATCATCTCGGCATGTCTAAGGTCAGCGCAAAATGGGTGCTGAGAATGCTCACGCCGTCGCAAAAACAACAGCGCGTAGAGTGTTCGCGTGCATTTTTGGACCTCTGTAATGAAGACAAGGATGGTGTATTGAGTGTAATTGTTACTGGAGACGAAACTTGGGTTCATCATTATGAACCTGAGTCCAAACAAGACTCCATGCAGTGGCATAAAAAGGGCACAGCACCTCCCAAGAAATTTAAAGTGTCACAATCAGCTGGGAAACTCATGGCAACGGTATTTTGGGACCCGGAAGGAATATTGTTGATTGATTATAAAGATAAAGGTGTTTCTATAACCGGAGAATATTACGCTTCAATATTAGAGCGACTAAAAGAAGCCATTAAAGAGAAAGGACGGGGAAAATTGACAAAAGGTGTTCTGCTTTTGCACGACGACGCGCCCGTCCACAAGAGCCACATTGCGTTAGCTGCCTTGCATAAGGTGGGCTTCGAAATTGTGAATCACCCACCCTACAGCCCAGACCTGGCCCCAAGTGATTATTACCTGTTTCCGAAAATGAAAAAAGAGCTGCGGGGTAAAAAATTTACTGCCGATGATGAAGTCAAGGAGGCAGTTTCGGCGTATTTTGCAGATAAAGAGAAATCATTTTTTTATGAGGGTATAAATAAATTAATTGAAAGATGTGAAAAATGTATCCGTCTTGCAGGTGAATATATTGAAAAAGAAAAATAATTTGATTTTTTTATTTCCACCCCTTGTCCCCCATTCCGCGAATATAAAAACGCTCCCTCGTACCTCTGATAGGAGAATACCCATTTGTATGTGTCACTCAGCTTGTTTTATGAAATATTATAGAATATTGAAGTAGCGTTTAGGTGAATTTAGTTATAATAACAGTACATATGGAGCACAAACGGCGGCAAATTGCATGCCGACGCAAAAGCTTATAATTTGCGTGAAGGAAAGTCGTTAAGGCAAATAAGTAGTTTAGTAGGCAAGACTCATTCCACCATTCAAAAAGTAATAAACAAATTTAAATTTGAAGGAACATTACAAAATAAATCGAGTCGTGGAAGAAAACGTATTCTAAGTGCTCAGAATGAACGATTTATTATAAGAAAAATTAAAGCTCATTCCAAGCTAAGTGTACCTAGATTACGAGAAGAAGTTGAGGCAAGTGTTAAGCACAGCATATCAAGTAATACTGTACGTCGAGTACTAGATGGAAATGTTACCATGGTTCTAAACAAAACTGAGAAAAATGTCCAGAATTTGCACAAAAACACGTAAATTATCCCTTAGTAAAAAATGGCATACAGATAATATGGAGAAAGCCTCGAACACAATTACATGTGAAGGACATTACACATACCATCGAAAATGGAGGTGTTTCCTTCATCTTTTGGGGTTGTATGGAAGTCAGTGATACAGGAAATCTTGAATTTATTGACGGGACCATGGATAAAATGAAATACGTTGAGATTTTTAAGAATTCTGCAATAGAACTTGATATGATACAGGTCTATTACTTTCAGCAAAACATTGACCCAACGCATACCTCACATGTAGTCAAACAATAGTTATTGTACAATGTGCCAAAATTACTACACGCTCTACTTCAATCACCGGATCTAAATCCCACCTGTGGGCAGAAGTAAAGATACAAATGGGAAAGGTCCGACCTAGCAACAAAACGGAATTGAAAAACCAAATAATTAAAGTTTGGGAAAGTATTCCAGTAAGAGTCACACGAAAACTTATGCAATCATTGCCACAACGACTACAGGCCGTTATAGGCACTAAAGCAAGCAATACAAGATACTAAATTAAAAAAATATGTTTACTGTGTGCTCAATTTTGTGGTGGTATGCAGTGTATTTACCTTACTTTTTTTATAACAGTAGCATTTGCATTATTATATTTCATTTAGTTTTGTTGAAATTATAAACTTTAGTTTCTATATACATTGAAATATTATTTGTTTTTATATTAAATAAAAGTTTATTAAAAATAATACATGTACATCTTTCTAGTTTCTTATTACTGTAAGCTCAATTTTGCAAGTAACCGTAGTAAAAAACTAAACCTTTCTATAATTATCGAAAGTCACATTTGTTTATTTATTATTATAATGCACGTTTTACCAACATAAAGATAAATTAATTTTGAACAAAATCGTAAATAGAAAGAAACACCAGAATGCAAATTTTTTTTATAATTCTCCCCATTTTGAAATTCACTCCAACGCCTAGCGGGTGCTTTACTAATTTACTTTTACTTATTAGAATGAAATATTAAAAATTTTAAAAATAAATATATATTTTTTAATGTTTAAACAATGGTAATCGTACTTGCAATTGAATCAATGCCCGATATTAATTTCAATACAGTTAATAAAATACAAATAACATTTAAACTTCATATCTCCTCATTCACTCATTCTGTTCAAATGCTAAATTAATTTTATTTTTTGCTTGAATAAATTATTAAAAGTAATTAAATTAGCGCAGGTTAAACCATGCTTATTTCGATCGTCAATTAATTTCTTTTGAGCAAATAAAATTTTATTTTTTGTTTACTACTAATATTCAAATAATAAATTTCTTGGTAATATATTGAGCAATCAATTTGAAATCCTAAATAATTTTTAAAGTATTTGATTTATTTTATAAAAATTTGTACGTGAATTTAAGTATTATATTTACTTTTAAGTACAATAAGCAATGGTACAGAACTATAACTTTAATTATTGAAATGTTATTACCAGTTCATATGTAAAATATATCCATCAGTAAGTACATAAAATTGAAGAAAAAATTAAAATTTTTTTCAAATGAATGATTTTATTTAATGTGTAAGTTTTGAAAATTGTAAACATTATTTTTAACTACGTTTGTTTGCAGATTTACTTATCGATAACATAGAATAAAACAAATTTCGACACAAATCTTAAATATTTTGTTTTACAAAATATTTATTGTTTATCATACCAAAAATGAAAACGCATCTCTATTTCGAACCACCAAAAAATAAATATTTAATTTATTTAAATATATCTCTTACCTAAAACAAGCGCTATATATTTAATCATGCCGATTTCCATATTAATTCACGGACTATTTAAATTTTTCTTCTTTGCACACTTTGTCATCACACTGCAGTTATCTTTATTTCCGTCACAACGTTATTAGATTATTTTATATGAAACACCGAATTACAGATTAATATTTCAAACCATTTAATCCAAAAAGTATTTATGGGGAAATGTATTCAAAGTATTGCTGTATTACTTATTACTTTGTCCTGCTTGCTTCAAAATGAACCACATCTGTATTTGCTTTATTGATCCTTTTAGCATCTCTCTCACACAATGCGGATATTCCACTAGTGCTGTAATTTCATTAATGCCAGAAAATAAATGTGAGTGCTTCCTTATGGATCAGAATCTAAGACAGTCTATATTAAAAACTGATTCGAGTTTAAGAGTGTCTTAATTATTATTTGCCTCTTTGATATTAGTGTTAAATTGTAATTTCGAATCTCGAACTTACTCGATCATACCCGAAATATCCATTTAACATGCGCTATTTTATGCTTAAAGTTAAACGATTAAAACATAATAGGAAATACTGCGACGACAGTAATTTATTAGGAGTTCGAAAAAATTGTATAATATTATAAAAAAATGGAAATCTTTGAAAAATAGTATCAGTTGCTTGTCTTACAAAACTATTAAATATAGATAAAAGACAATGACAACCCCTGGTCAAATTTATCCTATAGATATTCAGGCAAAAGATACTAGTTGATTACAAACATTTGAGAATATATTGTAATTACTGATTAAATATTTTAAGCAGATTTAAATTTCAATTCTTCGCTCTTTAGCATCGGCAAAATGATACACCACACGTTTGTTAAAATCCGGTATTTTACTTTTCTAAACAACTTTTCTATACTCAATTGCCATTGCAGACCGTTGTCGTTATTTACCTTTGACTACGGTTTTCTCACATAGACAATGTTCGTAATATAGTTAATGATCTTACAGCTTTCGAAAAGGATCTATTAAGTGTGATTTTATCCTTTTATGAGCGCGCGTTTGCTAAGAATATTATGAAATTGTTTGTATTTGTAAATTGCCATAACTATATTTTTATTTCTGGAACAGTAACTAAATTTTCAAATCATCTTTTCCAGTTTATTTTATCCTGGATACAATAATTCCCAGCGCTCATCAATTTATATAAAGAAGGGATAGAAGGAGTCAGAACATATTGTATTAGTGCTTATTTATCTATTACATATATTATTTGCTTTGAAATTTATTAAAGCGTGAAACCAAAAAAAGAGGTACATTACCAATGAAACAAAAAATTGTTATTCTTCTCTTGTATAGAAAAACTGCATTATCTATATCTGCTATATTTATCTAGTTTGTGTGGTGGATGGTTTTCTACATCAATAAGACGAATTTCACCGGAACAACTCATTTATTTTGTAAAAGAGTCAGTGGTTTGTTATATCTTTTTCATGACGAAAATTTACCAATAAGTTGTCTCGCCAAATTTATTCGGAAATTGAGATAATCAATTGCTGATTTTTCTGTTTTCACAATTATGTAGGCATTTATTATGGTAAATCTAGGAAATAATAGAACATTCTAAACCCCCACTTCATTCTTTTCCGCCCATTATCATATCTTTATCGCAACCACAAAACAGTCTATAAAATAGAATGTTATTTAACTATCCCAAAACCGAGTCACATGGTTTAATTCTTACCACGCGTGTAGATGTCGCAATCGCCCATTTTTTTTTAAAGATTTTGTATTTACCGATTGTAAGTAGTTTGCTACTTTTGAATAATATGTGTCAAAATGCATGCGTATTTGTACTGTTGTTTACAAATTATTACAAATGGTTCGTCAAATTTGTTCCGTGAGGACGGGTTTTCGATCTGCTAGTATTATGCACAGATTTCCTAATCCGGAAATATTCTCTGCCACTTTTCAAACGTGGGTGCAGTTTTGGTTCAATAAGGAGTTAATGACGTTAAGGACGATGGAGGTCTACAGAAATGGGAGAGTATGTCATTAAATTATTAAAAAATGCGCTACCCACAGCAGCAGGTAATTTTTTGAGTATAATTTTATAGATGGATATATAAAATATGTATATTTTTAGGATGCGATAACGTTTGCAATAATGTGGAAACATCAGAATAGTCGGCAAGTTGTAGTACTGTTAATGTTGATAAAGAAGTTGTGGTGCCTGGTCCAGAGCTAATGCCAGTACCAACAACACCGACTGTAGGTAAGATAAAAAATATCATATCAGGGAAAACCTAGTGAACGAGTGGATGACTTCATCAATGTTAGTGACTACAATGTTCCTACGAATTAAAAAAAACTTAAACCTATTGTTAGTGGGCTGCTTTCCTATATTTCTGGATTTGTGCTCAAAAAAATTATATCTAAGTACCAAACATGTGAAGTGTGCAGAAGAAATATTTTATGCTCCGAGGAGAAAATATGATCCAGCAGCCATTTTTTACAACTCAGAAAGAATACAGTGGAAACAAAAGACGATTGCAATACGCGAATAAAATATTTAATGCAACTCTCGAAAGAATTTATAGTATTTTTAAGTATATATTTTTAAAATTAGTGACAGAAAACAATGCGTGCAGCAAATTAACTAAAATTGTTCAAGTTAATGTGGATTTTGGTTTTGAACAGTGTGAGCATTCATGTGAAGTTTCAAATTTGATAATCAATTATTTTGTGAGAATATTACTTCACAATATTAAAACATTGAACAATATATTGTCAGGTTGAGATAGGAGGAGCGTACAAAAGGCTCCACAGTTATATAAAAAAGCGGCAGAAATGTTTTACAATTCTAGAAAAACTACTAAATAGATTTCAACTTTTTTCATTAATTTGAATTTTAATGTAACAATACTATTAACGCTGTATAGAAACTGAATTCTGCAGCAAGAGCAATTCTTCGTTCTAGACTGGAACATGCACAGCTTATATCTACACAAAAAAAAAGAATTACAAAAATTATGATAATTACCAATACATTCGTATTCCATCATCATTTTCCTAAATGTATAAAATTATGAATCAAACAATTAATTATTGTAGCAAATGAACTTTATTTTTAATATGTGAAATAGTTTTTCTGTTTTCTGTTCATTCGTATTGTTTTGAATGACCTCCCTATTTGTTCAACGTAAACTTTATAACACAATCCGCAACGTAATTTTTTTTGTAGACAACTATTCCTTACAAAATACATAACCAATCGTTTCTCGCCTCTTCCTTTACATGCATGATATAAATTCTGATAATCCAAATATACATACATATGTATTTCCGGTAAAATATAGAGAAATTTTTAAGACTTATTGTGAACAAGAAATATCTATTTTCATGAAGAAGAAACATTTCTGATTTCACAATCAAAACTTCATTCTATCAAAATATTTAATTAATAGTATCTTTTAGATTTCCAGCAATATTGCTAGTATTTCTAGCCACACTCATAGATGGCGCTAACGTGGTATCGAAGCTTAGTTAATGAGATACCCTTCTATAAATAGACTGATTTGTGGTAACAAACTACTTACAATCGGTAAATACAAAATCTTTTAAAAAAATGGGCGATTGCGACATCTACACGCGTGGTAAGAATTAAACCATACGACTCTGTTTGGAGATAATTAAATAACATTCTATTTTATATACTGTTCTGTGGTGGCTACTAACACGCTATTAAGGGTGCGACTATGAATGAGGCTCTAAGTGTTTTATTATCTCAATGGTCGAAATACCCAATAAAAAAGAATAAAATTTGTTGGTCATGTTTATTGTTTACAACGGAAATATTTTATTTTCTTTATAATAAGTAACAAAAAAATACTTCTTTTTTACATATTTAATCAACATTTAACAGTTAATATTTAGACACAAGGATAAGCAATATACAAAAATAAATATGACAATTATGACTTAGTTCATTACAAACCTACAAACTTTTTGCTACCAACTTTGAACTATTGAAATGATATATACGATACGTGGAAAATTGAAGTCTCACCTTCAATAATTTTTTTATACACTAAAGTGACATCTACTGCTTTGTTCGGAAAGCACGGCCACAGCGCCTCTTACAGATAACTGCATTTTCACATATAATAAGCTATTTTCCTTTATTTCGTTAAGTTGCTTACAAAGCTTTTCAATTGTCTTGAAATAATTTAAAATAAAATTGCATTTTCAATGATTTCAGAAAAAATATTTAGGAAGCAATTTAACACAATAATCAATGCTTTATAAAATTGGAAATTCTTAATTGATCAAATGTATTTAAAATAAGTTATAACTTTAAGCTGTTACATAAATTTACAATACATTGTCAAAAAACAGTAGTATTTAAAATAATTAAGCATATATTTGATAAATTTTAATTATTGTTATAAATAGTACACAATAAGAAAAGTATAAGCACTGTACTAAGCTTATGTTAATGACAGAAAATATATTTCACTTGAGCAATACTGTCTATAAAAATTTTGTAAAAGACAATGTACATACACAAATAAATAAGGCCATGTTCAAATTAAATTAACAAAAGGATCAAATATTTTTACAAATTATTTTTTTTCTATTATTCAACTCTGAGGCTTCTTATCTTCAATATATAGGTTCATACTTATAGGAACCAATTCATTTAATAGTAACATCTACTCTTCAGTTCTTTTGGAGTACACGTTTTGACTTTTTAATATATAGGATGCTATGAGGTGGATATTGAAGATATACTTGCAAAAAATATCTTTATTATTTTCTTCAATATTTGCCGAATAATTCATGACAATTCTAAAAATTACTTATAAAGATATTTAAAACGTACATTATATTAATAATCAATATTTATTGTATTATGTCGAATGTAATAGATTCTACATATTTTTTAGAATGTACTTGTAAACAATATTTTTGCTACTTTTTTCTATATTTCGAACGTCAAGTGACAATGATACTAAAAGTCAAAAGCAAAATTAATTTACATACTTACGGTCTTGTCTATACATACATATACATTCTCTGCCAAATGTGAAACTAACACAACAACTAGTTTTCCATTAAAATATCTGTTACATATCTCATAGAAACAATACGATATACTAGATTTAATGGCAGAACATTTTAATAGATAAAAACCCATATATTAAACAGCATTATATTTTTTACTAAATTGGTGCAAGTTTATTCTCAAAACTTTGAACTGGACAGTCTTGGTAGCCCACCATTGACAATTCTATTACATATATAAAATTAATAATTCTACTATATACAAATTAAAAACACTTGTATAATAATCAAATAATTACTTGGATTATTGTTTACAATTTAGTGCACTTTTGTGTTCTTATTTTAAGTATTTAACATACTAATTAATTATATAATTGCAATTTGGTGCACTCCTACGATACTATTACAATAATAAAAATATATACGGGGCCTAAAAAAATAAAGGAATTTTTTTTTGTTGAAATATAAACACATCAAGAACAAAAACCCAAAAGCCCACTATCGATAAAATAGCGCCTTACTTGTTTTTTACATTAGCCATCTATCGGCTTGTTCGTTTAATTTGCTTTTAAAAAGATTTGGTATATGGTAAACAGTAAACTTTAGTTTGTTTCGTGGTTTTTATCATTATGGCAGGATTGTTATTTTCAAAAGTGTCAAGAATACTTGAATTTAAACGGTTTTCACTGAACATCAACTATTTTTAAAGTTTTAGAAACTTTTTCCTAATAATATTTAATGTGTTCAATCTAAAATAAAATGTTATCCTCAACACCTGTAAGAAAATCCTTCATTAAAAAGAAAGAAGATAAAATTACCTTCACACCTATTGTAAGTTTTTAGGCGTTCTAAATTCTTTTTTATTGTAATTGTAATAAAATTAGTCGTAGCAAAAGCGAACCATAATATACGACGATTAAATTTAAATATAATTCTTTGGTGGCGTGTCCATAAGTTTTAATAAATAATGTGACTATGTTATTAATTTAATTATGTAAAATATTCAGTCAGTTTGAATATTCATAATATATATTTATTTTGTTAAATTTTTCCAAAATGTTTATAAGCCTATATAGAATTTTTAAATAAGCAATTTTAATTTCTTTTATGTAGTATTCACAGCTACAAAGATGTTCTGAACACATGTTCTATTTAAAATATTCTAGTTACACTTTTATAGGAAAGCACAACTGATGATGAACGGCAAAAAAGAAGATCAGTTTATCATGATGAGCATCAATTATCAAACATCCCAGAATCTAGTTCTTTTGCATTGGAAAACTTTGACCAAATTAAAAATCACTTGACAATGTGCCAGAAACTGTTTAATGAAAATGTAAGTATTTACACAATGCCTTCATTAATAGGAATTCTTTTGTTTTCATCTTCGTTACAGAAAATAAATATCCACAATGCATGGAAAGTGAAAGTCATCGATTATATGGATCAGTATATTTCTAAGAATAAAATTGATTCAGAAGTTATGTTAATTGGAGCTAGGACATTAGAAGTTTGTGTGAAAGTATATGGATGCAAAGTTGATTATTTAAGCCAAGAAGTTATGA
The DNA here is from genome assembly GCA_031893035.1 of Dermolepida albohirtum. NCBI lineage: Eukaryota > Metazoa > Arthropoda > Insecta > Coleoptera > Scarabaeidae > Dermolepida > Dermolepida albohirtum. The sequence goes on along the minus strand of JAVIWB010000555.1, from coordinate 1,290,936 downwards.
AATTAGCAAATAATATGACAACATCAAAAAATAAAAATAACGGTAATATTGATAACCAAAATTATATGATATACTTTACTATAAAGGTCATTTTATAAATTCATTACTATATACAGTAAAACGTTCTAATGCATATCCACGATATAAAATTTTATCTAAAAAATGTTTATCAATGATTCAATTAACATTGAAAATGGTAATTATAAAGCACAAACTAAATTTAATGTTAGTTATAAATATGTAGAGGCTATCCCAATTTCATAGAATAAGCAATTATAAAAAATGCTACTAAGAAAATATTTTTTAATGATTTATTTAAAGTGTCAAGTTGCATATAGCATATCATTTTAAAATTGAAACATTCTTGATAAACAACATGTTCTTTGAAAAAAAACTTGATTTTTATCATTCCTATTATACTTTCGAAAAAAAATATAGTTATTTTTTTTCCCATATTTTGTATGTTATCCTCTATAATATTAAATTATTATTTCGATTATTACGACAGATCCAGTTGGTGAAAATGATCTTGTAGAACAGGAAATTATTGGTGAAAATAAAGCTAAAACTAAGAAAAGAAAACGTGCTTCAAGAGTTACTGTAGTCAAAGATAGGACGGCTCTTACAGTTGATGGGATACCTAAAGTTACACCTGTTGATTTTGTAGGAAGTATTCAGGTAGATGCTACAAATTTTGAAAATATGGCTATAAATAAAATTCCTATGGACCATTCTCTCTATACATTTCATTTATCGTAAGTTGAATTTTATCAGTTTACGTTATATTAAAAATGATTTATTAATATTTTTTTTTCAAATATTAACTGCATGTTGTTTTGGATGATATAATTTGAAAATATAAATTATGCCCAATAAAGTACAGAGTATATCTGGGTAGAATATATATTTGCCTTCTATATTACAAAATATGTGAATACAATGAAAAATAACATGTATGTTACAGGAAAATTTATTATCAAGTTGTCAAAAGTGAATTGGAAAACATTCAAATCAATGACTATATCGGCGTAGAACTTTGTTATTAAACACCATATCACAAATTTGTGTATTTAGGTTTTGATTCAACAATTTGAAGTTAAAGGAACACTCAACGCAAATTGGAAACGTACAGTAAGTATCACAAAAAGGTTTACGGTATCCACGAAAATATATCTGGCGAATTCATGTACAATGGTCTGTAGAACTTGTTATGTAAACAAAACTTTGGCATTCGGAGCATATCTGATTCATAACATAGTAATACAAAAACACATATTCTCCGAAGGTAGAAGATTTGTATTCGTGTAGACATAGTAATGCACGTAATATACGAATAACTCTTTTCTTTGATTTTATTTATTCCTTATATATATAATATTCTTATAACAATTATATTCCTTAATAATTTAATAGAATTTGCTTATTCTGATATGATTTTATGAATAACGTATATATAAATATATATTTTTGTGTAAATGTAATGATCTAATTGTTTAGATCCAAATTTTATATTAATAATAATATTAATGTTGTATTCGATCCATGGACATGATGATTCACATAAAAAGTTTTACACTGAATCATCACATTACCTTAGGCTTTTAAATTACTAGAATCATCAAGTTCGTCATCTTCAAGCATTCTGCGCAACTGGCATTAATAAAATGAAAAAGTATATTGCCGAAATCTTTACTTAAAATATTAAATCTAGGAATTATAATTACGTTAGCAAAATTAAATATTCTATAGACAACAGTGAGCAAATTGCAGTGTGAATATTCGTTCCTCACGTTCCACAATTCTTCGCTATTTTGCGAAGTAAAATTAATATATACTTTTTTGAACATTGCCCAAACGGCAAAAGAGAGACTGCAGTAGTTTGAAACTTTTTGTCATCAGGTCGCAAATATTAACAAATTCGAATTGCACACTGTGCACGCCATTGTTCTTTTTTTTTAACTAAATATACAAGAGCTATCTTTCTAGTTTGATATCGTTACGGCTCGGCCTAAAAATATAGAACAACAATAGCGGGTCAGATCGTAAACCTTTTTGTGGTAATGATTGTACATAAAATCGTTTGTTCCTTAACAGATTCATGAAACTTCTTACATTCTGCAGAAATATTTCTGCTGCTTATTCTGTATATCTCAAGCGAACTGAATAACCTATCAAAGCTAATGCATTCTATAATGAAAATTGACTTTTCTCAGAATATTGTTAACGCTTTTACTTACAAGTTATTTTCCACACACCAGACTAGCATTAATTATTCTTTACATACTCAGCACTCTATCCATAACTTACATTACTTCCGATTTCTGATGAGGAGACAATTATTATTTTGGCTGTTTCCTCAAAATGAGATTACAGATAATAATTTCATGCCAGTTTTCTTTTACATGATACAAGATTTTCTTGGAGAAAACCTTTATAACAATTCATATGACTTTCTTGATGTGTAAACCTGCTATAATTAGTCCACTTTTCAAAAAAGATAACACTTATGTTGAAAATTATAGGCTAATAGCAATTTTATAAATATTTTCAAAGGTTTTTGAATGCATCATTTATTCCTATCTCACCTTAATATAAAATAAACCATTTCATCCTGACGGCATGGATTTGTCCATGGATAAATCTTATGATCATATTGTATTAATGAGCATCTCACTGAATCTTAGCTTTGTAGTCTTAACTACAAAGTTTTCGTACGAATATGGCCGACGATATTCTACTAGATGTGTAGTTTTTATAGAACTTTATGGCGACAATGTACACTCATTAGAAACTCAGTGTGTGCTAAGGGAAACTAGAAGAAAAAATTATTACACTGACATTAGTAGTGTTTATGATATATATACCATAAAGCTTGACTGTTAATAGAAAAATATAGCTTTTTATTTCTATATATTCTTTTCTATTTAATTACTAATGAACATTTACATTTTATTTTTTTATCGGTGCAGCAATTACATTATTTTGCTATACTATTGCAAAAGATTCTTTAAAAATAACTTATTTTAATACTCATTTGCATTGACTAAATCTTTTAATACTGGCTTATTAGAAATTAATAGTATTAAGTTTCACTTTACGTTATCTTGTAATTTTATAGGATGCAGTTTCTGTACTTTTTATATTTTCCAATAAAACAAATTTATTATATTTTATTTATTATTATTGTATAAATTAAGAAATATTTCTTTTTCCAAAACCACCTTGTTAACCACTCTGTTAATCCAATAATATATTTTTCATTGTAACCTGCCTATACAATATATATTTCTTTATGCTAAAGTGTGGATCTGTAACACAAAAACTTTTTTTTTATTTCCTGTAAACATTTGTAACTGTACTTGTATATAATATATATTAGTAATTTCATCATTTATCACATAATTATTTACTGTTTTTTTATAAAATGGACATTTAATCTTGGTAACATAGTCTGTTGTAATTCTGTCAGATGATGTAGCCAGAAAAAATATTTATAGCAAATTATTAGATCACAGCCCATTATTTTAAACTTCAATGTTTCCTTTATGTTCTTTTAACTAAAATTTCCAGTTCTCTGCCTTGCTATATATGCTTCCTTACCCGAAAATTTTGTTGCATCCATGACTGATTCTACTAAACTATTTCTACTTGTTTTATATTTACTTACTTCATACACTTTTGATGCCGTAAACCCTCTATATCTTACCTCATACACAATACACATAGCAACTGCATTCTAGCTTAGTTTCATTACTAAATAAGTTATACATAAATTCTCGTCAACATATTCTTCTGCAAATAATAAAAAAAATTTCGGACACAATCACCACCTCCTTTGACATATTTAAAGATGCCATTTGAGTACGTGACATAAAATTTGGATGATGTTCTAGTATCTGGATTGATACACTTCCTTAATACCTACTGCCTGCCAACATTAATTCTTTTTGCTGCAACCAATGATGTGCCAGCAAGTAAATGCAATGGTTTTTCAAGTAAAATTCCACTAATATACATGCAACATCTGGTCTTTGGCAATTCTTATAGATAAGAAGCTGCAAAACTTTCCCATTTAACACTAAGAATTTTATTGATAGTGATGGTGGCACTATAATTTTTTTATTTCATTTTACACTCTGGTTTTATTTTTCCCTTAATTGCACCCAAGCTATACTCTGCACAGTACTGCATATCTCACATATATATGTCTCTGTATTCCACTGAGTCAAATCTTTATTAGCTTAAAAACATCTCAACAATTATAGCATTAACTTGTGGTAAATGCTATCAGCATTTCAAATATATAAGAAAAACTAAAATACAACTGTTGTGAAAATAAATAATTTTAACAAATCCCACATGCAAATCACACTACAGAAAAAATGTTTATAGAACTATGACGTGATAAATAATAAGAAGGCGTTACAAATCACCTGATTTATATTGTCGTACTTTAATTATTTAAAGTAATAATATGGAATAAAGAACATAGGTAATTATATTACTTAATATTATTAACAATAATTTATAATAAAACGCTAACTGTTTTTTTAAATTATGTTATGTACCCTATTGGCTGTGGAAAAGGTTCATTGAATATTTTTCAAATACCTAATTTACAAAATTCATAATATTTATCTAGACGCAATATTGATTATAAGTAGCTGTCGAGAAGGCATGTGAGTAGACCCATTTTCTGCTGCGAATTCTTCTCTCACTTCAGTATGCCGAAATGCCACCTGTAAATATAACATTTTTTATTGTATAACAAAACAAAAAAAAGTTCAACAAAAAAAAAATTATTGTTTCTAAACAAAAGTAATACTTTGGAGAAATTACCAATATTTTATAATTGCATACTTTAATCTTATCACTAATCGTACCCTCTTGTATATTTTCCACATAAGCTTTCATGTCTATGTAAACACTGGCAAACTCACTGATTCCAAAATGTTTGTCACAGATTTTGCCTTGTGACAAGAGGCACCATCATACATGAAGGTATAAGGACCTTCACTAGGGCCTTGTTAGTCTGATAATGAGCAGAATATCCTCCAACACGTACTTATATTGTGTTTGCTTCTTGCGCCTTCGTAGTAATGAAGGAGCCCGACTTTTCGACGTTATGCAAGACTAGATCATCACGGACGGTGGATACTTTCCAGTTATCCACAAATTGACTCCTTTCTGTTACTGCCTTCACTTCTTATTCGTAACTGAAGACAATCTAGAAACTCAAGAATCGCACCAGATTTTTAGCAAAAAAGTTTTTTTTTTCATTAAATGTGTGTACCCTTACTTTTCTCTAATCCTCTATTATGCAGTTATCGTGAAGCTTTTCCTGTGGAAAATGAACTTTTGTCATTGCAGCCTTGTTTTTTCAACTGCACATCTACATTTTAAGCCACCCTCATACAAACGTCTGTGAATTGTTCACGTCGATAATTCGTGTCTTTCTACACAGAAAATTTTTTTAATACTTCTACTTGATCATCCTTAGTTTTCTTGTAATTATTCTTTTTCTGACAAAACGAACGTCCAGTACTTGTGCTAGGAATATTTCCTTCGATTATAGCAGCAGTACATTGCACTGTTCACTGAAAAACTTCTATTTATATAATTTGTCTTTGGGAGTACTTTCCTATATGCAACAAAGCGTAAGTACTATTTTCTAATAGAAACAAATAAACTTGTTTATTTAAAGTAAACAAAACCTACACAGGAACATAAATTGAAATATCATTGAATGGTACTGTATTATTACAATGACCATTCTCAATGCCCTTAAAAGAACTCGTCTACAATAGATGAAGCCGGTATAAAGCCATTGCCACAAACACCAATGTTTTCTTAAAAATAATTATACATAGAATATACTAACTTAAAAAACATTATGTAGCCATATCTTTCGATTTATTCAGAAGAAAATTAAAAAATAATCAAGGTAGCACTGATATTCTTGTTGGGAACTGTATGGATATTTCTTCAGTTTGTTTTGTACTGTACAGTGTTGAAGAATAAAACTTATAATTACAATTTTTTGAATATAAATTCTTTCATATTTATTTAAAAACACAATACTCACAGAATTAAATGATGAAATAATTTGGCAATCATTAAACAAATTTCCATAAGGTCACCCTGCATGCTAAAGTTATAATGCCTATTAATATTCATATACATACTACGTGTTTCACAAAGTATAATCTGTATAGTGAGAATCATGTTATATTTCTACAAAATAATTCAGTATTCATATACAAATAGGTATTTATGTAATAAAATGTCCATTCCATTATTTTTAAGAATAAACGCAGTGAACAACATATGTATAATTTCCTCAATGCACCACAAGCTTTCTGAAATTGTCTTATAAAATTAACTTTATTAAATTAATAATACATACCACAAGCTGGCAAAATGCACCACAGGAAAACGTGATACTGTAGATACTTTTCCCCATTATTTCTGTACATTTAATACCATTTTTATAATTTGATATACTTTTCTTCAATAATGTCTACGTTAATGTTTTAATATTATTTCAATACATCAACCAGCTTGTCTAATACCTTTTAGATCACTCCTTTCCAATTTTGCTTTTCAGTCGAGTTAAAATGTAATGATATAGGAGAAGTCGAAAGAACTATATAATTACACTAGCATTACAGTTTTATCCGTTGAAGTAATGATAAAAAATGCACGTCAATATTATATCTTCCTATATTGAAATAATGTAAATCTAAGAGTACGAATGTTAACTCTATACTCTTGAAATTAAAAGAAATACTTTGCAAGTAAATATGTGCGTTCTTCAGATAGTTCAATAAATATGTTAACTTTTAATAATCTAGAATGAATTAGTACTTTTATTATTGTTAACATAATCGATGAATTTTGGTTTTAGAAAATATGTATAAATTTCTTGAATTACGCGTTCTTATTGTCGAGATACTCCTACAAAAAAAATATTGCCTCATAAATCAAAAATCTAAAGTTTAGAGTGTACTTATACAACTATTCTTTTGAATGTCGATATCAATGTATGTAAAATTGTTTATTTGAGTTGTCTAATTTTAGTCATAAATTATATTACAGATCTTTTTAAAAGACTTCCAAAAATAGTAACATTGTCATATTGTGAAAATGGCTTTCAATAAATATAATGAAAACTATAAAGTACTAAAATTATTGCGCGGTAACTAAGTAGTGAATAAATATTAGGTTTCCCAAATTAGAGGTATTTGCTGAGTATTTAGTACTGTTGAAAACGATGTATTCTCAATTTCACGACGAAGGCTTATGGTAAATTTACTATTTACGTTATTATAGGACTTTATTACTATTCAATTTTTGTGTTAAAAGAAAATTATTTGCTTGTAATGAAATTATTCTTATAGGAATGACACTGATCGAGGCTTTTTATCTTATGACATGGAAGATCTTATAAACCAAAACCAAATGTTGAAAATGATACCAAGTATTAAATCTTTTGTTATTTGTCCCGAGTTTAAGAATTTTAATGTGGATGAAGAGGACGATCGTAACGATTCTATGTAGGTTATAAAACTTTATTTTTTTTTTTTTATAGATTATTTGGTGTCTATGTTTTAATAATTGAGCTGTTAGTTATAAGTGCATTATCCTAATTATTATTTAAAGGTTTGTTCCTTATAAATTAGTGAAAGTTGATTCCATTCATGACAAGACTGTACCTTGTTAAAATTTTTCACTTATATGTATATAAGCAAAATATATAAATTCAGACTTGTTCATTATTCTAAAATGAAGTTTATTCTATGTAGCAATATTTACTACATTTCAGTTTTAGTTACACTTCATCATTTATCTTTAAGTTAATGAGTGTGAAATATGGGTGATAAAAAAAACTTGTGAACACGTTAATTGTAAATCCAAGAAAATTATACTTTGTAAATATTGAAACTAGTAAATCAAAGTAGAAAATAGAATATTATTAACGGATTTGACTGCACAAAAATAACCCATAGCAGAACATAAATAAATACACTGATTATAATAGACTTGAATAGGATAGCAATTAACTGATTATCAAAAACAATGTGAATAGATTAAGGCAGCGTTTTTCAAATCTTTTTTTCACAACAGCATAATAATTTAGTAAGTTTTAGTATCACAATCCAAGTATATATTTTACAATCCAATAAAATCGAGCTAATTATAATAAAAGGGTGCTGTTGGCGTCCATAGTGTTACTTGTGCATATCTAATAATTATTGGGTTGACAACTAAGTACTTTCGGTTTTGTAGTATAAAATAAAACACTTTTTTTTAAACAAAGAATAGTTTTTAATCAATTATATATTTTCCATTTTGCTCAATGACCTTTTGCCATCTTTCTTTCAGCTGCATGATTCCGCGCTCATAAAATTTCTGGTCCTTATCAGCAAAAAACTGAACCAGGTGCGAGTGAAAGTCATCGTCATTTGTGAAAGTTTTACCATTCAAAGAATTCTGCAAACTTCGAAATAAATGGTAATCAGATGGTGCTAGATCAGGGCTGTATGGGGGATGTGGCATCACTTCCCAGCCAAGCTCCAATAGTTTCCCACGAGTTGCCAAAGATGTGTGAGGCCTTGCATTATCTTGGTGGAAAACTACACCTTTCCGATTTGACAATTCTGGCCGTTTTTCTTTGATTGCTTCATCCACTTTTATTAATTGTTGACAGTAAACATCTGAATTGATCGTTTGGTTCCTTGGTAGCAGCTCAAAAAACACAACACCTTTGTAATCCCACCAAACTGACAGCATGATTTTTTTGGATGCAATTCAGCTTTCGGTGTGGTTTGAGCTGATTTATCGTGTTTGCTGCATGATCGTTTTCGAACTATGTTACTGTACAGGACCCATTTTTCATCACCAGTGATGATTCTTTTTAAGAAAGGGTCGGTTTCATTTCGTCTAAGGTGCATATCGCAAAAGTTGATTCTTTGTGTTAAATTTCTTTCAATTCGTGAGGTACCCAAATATCAAGCTTCTTAACTAGCCCAAGACATTTTAAATGTTTTTCAATTGTTGTGTGCCGATACATGTAGCCTCTCCGCAACCTCTCGAACAGTTATATGACGATCCTCTTCAATTATGACTTTAATTTGGTCATCATAAACTTCAGTAGGCCGACCAGAACGTTACTCATCTTTGAGGGAAAAATCTCTAGAACGGAATTTTTTATACCAATTCTGACACGTGCGCTCTGTTAAGCAATTAGGACTATAAACTTCACATATCTTTTTGTGAGCCGCAGCAGCTTTCTTTCCTTTACGGAAATAAAATAGTAAAATATGTCGAAAATGTTCGTTTCTGCACTCCATTTAAAATTAACCCACAACTAATAGCTTTAATAAAAATCACGCACTACTTGCTTCTGAAGTTACGTCAATGTGACTAGTATCACGCGACAAACGGTAAAGTACAGCACTAACATACGTTATACAAAAAATAAAGCAGCGCTCTCTATCAGTAAAAACCGAAAGTACTTAGTTGCCAACCCAATACATTAATCAAAATTAACTATTTCATGAAAAAAAAAATTGCTGAAAATTTTATAATTATATTTATTTCCAACTTTGAAAAAAAATTACAAAAAATTAAAATTATATCATAAAAATAAAAACAGATTAACTAGGAAGTAAAATTAATGGTGCTTAATGACTTGTTGTTTGTCTTGTTTTAAAGTATTAATTCTTGTTTCAATGCAATTATTTAATGCTGCTCTTATTATTTAAGTTACATCAAGTCAGTATTGGAATTTGTTTCTTATAATAACCAGCATTGAAAATCCACTTCCTGTTAAATAAGTCGTCTCAAACGGAAATAATAATTTCATGGCTTTTGCTCTCAAAATTCGATATTCATTTTGAATTTGTAACCAAAATTTAAGTAAATTATTTTGAATATTTTTAAAAATTATTTATAAGCTGTTGCCTGTTTTGATGAATCAATGAATTCATTAAATTTTTTTTCATCCAACATAGTTAAAGTATTTGATTTACATTCTTTGAAGGGACTTATATCCCACATGAATATCATCTTTAAGTGGAAAATAATGAATAAATTGTTCTTAGTTTTAATAAATGACTTTGGATAACTTGCATATTGGAATTTTCTCACGGGGGTTACCATTTTGCCCTCAACTACCTGCGCAAATGACGGCAACACATTGAAATAATTCTGTTTAACTAAACTTGACCATAATTCTAGTTTTTTGACAAAAACTTCTGTTCTATTACTAAAAAAATTCCTGCATTGATAAATTAATCGTCCATTATTGAAAGTGTATTAGTTGAGTGAGTAATTTTAGCGAGCCATAAATAATTTTCAAAATATTCAATTAATATTGATTTCTGGTCACTTAAAAATATTTTAATTTCAACTCGATGTCAGGACGGATGTGTAAAAAAGTTTCCTCTTGAAAATCATCTAATATGTGAGTAAGTAAATAATACCTGTTTATGGGATGAACTCATTTCATCACACGTTATGTTAAAGAAATGGGTTTTTACAGCACTCTTTCAAATATAATTTTTGTTCACATTAATTAAAAACATCACGCAAATCTTCACTTGCATATCTGTTAATTCGTGAAATTGAATAGTATAATATTAAGACGTGTATTAGTTGCAGCAATGCAAGTCAATGTCATTAGACAAATCGATTATTCGATAACTGATGGCGCCGTTTGACCAAGGAATAGAATTAATTTCTGCTTCAAATTCTTTAGCAAATCACTACAAATATCTTTCATGCAAGGCTTTAAAAGCGTTTTCTCAATAGAATATACATTTAGTAATATGCAAAACTGTCAAATGAGAACATTTCAATTGCTTATCAGTAAATACAAATTTTGTTAAATTAGATATATTTCTTTAATTCATCGCGTTTTCTTAAAAACAACTCTTAATACAGGTGGTCAGAAATTCGCGGATATTCGTCAGGTGGGGACGATTTTATAATTAATTCTGAGTGGACAATTAGGGTTCAAATTTTGGGCTTTTTCTTTTTAATATCTTTGTCAATAATCTCTTCGATAAATGAAACAGTGAACTCCTGGGAAATATTTATGATTTTAAAATCTACAATATAATCTGCACACCGTCTGTATTAAATTGTAAATCAATCTGTCTCTAATTAGAGAATGGTGTAGCCATAATAAAATTGTATTGAACGTCTCTACATGATGTGTCGTAATTTACACACAATATACTATCTACAATCTGGTACGTAGACTTCCGCGGTCGTCGTAAATACTATCTTCTTCTAGGCTTCCGGGCTGGAACCGCGTCACTGGTATATCTGCCGACGTTTCGTATCCACTCGTATGGGACATCTTCAGTCGGCAGATAAACCAGTGACGCGGTTCTAGCTCGGAAGCCCAGAAGAAGATAGTACTATCTACAATATTTGATTATTCTATCAAATCCAAGTTGGTAACTAGAAGGTCTGAGGTGAATGATTTGGGCATACTTGTTGATCTTCAACCCACTTTCTGTAAGCAAATGAGATCATATAGAGACTTAAATATTATTTTATAGTAATAATATTGCTACAATTATGACTTTGTACTATACCTGGGTGCGGTGCAAGTTGGATTATTGGTTTTTAGTGTGGTTTTCTTATTACACATGCCGACAATTACCCGTTGACAAAATTCAGAAGAGGTTCCTGAAATACCTCTCCTACAGAGTGATTGGCACTTATCCTGGGCGAGGAAGGGACTGTGATAGTCTTTTGAATCACCATAATATACAATCCCTATCTTGTCACTGCGAAGTAGTCCACAGCAGTAGATTCTTATCAAAACTGGTATCGAATGAAATCGACTGTCCAATGATACTGGCCTATATTGACTTTAATATATCCGTTTCTAATACATAAGACGGTGCCAGTTTTAGATTACTGAGTGCAAAAACAAATGCTTTATTAAAGACATCTGTGCACATTATATGTAGGAATTTTGACAAGTTTCAAAATTATATTTTTTAATCTTTGTATTATGTACCCATATAGACACAATAATCGCATTAGCGAGTGTTTTTATAAATAATGTATAGGTTTATTTATATTGTATGATATAACAATAATTTTATACAGCATTCTATTTAATTTATTATCACTCTTATCCTTCAATTATATTTATTTCCTACCTTTATGTATGTATAATCAATCAGTGTTCGTTTACTTAGTTTTCTTGTTTTTGGGGGGGGGATACAATCTAGTACCATTTTTTTTGTAATACTTTACATCATAAATTATACTTTGTTACTATCCAGCAAGTGGTAATTGCTGTTGGTTATTTAGATTATTATTAATATTATTGCTTTAGCACACAATGGCTTAAAAACATATAAATAGAAGCAGACATAAACACTTAAGGTATTATTAAAATTGTATTGAAAATTATTACAAGGAAGTAAAGATATACAGAAGATGTAGTCGTAGGGAGAAATGAAACACCAAATATACAAATAATTTGAGTTGAGATAACTCCAAATATGTAACTGAATTGAAAGTTTTTATACTTACTAATAAAAACATTCTAAATAAGAAAGGACAAATTAATACAGTACAATTAATGTATATTTCTACAGTAATGTATCAAATCTTTTTTAAATATTTCATTCGTTTGCGAACTGATACCTATCGCTAATGTTTACATATTTGCTCCATAATTTGGCGATCCAATATTGAGTTGCGAAACGAACCAAAGATTGAAAAACTCTGTACTAAAGCTGAGTAGAATGCAAAAGACCCATTGCAAATTTAGTTTGTAATGAATTAAAAAAGAAATATTTTAGAGCTAAATGAAAATACTAGGTGTACCAGAAAGTCATTACCAGTTTTTCTAACTGATGTCGCTAGACTTACGTATTTAATGTTATGATTTGACACATATGCTATTTTATTCTGCTGACATCAAGCATCAAAGCCACACATGTTATACTTGCGAAAGTAACACTGTCATAGATTTATACCTCTTTAAAAAGGTCAAGTTTCGTGCCTGAAAAAGTGCATTTGCGGCACGTATTACTTTTCTTATTTAATCAAAAGAAAAAAGCCACTGGAAGTCATCGTTTTCTGATAGAAATTTAAGGTGAGCTTGCTTCAATCAGAAAAATATGTGAGGCGTGGTTTCGACAATTCAGAAATGGTGATTTCGATGTGCAAGACAAAGAGTTATTGGATGAAGACCCAACCCAAACTCAAAAACAATTGATAGATGCGTTAAATGTGGCTCAAGAAACGATTAGCGACCGATTACAAGCAATGGGAAAAATCAAAGAAAAATAAAATAGGTGCCACATCAATTGAATGACAGGCAAATGGAAAATCGAAAAATTGTCTGTGAAATGCTGCTCCAAAGGTATGATCGGAAGTAATTTCTGCATCGAATAGTGATGAAAAATAGTTTTATTTCGAAAATCCTAAGCGCAAAAGGTCATGGTTATCATCTTGTAAAACCGACCAATCGATTCCAAGGCCAATTTGTATTGATCGTAAGACAATGTTCTGTGTTTAGTGGAACCAGAGTGGCGTGATGTATTACGAACTATTGAAACCTTGTGAAGCAGTTAATGCTGATCGCTACCGATAACAAATTATGAATTTTAACCATGCATTGATACAAAAATGTCCAGAATGGACCTGAAGACAAGGTAAAGTGATTCTACAGCACGATAACGCGCCGTCTCATACAACAAATCTGGTCAAGGACTATCACCATTTCGCATCAATGGAACATGCGCTTGCATAGCAGTAGTTCGCCAATTTCAAAGAAGTTAGAATATGGCTAGTCCACGACATTCTTAAAGTTGTGGATTAATTCACACAAAACAACAAATTCAATAGATGACATTACAGGAGGAAGATTACAAGTAACCACAACGAGGCAAGATAAGGCCATTAACACTTTGTTTAAAAAAGTCTTGAATTAACATTGCGTAACGGATAAGCGGAATTGAGGAAGAAGAATATAAAAATAAGTTTGATGACAGTACGTAATGATTTACAGGAATATAATCTGATATATCGCACCACGATAATAACACCATTGTTGTCGTCTTACCTGGGTTCATAATCACATCGAGCGAGATTGGTCCAATATTGTGTTTTTCGATTAATCTTTTTTTTTCTGGCCATTTAAGGAAGATATGGAGATAATTGCCAATAAGCTACTCAGAAAATTTAGTTATTACCATAAAGAGACGCTGTGACGCCATCATCAATAATACTGGAGACTGGACTCTATTAATTATATAGCGCATACGTATTTTGTATCTAGATTTTAGTGAAATAATTATTGTTTATAATGATTCGTTTCATTGAAACATCAACGTCTTTTAATTTTTATACAGACTGTAATTATAATACTTGTTAGTAAAATTATTTTAGTTTAATAGTGGTGTTTAATATAAGAAATGTGATACACATTAGTTATTAATTATTGTACTTATTATATATTTGCAATAACTGCTAGTGATAATAAAGTTTTTTTGTTAATGAAGTCAAAAGTAAACCAATTAGTAACTAAAGACAAACATAATTTTTTGAAAATATAATAAATAAACAGAAACTATTGAAGTAATTGTTCCATGAGGAAAATATGTTCGACAAAAACGGTGGTACTATATAAGTTCACGAAAACAGTCAGGAGAATGTATAATCCTGAAACATTTAAAATAAGGAGATATATCTATTCATATTGTTTCTTATTAAATATAAAATGCATATTAAAAATCACTATACAATTTTAAAGAAATTATAAAACGAGTTTTGTCAAATTACAAAAACAATTTTTAATATTTTGTTGAGTCCCCCACGAGCTGCTAATCTTTTTATAATGAATTTAACTAAATTTTCTGTTAAATCGGCAAATGTATTTTGTCACTGTTTCAATAATATTTTATTCAATGATTCCTCCTGATTTATAACATAAAAATTCTTATTGTCGAATATCTATGATCGATATAATAAGTGATCTTACAGTACAGAAATGGCTTATAAAATTTTATTCTGGATATATGAGCTTAAAAATGAACAATGATCTAGATAACCTTTAAGATTTGATAAAGAGACTAATGGAACTCTATGGTGAAGTACTTTCTTATTATGCATCTCATTAATTTATATCGAACAAACATATTAGGAATAAATTCTTCTACATACATATTTACTTGGTATCTGAATTATTGACTTGCACAGATAAAATCATTATTTATATTCTAATTTAATATTTGGTGTTGTAGTGCTAGCGTCCTGAATAATTCCCAATCAAAGCAACATGATGTAATTGGTAATGACACAGCATATGATGAAAATGGACTACCTATACCTGAATTAGATGGTTCTATACATGACATATTTGTTGGTAATTTTACTTTCATTTTATATTTACAGCATATACAAATTAATTATTTTTAAGATAACGACATTGAAGAAGCCAATATTGACGAGGTAAATGAAGTAGTTGCACAAAAGAGTAAAAAGCGAATAGAAATGATTACATCATTTTGTCCGACAAATTCTCCACAAAAAAATAATGTCAGTAACGCTTCAACTACAAATAGTTTTTTGGAGACAATATGGGTTGGCCCAAGCCATTGGAAAAATAAACTTATACGTCAATCAGGTAATATTTTAAAAATTCCTTCTGCCATCACAATCACAATAATGAATGCCTTTAATCTATTGAAATTGGAGAGTGTGACTAACTCTATAAAAATTAATTACAGTAATCCTTTACCACAATGAAGTTTTTAAATCTTAATATAACTTCGACAACTAAGCATGTCAGCATGAGTAGTAATTGTAACTAGAGCGGTCACATTTGTCTGCGCACCAAGTTCGTAATAAGTACATACTGAATATTTACGGTCTCATCCAAGGCCGACTGCTATGCTCAGTTATATGTTTGTTGGTATTTAGGCACTTACTATATTGTATCTTATCCTTTCGCGTCGATAAAAATGGATCGCTCTATAACATTGTAACTATTAACACATCCTTTACACAAGTAAAGTATATCACTGTAACGTCAACTTATTAATAATATTATTAATAGTGTCATTGATCGTTGCTGATGACAACTTAGTTGTCAAAATATGTATTGAAATTTTAAAACTACATTGTGCCAAAACAGTTATTTTAATGAACTTTTAATAGCAATAATGTTATTTTTTCCAATGAATTGAAAATTTTTATTAAACTGTAAAATATATTAATAAAATTGTTTTGAGACGACTGGAGACTTAATTATTTTGGCTAAAAGAAAATAAGTTTCAATTAAGTCACAAAAATTAGACAAATATCAAACATTTTTATAATATAATAGGCGTGTTTTTTTAAGCAAGTACCGTTTTGATATAAAAAGAACACAACTGCAACTTTTTCAATAATTTTATTTTCAATAAGAAAGCTTCTAAATTCCATCCTCATAAAAATCTGCCGCACGATTTTCCAACCACTACAGCACGGCCGTTTTCGTGTTATCGTCATGGCGCAGGTGCTTTTTCAATTGACAGTCACTGGGCGCTAGATCAGGACTGTATACAGACATATGATGCGATGAAGTCTTGGGTTCGACGAGCCACATGTAGACATAAAGACATGGCATAAAGCAAAACAATCCTCATATTGAGCATGCCACGCCTCTTGTGGATTGCGCGACGCAGTTTAGTTAAGGAATCACAATATGTCTCGGAATTTATTGTCACCTCGAGGCAAAAAATCCACAACCAGCATCGCCTGCCTATGTCAAAACACGGTGCACATGATTTTGCGTTTTCAAATTGTTTGCTTGAACTTCACTTTCTTGAGTGATGTTCAAGGCCTCCATTCCATGGATTGCTATTTTGATTCCGCCTGTTTCGTCGCGAGTGAAAGTCAAAGCATTGACTATACAATTGGTTTTGTGCACCTCTCAGCATTTTCACTACTCAGCGTGAACACAATTTCCGATAATTTACGTGTTCTACCACAATTTCATAAAGAATACCCCTTGAAACACAATGGCACAATCGTAAAGCGTCTTCAGTATGATAGACGATCATCGACTGTGGCCCTCATAATGAACGTTAATACGGCCATCTTAAATGCTTTAACCCCTTTTCGCACCATTTCCTCGCATGTAGTGTTTTCTTCATATTCATCTATCGATGAATTTCGACCGCTTTCACGCCGCTTGCATTCAGAAAACGAATCACAGTGCGTATTTCATAATCGGTAGAATTTTTAATTGTCTGAGGCACTTTAAATACCCACAAACAGATGCTGGTGTTAATGAATCATGTATGCACGGAATCACGACTGCAGCACTGCAGCGACCATATTTAAAAAAGATACATAAGAAACACGCCTCGTAAACTACATAGAAGTTAAATTTCCGTTATTTTGATTCAAAATATTTATTGTAAAATTTGGCTGAATAAACTACTTCTTCAATTACACTTTATCTTTAAATAAAAATTATTTAAACTTTTAGCGCTTAGGTATTCTGGCAAACCCGATAAGAAAATCGCTCAAACTAAGAAAAGAAAAACTGAAGGAAGAAAGGAATTCCGGAATTTGCTTCTTAGTTTAAAAGATTGTGCTGTAATAAATATGGATCAAACATGCACAGGGAAACTGACTTCGTATAATTTCAAAAAGTAGTAACCATTTTTCATATGAATAAATAAGATAATAAGACTGTTTTAGGTGTACATTGCCTATTAATGGATTTATACTTCCTGAATTTGATGAACTGATGACACGTAATTTAATTCCAAAGCAGGTATACAAACAAAACCATGCTGAATCGGAATTTGAGCATAGTCCATATGATTACAACAATGCAAACGATTCACAATATTGTTCTCAAGTAGACGTAAATTATTCAAAATTAATTCTTTATTCTTTTAATTTCACTTTTATAAATATTTTACAGTTATTCAACACAGATGATGAGGCTAATGAAAATAGTATTCCCGAATTTGGTATTGATACTTCGTGTCAAGATAATGGTGAAAATATTGTACATGATAATAACGACAGTTTGCCTCCCTGTTTAAACACAACAGATGCTCTTATAGATGCTCCCGATCTTGTATGTTAAATAATAAAAGTCATTGAATTTAAAAAATATATTTTTACTTTTTAGGTAACGCAAACTTATTGTCCATATGCTCTCAGGGCGAAGAACGTGAATATGAAGAAACTTAAAAGTGCAATGTTAGATTGCTTAGCTAACGATCATAATAAAAGTATTGTAAGTATAATATTGTAACATACCATGTACAAAAAAACTATTTAATTATTGTAAATGTATACAGTATATGGTGACTATATTATATATACATGAAGGAAGCTATATATTTCCTTAAATATTAATAGAGAAACAATTTAAAGACATTTATATTTCTTATACGTTTTTTTATTTTTTAATGATATAATTTGTAATTGGATTTCATTTTTGTTTTAGGATGTGGACAAACTCAAAGTTGAATTAACACTGTTCTCGGATGTTTTCAGAAAATTGCCACCAAAGTTACCTAGTAAACAAAGAAGTGGACTAAGCCTTCCATTGGCATTTTTCAGCTTACTACACTTGACAAATGAATATAGCTTAGACTTAATGGAATGTGAAGGTTTAAAAGACATAAAAATACAAAAAAACTGAAGATTCCAATTTAATCCAATATTCAATTTTATTTGTACTTCTTGTTCAATATTACAGATTTATTATTAGAATAAGTATAAATTTATTATTGCAAGTATATACAAATTATTTTCTCATGTTTTACCTTTGTGAGAATTTTAGTTTTAAGAAGAAAATATATCTCTAAAAAATTGTCTGAATACATTTAAATGAAATTGACAAAACCTGGAAAGTAATATTAGTACCCCGGCTCTAATAAAAATTTTATTTAAAGTGCTTATAATTTAATGATATTTTTTATAAAATTTTAATACGCGAGATGTCTTTTAAGTTTTGCATAGTGGAACAAAGAGGGCGCCACTAATCAAATATCGGTACTAAAAATTAACCCAGTTAATCTAAATCCAAAACTTCAGTGCGATCCGTGTAGTGTTGTAGCTACAGCGAACTGTCAAAATTGACAAGTTGAAAAATCCAATTAAACCGAGAACATTTTCGCGGAATAATTTTTTATAATTTTCGAAGACAATTATCTCGACAAGAATGTCTCGTCGAGTTGATTTCTGTTTTCGGCAATGAAGCATCATATCAGTTAACAATATCTCGTTGGTATGAAGAATTCAAATGTGAACGGATTAGTCTTAGCGACGATCCAAGAGCAGGTTCACCAAAAACGGCAGCCACTCAGAAAAACGTCGATGCTGTGCGCAAGGTTATTTTCGTTAATATTTCCTTGCAACTACATATAGACCGTTGGCTAGCTAAATTGAAACTTGACAAATTTTTTGTGACGGCTATCTCCGTCACACGTTTGTAAATCTTAGAGTACCTAAAAAAGAATTTCAGATTGTATTAAAAGATATTTCAGCATCCAATGGAAAACACCTAAGAAATCAATTATCACAATATTCTTAAAGAGGACAGATGATTACTATCCAATTTATGCTTGGAAGAAGTACAGTAATTGGAAATGTCAAGTATTTCGGAATAATTATAGACGGAAAATTAACATTTAAAGACAAAAAACGATATCCGCGACGCTAACGAGATTGATATTGGCGGCCCTAGGAGTCATATCTTATTGAATGACCCAATGATACAAAGCACTATTCACGAGTTTTAATAACATTAAATATCCCTAGCTAGATCGTTTTTTCGTCAAAATATCCATCCTTAGTATTAAGGATGACTTAGACTACATGAGGTATTCTACTAAGAGGACTGCGTTCAGAATGTTCCATTTTTTCTGAAAAAATTCCATAAATAGTTTGTCGAAATTTAATATAGCATGTTTAGCTCATCTCATAATAATTCAATGGGCTTGAGATTTGCACACTGCGGTCGCCATTATAATTATTTGCCATACACTATTTGCCTGAATTTCACTTAAATAATTTTTACAAATTAATACTGTGTTTTGAATCATTGATCATCTTGCATAAGTAGAAAATTTGTCGCCTATTAATCGGATTCCAAATATTATTGTATTATCTAATATTTTCTTCTCTTATTGTTCCCTCAACTTTCCGTAGAGCTCCAGTGTCAGTAAAGGAAAATCAACCCATACAAGCTCAGCACTTCCATGTTTTACAGTGGATTTAATACACTCAGGGAGCATTTTTCGTGCTTCTCTTTTTAAACAAAAATTTCGCTGGTTTTAGCGAATACTTCGAACTTATATGTTAAACTGAGTTTTTTTTGACAAGTTTGAGGTTTATTATAGTTTCTGTCATGATTATTACTAGCGCTTATATTTTATAATAATGATTCTGGAGACATTGAAAAGTGTTGGTAAGAAGTAAAGGAAAACCTCTAAATTTCGTGGAAGGATAATTTCTTGTAGTCTTAGAAAAGGTGCATTTGCTACGTATAATAGGGTATTTGACTACATTGAAAATATACCACAATATGTGGTCATCCTATCGGGTAATATCGTAAAAGAACATATTTCACTTTATTTTATACTAAATTATGTTTATCTTTGACAAATTACACAAAAAACAATCTCATAATTTTTGAAATTTTATCTGTAACGGGAACACTATGTCATTGGTGGCAACTCTGGTGACGTCATAGGCTAGCATACACGGCGATACTGGCGAAACGTTAGCTATTTTCTGGAAAACAAATATATTGTATATCCTATTTTGTATAGTAACACCAGTTTGTGATAAATAAAAAACCATTCTGTATTTCTTGTTTTATTATTTTATTTTACATTATTTAGATATTTACATTATTTAATAAGAGAATCCTGCAAATTTATTAGAGCACATGCAATAATAACGACATGATCAAGTACACGGAGAATGTTATTATTTATAACTGAATGTTGCTTTAGCATATGGAATTCTCTTAATCGCCTTATCACCCTCTCAATATGAATTCGCAGGCTAGCAATTATTTTAGTTTGTCGAACTTCTGTTTTTGATAGTTTTACACCAGCGTTTACACTGGGTGGCCTTAATAATTGCATGCCTTTTTGATGAAGTGCCTGTTCAAGGTGCTTAAAGCCTCTGTCAGCTAAGATACAAGTTCCCTGTTCTAACCCATCTAGAAAGTTACAGTTTTCTAGTATGGTAACATCACTTGTTCTACCCCCAAACCCTTCTGAAATATAATTAACCAAACCATTCGGAGTGCAGGATATTAAATACTTCACCGTATTCCCCTTTTTGTACTCTGACCATGTCAGTGCCTGATGAAGAGCCTTTGATGGTATTTGTACATCGATTTCTAAACAATCAATGATGCAGCTCACATTGTGATAGTTATGTCTAAATGCAATTGGGAGATTCTTTTTAATTAATTTTTTGTCTAAGTTTATGATAAAGGGTTTTAAAAAACAACTTATTATAGGTATATTTCGCAAAAACAATTTACTAGCATAAGATAGTGATATTCCAAAATTATCCTCTAATTCAGAAAATGTGTTATTCAATCTAATTTTTTTCAAGCATAACAAAATGTGTTCTACTTTTATATTTGTATGTTTATGCAACAACTGGATTAAAAAATAACATGCTTTGGGAATTCTTTGGAACAGAAACAAACAGTTTGTGTGGACTCTTTATAGATGTATTTGTACATTGTGGCACTACACACCATTTATACCCCATTATATCCAATAAATTTGAAGAAAACATGAAATTAACTTCAGCGACGCTGTTTTATTCAGGTTTACTTCTTGATTTACTAGATTTACTTATCCCGTCCTAGCCTGTGACGTCACGCATGCCATATGACCAGCGCCATTACACAAACAGCGTTTTTGGCGCGGTCTTGGACGTTTAAACTTCAACATTGATTTTTATTGATAATACAATAGATATGTCGGAAATATCAATGATATGTCCTTATTATGTAATAAACAATAATTTAAATCAATTTCCCAAAATTAGTCAAATAGCCTATTGTAAGGATGGCGGAGCCACCATTACGAAAACGGAAGAGAAGCCATTTTAACGTGACTGATAAGCAGTCAACATTGAATATATTGAAAATATATAAACTACAGTACCAGAATTGCACCAAAACACAAACTGTTCAGTCAACTCCCGAAACAGTTGGTTATTGTTTTAGAATCAAATTAAATGCTTATATTTATTTAAAAATGTTTATTTTTACAAGAATATCAAGAGCTGGTGTATACACTATTCTATAAGAGCACATTAAATCAGAATTTCAAGAGCCAGTCTTATAAAAGAAAGAGAGCAATATTAGATAATGTGGATGATAAACACAAAGCATTGATAAGCGATACAGTCCATTCATTTTTCTTTGAAAATGAAATTCCTACATTAAATAAAATTTTGGCCGCAGTAAATATCAGTGATGATTTACTAAAGACATATATATGTAGGTTATTGAAAGATAAATTCCCAAGGAACAATTTTTAAATTTCGCGGGTGTTTTATGTTGCCCAAGGAAAAAATAACTACATCTAAAATTATATTTTATTTTATTACAGCATGAATATTAATAATTAAGGTGTATATTTCAAAATCAAAATTAAAACGAAAACCGTACGCATTAAAAACATGTTATTTCCTAATTTCTTGAATGAATTGAAATCATAGCTAACCTTTATTTTTACTACTACCAACTCAAAACTTCCGCGAAATTTAAAAATTGTTCCTTGGGTTGTCAGTAAGATATTTAGTACAATACTGTGTGCAATTTTAGCCTACCTTTTAGATATAAGAAGATAGCTAAAAATACCTACTTAAGGGAGACAGATGAAATTGTATAGAGAAGACAATATTTGTCGACACTAAAGCAATTTATTTTATTGATGAGACATGATTAAATGAAGGACATGCATCATCAAAAGTTTGGGTCGATGAAAGCATTAAAAGTGCACAGCAAGCTTTCAATGAGAATCTGTTAACAGGTTTAAAAAATCCTAGTGGGAAAAAAGACAGTTGATATATTACATATTGCTTGTGAGGATGGTTTTCTTGACAATGACCTACTCATATTTCCATCAAATAAAATAAGGTGATTACCATGAAGAGATGGATGCAGAATTGGTTTGAAAAAATTTTACCTCATTTGGAAATTAATTCTATCATCATTATGGGCAATGTTTCATGCCGTTTTCGAAAATTTAACAAAATTCATCAAGAAGAAAGGTGGTGTTCAAGAATGGCATACTAAAAATATTAGATTTAAATCTAATAAGTTTAAAGTCGAACTGACATAAATAAAAATATGACAAGTGCATAGTAGATAAGCTTGCTATATGCAAAAACAAAGCATATATATTTTGTTAATAAGATTAATTCAAAGTAATCTATTCATTTTCAACATTAAATATAAAATAAACCAGTTAAACTTTTATTATTATTGTGATATTTTGTGAGGTTATTTTTTTTTATTGGAAGCAAATAAATAATTCAGTAATTGCGTATGTGTAAATCAGACTTTCATATACCTCGTCTCAAAATAAGGAGTGATTCAAATATCCCTCTAAAATGCGGAACACATAGCTTAAAAATAAAACATAAA
This sequence comes from Dermolepida albohirtum, assembly GCA_031893035.1. NCBI lineage: Eukaryota > Metazoa > Arthropoda > Insecta > Coleoptera > Scarabaeidae > Dermolepida > Dermolepida albohirtum. Next base: position 1,267,253 of record JAVIWB010000555.1, on the reverse strand, counting down.
CAGTTGCGAATGTATTACTTTGTCAATAATATTAATCTTCTTCTTCTTTATTATATAAAAATAAATGAAAAAAAATTCATTTTTAATTGAGGTGTGATTGTATAAACTTTAGTTTTTGGATTAATATGTACAACCTATCCGAAATTAAGATTAAATAATATTAAAATAAAACAATGCAAAAAGTAATTAAAGGTAACAGGTTATGAAAAATGGGTGGATATCTGGCATTCATGTATCCATATTAAATTTGTCTATTCAAGAACCAATGAAATCTCTTAAAAATATATACTATTTTGGGGCAATATTTGAATCACTCCTTATTCTGAGACTAGGTATAGCTGATATTTTATGTCAAAAATATTCACGTGATTAGTCTATCTGTTCGTGGTACGGAAAATAATCAGTTTTACTCATTCATCACCTGCATGAAAAAGTTTTATATCGGCACATAATGACAATGATTCAAAATATACATTAATTTATAAAAATTACTTAAATGAAAATCAGGCAAATAATGATATAACCACCGTAGAGTCTAAGTCTCAACCCCATCAAGTTATTATGAAATAAGCTAGACAGATGAATAAGAAAAATATGTCCAACCTTAACAAACCATATGTGGAATACTCTCCAAGAAAAATGGAATAACATTCCAAAGACAGTCTTAGAAAAACTTGTAAATAAAATGCCCCATATAGTCCAAACCATCCTTAATGTCAAAGGTATATATTTTGACAAAAAAGATCCAGCCAGTAATAATATTTAATATTATTAAAACTAATTTTTTCTTACTTTTTATGTTTATAATATATATATAATATTATAACATATCTATGACTATATGTGTGTGTTATAATGTTAAATATCTGTTTTTTCTTTTGTAAAAAGTTTTTGTTACTTAATGTAGTTTGATTTCAAATAACTCGTGACAATTTTGATCATTTTATATGTCTTCACAATTAGAAATCTTTTTTTTTATCTTTTTTCTCCATTATTTCTCTTTAAACCTAAAGTTTCAACTATCTATAACGTTTACAATTCATGTGTCCATGAATATTTCAAAAACAATGAATTTTTCGTTCACTCCAACCACCAGTTTTTAATATTTTCATACTCAAGAACATCTCCCATGTGCGAACTCAAGTGCATAATATGTTGCTGAATATTATATGTTCAAGGTCTCACTACGTTAGGGAAATCCCTTTGTTTTTCAAACATATCTAATTTAAAATTCATTTAAATGCATCTTCAATAAATAGTTTAATCAAACATGTTTAATGATCATGCATTAATAAAAATGTGTGTATACTGTGTTAGCCCACATTATTATTAAGTCTATGTACATTTTTGTGGAAGAGTGAAGGACGCTTAGAGCTTCTTTGCTGCAGTTTGATGTAATTCGTTGCAGTGATAATAATAATAATCCATGCCTCATATCTCCCAACGGCTTAACGCTAATTACAGGGTACACTGGCTGAGTTATTACGCCTGCGCTTGTGGTGTGGCGTTTTTTCTGTACATATTCTCACTTCAGGATATTTTCTATTTATAAAAGCCACCGCGTTCTTGCCAAGCTCCCGCATTGGCAAAGTATGCGGATGACGGTTTCCCTTTCTAGTTGGCAGAATCCACAGACGATTTCTTCTCTCGAGCTCATATTTGTGTTCCTATTCACTACATTCCTTGTAAATTTAACCAACCTGTTCCCAAGGTTTTGCCTGTTCTTGACTAGGGGACTTTTCCACCCATCTCGAAATCTGTTTTCAGCTCATCTTTCAATGGCTGCTTTAATATTTCTTTTTGCAATGCAAAAGATAGACTCCGGTCTTATGAAAACCACAAAGTGATAAACCTCGTCGCGCCAGTTTAAAAATTTTTTCATTGACTTTATAGCCTTTTACGCCGTGTAACCCAGACACTGTCCTTTTTGCAACCACTAAACTCAATTTGAGCATGCATACAATTCAATACAAACTTAGATCTCGCACGGAATCCTGTCTTTAAAATCACTTGTCTGTTGTAGAAAATTGCCATCGTACGATTTGTCACACCCTGCGTATTAATTTTTCAACGTAGTTATATAATGCGGTCCGTAAATACCGGCTATAAGTCCTTATTCTCTTTATGTACCCAATAAATTTTTATTTGGTATAATCGGTTAAGATATTTCTTGAGCCAGAATTCCTAGAAGATCGTTATTTCATTTCTTGGAATAAACCGAACTCGAAACAAAGATCTACCGCGACTCTTTGCAAGCAGTGGTGCGCCGTCAAATTTTCCTGGTTATTTTGTTTTTGGTGAATATTTCAGAAACTATTGCACGAATTTTCAGCAAATGTTTCTTTGTTGTGAGAAATTAAATTACGAGAAATGAAGCGAATGATCCGTCAACTTTTTGTAAAAAAAGTAATCTTTCTAGATATGTTTTTTTTCTTTTACAGTAAGGTAGATATAGTAATAATAATAATAGTAATAGATATTATATAATTCAATTATACACGCGCTGGCATAAAAGAAAAACATTTGTTGGGTATCACTATGATTTACTACCAGAAGCTGTGATAATCAAATCTTCTTCTGATAGTATTCACAGGGTATAATTTAAATAAAACATTTTTCTTTGCTGCATTGTTTTTAAATCGAGTCCGTATCACTTCGATCGGATTTAAATCCGGATGGGAGCCTTAAAACCACGTGCACAATTTTTGGAGCAGACTACCAAATTTGTAAACAATGTGTTGTTTTTTATAGTACTTAATAATTTCATACAGCTGCAGCTTACGCAAATTTGGCGAAGAGGGTATATTTTTTTTTGTCAACCAGTCTATCACATTTATTTTCCTCGAGTTGCCAGTGCATGCTTTCTGTATTTGTATATTATGATAGGGTGCATTATCACTTACAATAATACAATTAGGGAAGGTTTGGAACCAGCTTCCCCGTAAGCCATATCTCATAATTTTGTGAACTCATTTCGTCATGGTTCTCTCTGGACTTTGTACAAGATTAAAAAATCAAGAGAGAAACAAGAACCACCACCAAGCTGAACAATAATCGATTGCCTTTAGATATGGTTAATAACAAACCATTAGTGATATGTCTGCTCAACGGTTGGAAGTAATGTGGCCATTGTGAATGTAAGTTTCGTCTAAAAAGATAATTACCTCGACTCTTATAATATATAATTTTGTCCAGATAATTCAATCTCAAAGGGCAAATATCAGCCTTGTCTATTAGTAACCCCTGACTGTCTTTAGTTTTCCTCCACTTGAATTATATATAATTGTATGCAGGGAGGTACGTTTCCCCAAACAGTAGTATTCCGCACTTAATTTTTCGAGTCAAAATAACTCTGACAATGTTCGGTTTTGTGAAATTAGAAATCGTATTTCTAATACCTATTTGTTCCCATGGCGGTATATTGGTTTTTCTACATTTTCTCTTGCGTTTCTTAGAACTGAATTTTACTTCATCATCACCATTTTTTTAGGTTGTAAATCGACCCCTTCACTTAAGATTCTCTTTATAGTATCTAAATAGACTCCAGTAGTATTTACGACACGGTTCCCTAGTTTTGTTTCATTCTAATTTGGAAAAATTGTCTTAAAATAATTATACACGTTAAACACAATACCCTTTGATTTGGAATTAAATTTCTTTCTTTTATTATTCCGCCTACATTGATTTCTTATAATACAAAATTACACTCACATAGAGATACATGCTACGTAAATCGTCAGCAAACCACGGTATATAAAGACCATTTGCAAGCTGCTACGATGATCGCCGCGCCGTCAATGTATATCCTACTCTCGTACCAAGTGCGTTTATTACAAGAAAGTGACGTAACGGTCTTCTAGGAATTCTACCACAACAAATGTCGTATCGGCTATATAATTGTATAATTTTTATCAAAGCTAAACTTCTGAACTATGGATTTCTCTCGACTTCTTCGTAAAGGGGTGCACCTTCAACTTTTCAGTCAACTTATCAATACAATTATCCAGAAGTAAGAATGCAAAACAGTTAAATGTTTCCAACTGTATTATTACTAAGATTTTGAAAAAAAAAGAAAACCCATTCTTATAAGATATGCGAGTAAAATTAAATTTTTCTCTGGTATTAATAAATATAAAAGAGTCGAGTGAGAAGATTATGAAACAATGCAATAGAGGCGAAAATTTTATTAAAATATATTGATTACTGAGGAACCTTCATTTTCATCACACATGGATTATAATTTTATTATTATATTTTAAGAGACAATAAATACATGACCTACGATTGGCAAACAATATCCCCACGAAGTAAATATTTAGGCATTTTTTTTTAAATAAGCCCATAATTCAACTTTTTTGGAGGAAACATTAAATGCACTGAGGTGTCATCTCTTGAAAAATTATATCATTCCAAGTGTGTAAAGCTGAAAATATATTCTAGGATGGGCTTATAATAACTGCAAACCCATTCAAAGACCATCTAGGTCAATTTAACTATATGTAATTATATCCTATTTTTCAGTAAACTCTATTAGTGTTAAAAAATGATGTTTTCCTTATTCCGCATGAAAAATATGCATATTATTTGAATCATGTACAAAACAGAATCTGCTTTTAGTTAATATTTATAAATAAAATCTATTTAAAAATGATAAGTCATGCTTCACATCCCCCAGCAACTTAACGCCAATTATATATGACATTGACAAATTATGACTTATTTCGCTCGCGCTTGTGGTGCAACATGAGATCTTTGGCTGCCAGCATTCGCTTAAACGAGAAGACAATTCACGAAAAACCTTCCTTGACAGTAGGATCTCCAGCGTGATATAATACATACACGTTTTTAAAAATTTGTATCTAAAAAGTTAGAGAAGCATCCTTCGTTCATTGCTGAAACTACAAATCTAAAATTGGAATAATTTATTTAATCTAAATTAGAAATTAACTATAGTTATTGGTTTGCATTAGTAGGATTGAAGACATTTGTAAAGCATGTCTTATTCTAAAGAAATTACAAAATCAATCTAAGACAAACTTTTTTATTATAGTTTCATATTACTTCAAAAAAAAAATACATAAAAATTGAGGACCTGAACAGAATCGTTAACTAATAAATATAGTAAAGAAAATAACACAGGTGCACTGTTAAACTTCACATTTAACTATATAAATCATCCTCTGGATCGTCATGGAAGTTACCTTGATCACCTCCAGTACCACCAGGGGCAGCAGAGCTACCACTAGCGTTTGGAAAACGGAAATTTGTTCCAAAGCCACGAGACTGTTGCAGGGTTTGTGCAAACATTTCGTATTTACGGATATCATTATCCGAGACCGATCTCCTAGCAAACCGCATGGCTTCTTCGAAATGGGCTTTTGTTATTTCAGGGACTGGATCATCTTCATCAAGCTATAATACATAAATACAAATTTAAGAGTACGTATAATTAACATAATAAAGAGAATCTTTTCCGCAAAAATTATATAAAGGAAATTTGAATTTATATAATCAAACTCGCATTTTTATAACAATTTAATTTATTTTAAATATTTTTGATTGGTATGTCAATAGAGATATCACAACTAACATACGACAAAGTTTGCGAATTATTAGGTCTGCAATAAGATTCTTAAATGTAACGGAAAAAATTATCCAAAATTGGTAAAAAAAAGACAAACATTTGATTTAGTGAATATGCCAAATATTGAAAAAGAAATCACAGAACAAATGTCATCGCACAAGAAAAGTTATCAAAACAAATCAAAATTGCTGTAATATTTAATTATTTTAGTACAACCATGCGCGAGAAATTTAGGTAACATCAACCAACGAGGAGATGTTGTGGTATAGTAGATTTAATTAATTGACAAATAATATATGAATGTGTCATGTTTTCGATGTGTTGATACATGTATATATTTAATACACTTAGGACAACGCTGAAGGAAACGCACTTATGAAAAGTGTAAATTAAATGTGCATGCGAATAGATTGTTGATTGCAAATTAATTAATTTTACCGGTTAGAAATATTTTCTTCCTTATTCTCCTAAACAATGAGACAATAGGAGACTTCTCCTTTTAACATTGTTATGAAATTACATGCTTTTTTAAAATAAATTGAATTATTTCAATAGAATTTAAATATGCCAGCACCATGTTAAAAATGAAATTGATTCTGAGAAAGAATAAGAAATGAAAATAACGTATAGTTAGTTCCTTGTTGAAAATGAAATACACAATTTATGGGAAATAGTGCATCGTTGCCAAATCTTCATTTCTAGACGAACGACTAAAGCGTTCTATTTTTATCCTTTTGACACGATTCACACTTTAAATGCACTGCTCTAGACGATCATTACTTACAAGTACTACAAACATTCTAAAATAAATCTATAAAGTACAGCTAATATGAAATACATATATACACTCCGCGCAACATGAATAGGACCAACTGCATATATGACATTTGTAGTTGGTATAAACATGGTAGCGCGCTGGAATTGTTATTTTCGAAAATAAGAGGGTTGATAAAAAGATGTATGTAGGTACCAAATATAATTTTTGTAAAAGTCAGTGCAAATGTACGTTACTAATGACAATAAGTAGAGTAATTAAACGCCACTTGAATACGACCAATCTACAAAATAAAAGATTCGTTTGCAATAACAAAATACTTTATTGTTCAATAATGAGTACTTTTGCCATTATTTCTTATAACCTCAAATAGTCGGGATGGAATGGAATTATACAGGGTTCTCAAGTAGTCAACGGGAAGTTCCGCCCAACTTCGTTTCAGCGCCTGCTCTAGTTCGTCAGCGCAACTGAATTGGGTAGCATTGGAGTACAATTTACGCGACAACCATCCCCAAACATTTTCTATGATGTTCAGGTCGGGGGAGAGCGATGGCCAATCGAGAACCTCCATGCCTTGTTCTTGAAACCAGCGTCGAACAATGCGCGCGGTGTGAATACTGGCATTATCCTGTTGGAAAATAAATGGCCCACCTGCCATAACGTTGGAAAATTTGTCTTTCACCTGTTGCAGCAGCTGGACGTACTTTTCCGAATTCTGTCTGCCCTTCACTATTACTAAATCAACAGGTCCGTTATAGGAAACAGCTCCCCATACCATGACTGAACCAACATCGGCTCGCCTTCGTGACTGAATCACTTCATCTTTACGTAAATCGTGGAAATAATAAGAAAACCCATCCGGGCCATCTAAATTAAACTTCTTCTCGTCACTGAAAATAACAGTTTGCCATTCTCTTGTCCACCCCATTTTTGCTTGAGCAAACTGAAGACGTGCAGTGCGCTGAAATTCCCTTAAAGGAGGCCGTCGTGTAATTTTAAAACGTTTTAAATTCGGACAGGTCTTCAGTAACTTCTGTACAGTTCTTACCGATGCATTCGTTCCAACGTTATTCGCGATTTGTCTTGCCGTTAATGCCGAATTCGATGCTTCGCGTAATATGGCTCGACGTTCTCTCTTAGTTGTAACGGATGTTCGCCCTTTAAAACGTTTTCCATAATTCTCGGGATCCCTAATAAAATTGTTCACAACCTGGTGTGATCGACTTATTTTCTTTGCAGTAGCCCTTGAGGAATACCCTTCTTGATGGAACGCTTTAATTTTTCCAATTTCTTCCATACTTAAGCACTTCTGTCATCCCATCGTTGCACAATACCCTTAATTACAGATGTTTGTTTATCCGGATACACGTTGTAACTCGACACTCATCCTGTAGCTTACTATTAAATACTGGTCGTATCCAACCGGCGCGGTGCATTTTATATGTATGTGGTACTTACGTCACCCAATGCATAACGTTAGGCACTATTGCGCAATAATGCGTATTATTTGCCATATCATACCATTACAAACTTGCATTGTATTTTTAGTAAATGAATTGTTTTTCAAACCATCGAAAGCTTGCAACAAGTCGGGTGGTCCTATTCATGTTGCGCGGAGTGTACTAGCTCATCGACAGCAAAGGTTAATTTATATTCCAAAAACTAATATTAAAGAATTTAAAAAAATAGGAACAATTTGATGAAATAAAACTACTTCAAATGTTATTGGAAGTAGTTCTTACTTTGGATTTTATATCATTTTTATAATACTTACATCCATAGCAGCACTGGGATTAGCAGCTCGTTCTTTTTCCCTCCTAATTTCACTTTCGATGCTTTGGCGAATTGCTAATTTACAGGCACGTTGACATATTTCTGTTAAATCTGCGCCGGAAAAACCGTGAGTAACTTTGGCAATATATGCCATATCTACATCGCGTGCAACGGGTGATTTTCTTAAATTTGCTCTAAAGATGGCTTCGCGAGATTTTTCATCTGGTAGAGGTATATAAATTAACTGATCTAATCGACCTGGACGCAATATAGCAGGATCAATGATATCTAAAATTCAAACACTTGATTAATTCACATAATTGTATATGGCTTTCTAGTGCGAAATAATTCTATTAAACAAACGCTAGTTATACAGTTAATATATTTTCAATGAGATATTCACAATAAATATGACAACTAATGTCAATCAGAGCAGTTTTTTTCTCATATTTATAAGTTTATTTCGTACACCTCACAAAAGAATTTAATAATACAATGTAATTTAAAAACATGTATGTGGAATGATTTAATCAGACTACGCACTAGACAGTTACACTAAGACTAACACAGGGAGAAGTTGTTGCAGTTGTTGAGCGATTCTACTAGACAATATCCTCAAGATATTATTCAATGAAGCCTTTCATTGTCCAGGACACGCAAAATATATTTAATAGCTGGTGCAGAAAAAAGTGTTTATCAATTAAAACTCAGAAAGCCAAGGTATACAGAAATTTTATATGCCAAGTACTTAGGTATACTGTTTACTCAAAGATTTGCGTGAAATTCTCAAACTCGCGCAACTTTTCCCCAAGGCATGTGTGAATAAATGTGGAAAAACTTGAAGACTTGGTCCCAAGATATTTAACTATACACAAAAGTAATGAGAATAATGATAATCTATGAAGCCGTCACATACATACTAGTCAACAGCAAAGTAGTTGGCAGACCACTAAGGGGCGTGCAGACGCACGTTTAAGCATCACGCGAGCCATGAAAACAACTCCTATTGTTGTATTGGAGGTGATATTGAAATTACCACTTTTAGATGTCCATATACAAGGAGAAGGAATGGAAAAATTTCTAACTGTCCAGTTAAAGTCTATACGATGACAGAACTAACAGTCAGAGTCGAAATTTAGGAACTCAAAGAAAGGACAATAAACCAGATGAGACTAAGTAAAGGTACTACAGTATTTCAGGTGGAAGTAACGGCTTCACATCGTGTTGAGTAAATTAAGAGGCAGCATGAGGCATGTGATATGGTAGCCATTTTTCATACATCGTACCAATGCTAAGAGTATTAGATTCCTAATAAGCTCAGTGGTCTCTAAAAAGTAGTAATAGATTGTGTGCCAAGGCACAAAGGCTACAAGGCTAATGAAAAAGTTCTACTAGTTTCATCTGTCTTTCATAGGTCCGAAACCTTTCTACAACATTGCGAAAACAAACATCAATACAATCATGAAAAAATGAGTTGAATATAGATGTCGAAAAAAGTGGAAGAACTTCTCTCCAAACTTCCCAACTCAAAAACATAAGGAATAGTCATCTAAATTTTGTTATATACTTATTTGTTTTACCCGTGTAGGTAGCTCTCATAAAAGCTAAAAATAGATTTTAATGAATCAAACATTTAAACAGAATATATCTGTTATTTTCTTGCACTTTCATTGTTTATTTTATATATTTTTAACGTATTTAGTTTTTTGTATTTCTTAATATCTTTCTTAGTTACCAATGATCAAGTATATTTAAACTTTTGCATAGCATTGTATAGTGTAAACTACCTGTTGAATATATTTAATATGTGCTCTTAAATATCAATATCTTTAACATCCAAATTGTTATGGTTTTAATTAAATTAATTTAATTATTCTAAATTAATAGATTAAATTTTTACCTGGCCTATTTGTGGCGCCAATTATAAATACATTTTTCTTGGCCCCCATACCATCCATTTCTGTTAAAATTTGGTTAATGACTCTGTCAGCAGCTCCGCCTGCATCACCCACATTACCACCTCTAGATTTCGCAATAGAATCTAATTCATCAAAGAATAGAACACATGGTGAAGCTGATCTAGCCTTAAAAGAAAAACAAAGTAATAAGTTTAATTTACTATATAAATATGTTGTTAAAGAATGTTTAAATAATCACAAACATATTAAATACAAGAAAACGCATCTGTACAAAAATATTTAAAATCAATTATCGCCTATCAATTGTCAAGAGCCATTATCTAAACGGAAAACTCGATGTCAAAAAAAAATTATTTATGAAGAATTTGAAGAAGTCTACCAATGATTAATATTAAATCAAAACTTTCTAAAATAAAAACATGAAATTGAAAAAAAAAACATACACAGATATTAAAAATCAATTTATTAATCAGGTGAACACACTTGTAGATGCGTATTTTAGAAAGAAATAATTTGAGTTTCTTATTTTGCTAAATTCTAAGGGAATGCAGAATTATGTTAAATGCAAATAACTTGATTTAAACAACCATCTCTTATGTAGAGAGTTTTTAAGAAAATTAAAGCAAGATAGTAAATGTGGATAGTAATAACAAAGTAATTTAAGGGAGAGGGAGTTAATCTCAATACAGATCTTTTACAAGAAATAATAAGAAAATAATAGGCGAAAAAATGCTAAGAAATAAAGCTAAGCTAATATAATTAGAATTTAAAAAAGAATTGAAAGGTATTTGCACTTACAATATCAATTTTTCATCAGAAATGCATATAATTAGATGCCCGATGATCCCGATATAATAATAATTTATTATCCAACAGCAATCTAACTACCAATTACAGGATAATTTATACTTACAACAAAGAAAAAAATATATACAATCCATACAAGAGGCACAGCATATAGAAAAAGAAAAATTTACAAAAATTCTATAAAAATATAACAAAATAAAAATCATTAATTTTAAATTCTGAAATTAAAAATTTTTTCAACGGGTGTAGTGTTGCAGTAAATAATTCGATATCGTTGTAATATCTATTCACATATCTACACATACATAGATATAATAGGCGAGTGAGGTTATGAGTGGTAGCCATAACTGCTATATGAAAAAGTTTTTGACTTCTAGTACACAACCTGGGAACATGGAAACCAAACAAGTGCAGTATATCCGGAGCATACAAAACATTATTGACCAACTTATTACCAAAAATAAACTGTGATATAATCCAATGGTTCCTTGAAGAAGCGTAAACATACTGGACCAATAACACGTCATATAGATAGTCATGTTAAAAGAATGTGTGAATGGAATGGTAATAAAGTGTCTTAAGAAATGTTCTCTGTACTTTTTCGATCATATCAGAGTACTATCAGAGTTGTAGTGTGGATTCCATACCACAGAGCTTAGATCTAATAAAAGCATTGTGAAAACTGATGATTGCTTCATTTCCAAGACATTTATTATTTGTTGTGAGAAATCCAAGCATGTATTTTAACGATTGTGAGCCGACTTTTTCCACATGCAAATTAAAGGTTAGCTTTGCATCGAATATCACACCTATCCAGAGGAGAATCGTAAATTGTATACGGGAATATTTTGATATGCTGGTTCCTGATATAACTCATTACTTTACTTTGTCTGTGTTGAACAACAAATTATTATCCAACGTTCAAAACTGCACAATCCTCTACACTCCCAATACGATGAAAAATCTTAAAATTGTCCGCATATAGTAAACAATGCGAAGTTACAAGGTTTGTAATGTCATTTACGAATATAAAGAAGAGTAGTGGGCTCAACACAGATCCTTGAGGTACTCCCGTTCGCGATAAATAAATGCAAGATGTGAAACCATTACATTCTACATAGTTCGTATATCCGGACAAATAAGATCCAAGGACCTGCATCAAATCATTGGAAATTCCAAAACCACTAAGTTTTTTTTTTTTAATATAATATTCAATATAATTAAATAGTTAAGAACGTTTTTTAGTAATAATAAAAATAAGATGTAGGGCCGCCACTGTATTTCAATGTATAGAAAACTAAACAAAATAAACGAAAAAAGGGGAAAAATTATTAGTAAAATAAATGTCCAAAATTCAAAAGTTTACAACAATGCAATTGATATTTGATTTTGAAAAACAAGTATCAATGTAAAGTAAAAAATTTTCAACATGAAAAATAGAATTTTAACTACATTTTCTAACTACTGGTAACATAAATTATAAATGAATTATTACCTTATCAAATATATCCCTGACATTTGCTTCTGATTCACCAAACCACATCGTAAGTAATTCAGGTCCTTTTACAGATATAAAATTAGCCTGGCATTCATTAGCGATCGCTTTTGCCAATAGAGTTTTGCCGCAACCAGGTGGGCCATAAAATAATACACCTCGAGAGGGCTGCATTCCAAATTTAAGAAACTTGTCAGGATGTTCAACGGGATACTGTACAAGTTCTTGTAATTCCTTCTTAACATTTTCCAAACCACCGATATCTTCCCATGTAACGTTTGGAACTTCCACCACAGTCTCGCGTAATGCACTAGGACTACTCTTTGACATGGCATATTTAAAGTTTTCCATAGTAACAGCAAGAAGAGAAAGTACTTCAGTATCGATTTGATCGTCTTCCAGATCGATGAGATCCATTTTTTCACGAATTTGTTGAAGAGCGGCTTCTGAGCAAAGGGACGCTAGATCAGCGCCAACATGTCCGTGAGTCTCGGCCGCAATTTGCTCTAAATCCACATCGTCAGCTAATTTCATATTTTTAGTATGTATACGTAAAACTTCAAGACGACCAGTGGCATCAGGTATACCGATATCAATTTCGCGATCAAATCTACCAAAACGACGTAGTGCTGGATCTATTGAGTTAGGTCTATTTGTCGCAGCCATAACAATAACGTGTGAACTTTTTTTCATTCCATCCATTAAAGTTAGTAACTGCGATACAATCCTGCGCTCTACTTCTCCATGTGTTTTTTCTCGTTTTGGTGCTATGGCATCGAGTTCATCAATAAATATAATAGCTGGAGAATTTTTATCCGCTTCTTCGAATGCTTTGCGCAAATTACTTTCAGATTCTCCTGCCAATTTGCTCATAATTTCTGGGCCATTAATCAAAAAGAAGAACGCTCCGGTTTCATTTGCAACCGCTCTTGCTATAAGAGTTTTACCGGTACCAGGTGGCCCGTACAATAATATACCTCGAGGTGGTTTTACACCAATTGCTTTAAATAAAGAAGGATGACGTAATGGAAGTTCAACCATTTCTTTAATTTGGGCTAATTGTTTTCTGCAGCCCCCTATGTCATCATAACCAACTGCATTTAACATTTCTTCTTCCTCCTATACATACAAACATTAATACATGAATTTGGTATTAAATTATTAGCTAAACGGATTATGAATTATTCCCAAAGAAGTAATTATATGAGTTTAAAGCAGTGGAAAACACCCATAAAGGCTCATTTTTTTATTATCATAGGTACTATGACTTCCTTTTTAATTAAATGAGCATATGTCAAGCACGCAAAATCCATTTTTCGTGCATTCAACAATTGACTGTTTTAATGTTACAGATACTATAATCGCCAAAAGAGATGGCGAGTGGTGAGTTGGCGCGTAGTCGCTTTTGGAAACGTACACGTCCTTTTAATTGCAGTAGTACGTAATTTGACCTATTGCAAGACCTTGCACTACTTCTAATGCTACACAAATTTAGTACCACCGCTCGCCAAAACTCGCGACGTGTACCGTCTATTTACTCATATTTGCATATATAAAATAAAAAATGTAATATTTTCATCTATTATTACGATTTTACAATCATAAAATGATTTATTTTACGGAGAAACAAGAAATTGGATGTTATACTCATTTTTTGTAACTTATTCTGCTTCACTTGCTGTACAGATTAAGTTTTCTAAAAAATAGTTAGTTCATTAAATAAATTGCATCTGGATCGATTGCAAGAAAACAAATATTGTACTCCAAATGTATGGCTAATACAATAATGAAAACATCATAGGAACTTAGCGACTGCAATAAGCATTAGAGATCAGTAGTCGAGGGTGAATCACATGAAAGGAAATTGATTTATCTGTGCTAGTGATCGACTCGTTTTCTTTGTAGTGATTTTATGTGTAAATAAACATGAAAAAGATAAATATATAAAGATATTTTACAACTTACAGAACGTTTTAAAGACATAATAACTAGTGTAATAAAATACTAATCACGACTGAAAATAAAAAAGAACTAGAAAAATTATATCAGAAATATATCGTTAAAATTAACGAAACGAGATTCTTTACACCCTCAGTAAAAATATTGAAACAAATCGATGTAAATGTGGATTTGCACAATTACACAGTCAAACTAGGTAAATCTGTGAAAAGAAAAACTATTACTTAGAAAACAAATATAGGAATGAATGGAGTTTGTAAACAATAATTTAAAAACGCGTTAAATACAGTGCAAACAAATAGAGTAATATACTTTGGAGCGACAAATCTAAATTTACTCACCGTACTTGTAAATTATATAAATTGTTGCCAGAATATCAATATGTTAGAAAAGCTAGTCATAGTATCTTCTTCCATAAGAACACTTCTGAACCTTATTTACATTTATAATCATATTATAATAAAATCAAATTAAAAATTCATCGTTTTATGATCATTAACACGAATGGGAATTAAATCCATTAATTAGAAATCTAAATGTTTAATATTCCAGGTGCACTAACACATGTATGGAAGAAGTGGGGAGATTCAGAATAAGCATTTCACAAAACAAATGCAGTGTACGAAACGGCATAAACAACTATGAACGTTAATATAAATTTTAATATTGCATAAATTAATAAAATTAATCAACATATTGAATACACAGAAAATATATACAAGCAAATGTGTACCAAGCGCTCGTAAAACAAATAATAAACAATAACAAGAAAAGTTAAAAATATCTTTAATAAAATATAACTAACTAATGAAATTAAAAAAAACCAATAAGCCAGTTTAAAAATTCCAAAGTAATCCATGTGTTTCAACGAAATTAATTGTGGTTTCACACCAGCCAGTAGGTAATTCGCAATAGAAATACATGTTAATAAGTAGCCCGAATTATTATCCCTAATAATTAATTAAAAGGTATTTTATGATGAATCAATAAAAACACTTCTATTGTGATATATGAATATGTAATCCTAATATTTTTTAAATTGATGTGAGTTCTTTTATTACTAAACGATATGATGCTTAAGAATATTCTTAAAAATATTTCATAACAAATAACAAGTACTGTAATTGCCAGGAGAGATGTGGAGTTACGCCGTAGTGACTTTTTGAAACATACACGCCCTGTATGCTTTGTGCCGCCTATTGTGTTTTGAAACTTTTTGTTAAAAAAGGGAAATCTCTTGAAAGACCTTCCACCGCTTCTAATGCTGCGCGAATTTAATCCCACCGTTCGTCAATTCTCCTGATGTGTACTGTATATTTTATAACCATTATTAGCATTTGATAAAGGTTTTCAACAGACATTTATTTAATTATTTTAATAATTATAACAATTATGTTTTACAAAACTAATAGTTACTTTCTATTTTTAATGTAATATGAAAATAAGAATGACTAAGAATACAAAAATTTGAAATTATTTTTGAAATCTATTATGCTAATACACGAATATAAAGATTTATTATTTTTACAAGTTCAAATTTACTTTATCAAAAGAATATTGATTAAACTAATTCTTTTTAACATCTACATAAAATATTATTAATTTAAGAAAGGTCAAACACGCTAATATATTTCAAATAATGTAATAAAAACTTTTTTTTAATATAATGTCCATTATTATTTCTGAGATATTTACAATAATTTAAATGTGCAAATTTTTGGAGGGAGCTGTACCACCGAATCGAGCTATTCAGTCGTAAAAAAAATATATGTTGTTTTTATATAAAAGTTCAGTTTCATCAAAATCTGAAATTCCAGGTTGTCAGTGTTCCCCTTGTGTAAAAATTTTTTTTGTACTAATGTATATTTTATTAGCGCATACAATTTTATTTATTCTTTACAGGTATAAACATCCTAAGAATTTTGCAATTGCTCATTTCAAATATAAATATATTTATTATAAATAAATCAAACGGGAATATTAAACAAATAAAAACTGGGAAAGCATAAAAAATAATGTATGTACACATATGGTGGTAATTCCCCTAAATGAGTAAAACACCATGTCAACTATTGTGAAACTGCCAGTCTTGTCAGATAAAATGACTAAGCAATTCCTCCAAATTAACCCAACCTAAAGCAATGTAAGTTAAAATATACATACCTCTCGCTTGATAGGATCACCATCACAATGAATTACAGTATCGGGAGCTACAATGCAATATGGTGATGGATCTGTTTCAACAACTTTAAATTCAACAGCACGCATGCCTCCTCGTACGACAAAAATATCTTCTTTATGTATAGGACGATATGCTTCCAAGAAATAGGGTTTTAAATATGCATCAAACAAATTCCTAACAAAAATTAGGTTAAAATACAGAAAAAAAAACTAATTGAAAGCTTACCCTACTAATCCTTCCACAGTATCATCTATAGGAAGTACATGAATTCTTTTGCCGTATTTAACTTCTGGACAGGGCTGTACTGACACCACATCTGACAATCGAACTCTTAAATTATTTCGAATTATTCTGTTCATGCGTATCTTTTCATTTGGACATGTATCATCTGATAAAACGATACATACTGTTTCCTTTCTACGTTTGCCTTTAAGCAATACAGTATCGCCTCTGAATAACTGCAATTCATCCATTTTTGCTTGAGATAAAGCAACGACAGAATTGTCATCGTTAACCGCTTCTTCAACTAAAAGTCTGTATGGACGATCCTTCTTGCGCAAAATTGCAGTTGCCAAATCATCAGGGCTGAAGTTTAATTAAAAAATTATGTAAAAAATATTTATACGAAAATCATCATCAATGAGGAAACAATGACATAAATGGTATTTTGAAAACAAGAATCCACCATGATGACAATAAAAAAAATATATTTATTATGTCTATATCAAAATGAGTAAGAAATATAGAAATTACTTACTTTTTACTATCTGCCATTATTTATTTCAGAAAATTTAATAATAAGAATATATAATATGTTCTTCCAGAAACTATAAAACTCAAGTCACACACGCAATATTCTCGATCGTTAACAGTAAATGACGTTGCCGTTTTCTACTAGTTTACAAAAATGACAGACGATCGGGGCAGCACCTGTGAATAAAATGGTCGACGTATAAATTTATTTGTTAAAGAAGAAATTAATTAAACTTTAAGATCTAAAATTAAGTCTTTTAATTTAATTATATAAATAAATGCTTTTCTTAGTGCATTATTATATATTTCTTGTTTTACTTTAGAAATACACGTTTTCTTTATGACTAATTTCAGAATACTACTTGACAGTTTGCGTTATTCATTGGTAATCATATTTATTGTCAAAAGAATATCGACTTTCTTTAAATTTTTTTAAAATGCCTTAGACGTACATTTAAAAAAGTAATCAGTTATAAACCAGTAAACAATCGCATTAATTAATTAAGAGCACAAAAAAATACAAAAAGTAGCAATGGCGGGTATTAAAGGTAAGTGAATTAACTTTCAATGATTAATGTTTTTTTTAATTGTAATTTTGTTTCATATCTTCTCTGTTGCCTTTGTTCGATATATTAGCGTAAGTATTTAATAAAATATTGATATAATTATATTTAACTTATTTCATTGTTGATTCTAGATTAATCGGCTTAGCATTTGCTGGGTCAATTGGAATGACATTAGTTATCTTGGCATGCGCTCTACCCCAATATGGACTATGGTGGCCGTTCTTTGTTGTCCTGTTTTATATACTTGCCCCAATACCCACATTAATCGCACGAAGATACAGCATTCACCAAGAATCAAGTAACGCGTGTCTTGAAAATGCAATATTTATTACTATGGGGATAATAGTAAGTTCATTTGCTTTACCAATAGTTTTGGCAAGATGTGAAATTATATACTGGGGTGCCTGTAATTTAACACTTGCTGGTAATATTGTTGTATATATCACATTAATAGGATTCTTTATTTCATTTGACCAAGAAGATGATTACAATATGTGGTAGCCCAATAAGGCAAATTTTTAATATATATACATATAAATATATAAATGTTTATTTTGTATTTTAGTTATATTTATATAAGTAAGCTTATATCATGTAATTCTATGTAAGCAGTAATATCTTTGTATAAAATAAATTATTAAAATCGTGTGTATATGTTTGTACAACTATAAAAAGTTAGTAATCATTAATATATTTATTTTATGTTTTTAAATATTATTATTTAAATTTATTGTAAATATTAAATCCTCAATAAAACAGAATTTAATATACCTCATTAACTTTTCATAATTTTTTAGTTTAAAGAACACTGGTTTTCTAAAAAAATATTTTCAATTAATAAATCTTGAACTAAGGCAAGCAAATACAAATATTTGTAATTATAATATTGTAAATTTGAAAAAATAATTTTAATAAAGATTCGTTTCGCTATTAGTCAAAGGAATATATTTACAGTTGGGTGGATAATATTAAATATGCTATTTTTATATATACATTGTACTATATTATTATAAGTATGTAAATAATATAAATTTTAATTGCATTAATTAATAAGTGGGAATAAAATTAATTTGGATTATTTTAGTTCTACTTCTGCCCTCTATGTTAAATCCTATAAATTATATTAATGTATATCAATCTTTGATATAATAAATTCGATATTTTAGAAACAGGTTGCAGCACAAACCATCACGTGAATTTGTTCTAACGATCAGCTGTCTAGTTGGGGAGTGGTTGTAAAACAAGGGGTTGTTTTGTAAGAAATAAAGGGTTATTTATAGCAAACCGTCGGTAAGTAATTACGTATGAACGAATTAATTTTTTACTATAAGTTAATTAGTAAAGTGCATACATTACACATACATAAAAGCACCGAATTAAGTAGCCAACCCTAGTTTGAGGGTCAATACTTGCTTATGATTTACTGTATGGGGAATGTGTTGTGAATTTAGGACGTAATTTTTTTGATAATATTTCTTATAATATAGATTTTCATAAATATTTGTAATTTTCAAATAATTGTTCATGTGTTAAATACATGTAAGACATATAAATTCATTTAAAACAAGTAATATTATTTATTTGTTGTGTTAAATATATATTAATGCATATATAAAACTTACTAAACATATGAATGATTATTCATGTTATAGTCATATGATTTTGAAGATATGGGTAAAACCATAAAATAATATAATTCATGCAAAAATTACTAAATTGAACAATTTTAAAATACGTGATTCAATTTTTAGGTAAAAGCTTTAAATATATATATATATATATATAATATATTTTTGTGATATAAAAATTTTAATCGCTAATTTATTTTTCATTATTTTAGAATTTTCTCAATCTACCAAAATGACAGAATATTGGCTTATTTCTGCACCTGGGGACAAAACTTGCCAACAAACATGGGAAACTATGAATAATTTGACGAGCAAACAAAATTCACTTTCCGTAAATTATAAATTTCACATTCCTGATTTGAAGGTTCGTAATCTCTAGTATATTTATGTTCAAAAAGATTAAGAGAAACTATAAGATTTTTGTACAATCTCCATGTTAAAAATAATATTTAATCAGTATTTGTTTCTTTCATGCTTTATTAACGTTCTGTATTCTTTAGAATATGTAAAAACTATAGATCTTCCATCTACATTTTAACTTAAATTTTTAAGTAAAGTAAATCAGAATATTATTGTGGTACAAATAAATTACATATGTAAAGCTTTTATTTTATTTTTTTAATCATTCTAATTCCTTTCTTGATTTCTAAGTATGTACAGTAACTTACTTATTTAAACATTTATATAATTCAATATGTTCAATAAAACAATTTCTAAATCTGAATTTTGGTGATAATATTCTGCTAAAATAGGAATGGATCGGTTATGAAAATTGTTAAATTATTTAGATATGTTAAAATACTACACATAATCTGTTTTTTTTCTAATTGTTAACTATAGTCTTGTAATTAAAAAAACAAAACTATATTCCTATAGGAAATTATTTTGGTGTCATCACATTTTCTATATTGTATCTCTGAATTCATTTCCAATGAATATTTGTAAAAGTAAGAACAATATAATTTATGATATATTAGCTGTTTTATATTGAGTGAATTAATTTGAAAGAATAGTAAAAGTTACATATCTTTTTTTATATTAAGTGTATACATATCTTCTGTACTTCATTAATTGCCTTTCATTATTGCCAGATATCATCTGGAATAGATTCCATTTTACTTTATGTATTGTTGGTCTTTCATTTTGCTTTCTTGATGAAAAATTATGTATAAGCTTAATTGATTTTCTTGGCTTTTGTTTCGTATCGTTTTTCTAAATAATTATTTATTATAGAAAATTCAATAAAAAATTATAATTGTGGCGTCACCATTTAACGTACTCCCAATCTACAGCAGTGCTTTCTGTGTTAATCAATTGCATTATATGCTTATACTATGAACAATTTTTCTCATCAATAAAGTAGTTTCACGTGATAATGCACAATGGATACAAAGTCTAAAAGTATTATATTTATTTTTTACAAATAGAAAATTTCTCTTGAATTTAAATTTCTCATTCGCAAATACAAACGAAAGTTTTTAATGAAACCCTACAATATTACAGGAAAAATTTTTTAAAAACATAATTTCGGTAATGATTTCGTGTTCGTGAAAATGTCGAAAGTAAGAAGACATACTTAACAGACTGTTGTAAAACTTAGGGTGATTTTTAACTACACTTACACCTATTACACCTTCATTAACGTGTCTAGATAATTTTTTTTGTATAAATATCAAATTTTAATGTTTATGCAAAAGTAATATCTCACTATACATCTTACTTTGTGTAAAAAAAAAATCATTAATTCGTTATTGATAGGTAAGACATTGGGTACAATGTTTGTACAAATTGTTTGTTTAATTAGCCATAATTAGACCTAGTGTATGATACTGTCAGTGTTCAGTCTCATTATTCATATTTTCAGTTAGTTGTTTAAATCATTTTGTCATTAACTATGAAATCACGAAGACTTGCATAGCCTGGTCTTTATAAATGTGATCATTGATAAAACCTTATAAGAATGGAAGCATTCATTTTTATTCCATTCATGTCAGTCTATAATATTATCTTCATCAATTCCATTACTTACAATAGACTTAAACTTTCTTATCGTTTACATTCTTTAATACAATTATTGTTAATTTCATAAGGATTTTATTAAAAATAATTCAGTGCGTTTCCAGTATCTTGGGATTTTGTAAGTTCTATTACTTATAATCACTCTATTGGTAAACAAATTGAAATAAATAAATAATTGATAATGGTTTTCTTAAAATGTAACCATAAACTTGATCATTTCATTGTTCTTAAAAAGTGAAGTGTTCTTATATTATTTTTTTTATTGTTGTGTACATTCCAAATATAACATTTGTCTTAGATTTATTCTCTACAAGCATAATAAACTTCCTTCTCATAAAACGCTTTTAAATTTCATTATAATTTGGTTGAAGTTACTCAAATTTAAATCGAACAATATGTCTTCCTCAATTAATATCATATCTTTGCAATTTTTTTCATTTATATTTTTTTAGGAAGTAATAACTTTGTGAATATTTTTTCTGTAGAAATTCAGGTACTTGGTTCATTTTAAAATTAGAAAAGTAAGGTCTTAGTTGGCCATAAGATCAATTGATGGACATTTTCTAAAAAATATGTGGTTATTTATGCCGACATATCTCTTACGAGAAATAAATGATGGGTGCAAAAATGCTTGCGTTCCGAGTAGCTATGGATCGTAAAACAGATGTCGCTAGTAAAACTGTTTAATGTAACCTTAAATAAAATGTCATTCAAAGTGACATTTTTTTAAGAAGATTCAAATTTATATGTATTATGGTGCAATAATAAATTAAATAAATAGTATATGAATATTAAACATAGATGCTTTTCTAATTACACTGACATTATCTGGCAATGTTTCGTAAATCGTCTATATTTCAATCTGAAGTTTTAAAAACTAAATTTTTTAAATATAGAAACAGAATAACCCAAAGAATTAATCTCTATTTTAGAGGAAACGGTAGTAATTAGTTTATTATTTTCCCACATATTCCAAAATAGCTTGGGACAACTTCGTAATTTCTCAGAATCTTGTTACAAAAGTTAGA
The DNA here is from genome assembly GCA_031893035.1 of Dermolepida albohirtum. Taxonomy (NCBI): domain Eukaryota; kingdom Metazoa; phylum Arthropoda; class Insecta; order Coleoptera; family Scarabaeidae; genus Dermolepida; species Dermolepida albohirtum. Next base: position 1,244,765 of record JAVIWB010000555.1, on the reverse strand, counting down.
TGGAAGCTCGACATAATTTATTTATCAATATTTCGAGAATACGAATTGCTGTTAATATTTTCGTCAATAAATATTGAACTGTTGATTCTTCTTCTGTATAGATAGGTCTATTACTTGAAGTGGCCATAGAGATTACTCAACCGCAACCTTTTCTCATTTATTGCTATCTTGGCCCTGTTTTACCAACTTTTGTACTGGAATCTTAGAAATTCTAACTAATTAGATTTCCCCGTTGAACATCAGATTCACTTTCTCTACTATGTTGACCTTCACAGCTTTATGTATCTTTACCCTGTCGATGACCGTGGTACATCCTCGCTTTCCCGACTTTTCCCATGGAGAAATTATGTCTTGTAGCTTTAGAAGCTCTTGCAAGTTCTTTGCTATTTATTTTTGTTCTTGAGATTTGCCCTGCTTCTTTTTTATACTTTTCCCACGAGTACCAAGGAAAATAATAGATCACCCGATCATAGTCTCACTTGACCATAACAGACGTGTTGTATCTGGGGCCCCCGAAAAATGTTAACTATTGCACTTTCCTGCTTTACACCAATTTGGTTTTAGTTTGAATTCCTTTGGAAAAATAGTTTCTGTAATCGTGCACTAACTGTGAGCCTATTCTATATATTGCAATCCATACTTAACTTTTTGAAAGGTGTAAGCAAATTTCGCGAAAATAATGCGACTTTTCAGTGCTCCATAAATGCAACTTTGACGATTGACATACCTACTTATATAAAACCATGTTTCGTCATTCAGAAATGTTTTATTTAAAACTTAATTATTATGTTAGTAAACTTAACGTAGGGTGTAAGAAAGGAAAAGACCTAAATAAAGAGTTTTGTAAACCAAAAATAAATAAAAAATATTGATTATAGGTTGGTACCCTGGATCAATTAGTTGGTTTATCAGATGACTTGGGAAAACTGGACGGTTTTGTTGAACAAGTTACCCGGAAAGTAGCAGGCTACTTAGGAGAGGTTTTAGAAGATCAACGTGATAAGCTGCAGGAAAATTTAATGGCTAACAATAGTATGTTATAATTTTCCAATGATTTTTGTACTGTTTAACATTGCATTATCCTGATACAAATCTCTACTAATATTTCAAAATTTTCTCTACGATACTAATAATTTTTTCATCTGCGATTTGAGATTTTCTCATATGAAGTTTTGAATATCTTAAAGTTCACCGGGATTAGTTGCGATACACATACATTTGACATACAAATTCAATCAAATCTTTTGAATTGCATTACACGTTTAAAAGTCACTAATGGGGAAAGAAACAGTCCTACAATTTTTATATCAATAATCATAAAAAAGCTTTTGTTTTGCTTTAATTTCTTATTTTGTTTTTCAATTTTTATGTTTCTGATACTTAGTATTTACATTTATCTATATTTTACAACAAAAGAGCGCTCTGTTCTACAAAATTGAATTTTCTTAGTTGTCCAGCGGTGTATTATTTACTATTAATTTGTTATGCAGTGTATAATCCTCTGAGCATCATGGATTTACTTCTGTTGGTGGAAATATTAAGATTATCGTTCCTAATAATTTCAAAAACAGTGTGTAATTATTTATACATCAAACAGTGCCGCTTTTGCTTTCATTCTCTAAAAAACATGATTAATATAAATGCTAAGTGAACTATATTCTAAACTGCATTTTTGATATATTCAGAAGCTTATATTAATATTTTTTCTTACTAAATACTATTCAATATTCGCATTGATTCTTCAAATAATAATTCTAAGTTTAAATTTAAAATTTTATTTTAAATTTGGAGTATAAATTTCCTGTATATTTCAACTTGATACTAATGATATATATAGAGAAAAACCGTTGTCTCAACGAGAACGGTCCTCCTCAGGACACACCTCGCATGTGGCTTAGAACCCGAAAGAATACGTCAAAGATAAATTACAAAGTTAGTTACTATCAATTACTTTAAATACAAATTTATATAAGCACAAAGAAGGAAATTGTGCAGTGTACAAAATTTCGTATTTTATTTTACATACTACCTGTTTTCATTTAATAAAAAAAAAACTTTGTAAGAGAAGGTCCGTAAATCACTATATATATTCGATTTGCCATTGCGAATTGTAAGAGTTTGTAAGAGAAAATTTTATTTTTACTTCATTAAACCCTTGAAAGCATGTATCTATGAAGTGAGTTTTTCGAAAAGCCGAATGGTCAAATAAATTACCAAATGACAAAGTAATGAATGGTCGAAGCAGAGATACTTGGCTTATGCTTGTTGGCTGCGCTTGTGACAAGTGTTTGGTGCTGGGGGCAGGTGAGTGGCCGCCAGATGAACCCGGGGGTACAGATGATGGGTCAAATATATCTTCCGAAGACACAACTGCCAATGAGGTGAATTCGAGCACCTCAGAAGAATACCTCACGCCTGCAGAGAGTCCTGTCCAAGACACAACCTCCCCCCTCTGCCCAGGTCAGTGGCCTGCGCTTGCCACACGGCCTACCACGCCAGTACAGTGTCCATGCGTGCCATCCCATTCACACCCAGCACTTCTTTGTTGGTTTTTTATTTTTACGAATATATCTTTTTCTAATGTTCTGCTTTAGCGTTTAATGTATTATATATGTCCCCATAATTTTTCAGTATTTTAAAGGAGTTGTTTTATTTAGGTGATTTGCCAAGCTACATTACACGCTTCCAATGGGACATCGCAAAATATCCTATTAAGCAATCGTTAAGAAACATCGCTGACATTATAAGCAAACAAGTAGGGCAAATTGATGCGGATTTAAAAACCAAATCAACTGCTTATAATAATCTTAAAGGAAATCTACAAAACTTGGAAAAGAAACAAACGTATGTTATATGTAACTAGTTTTTTATATTAACTACTGAGATGCATGAAGAGTAGTAATTACTTTGAAAATAGATTGTGAATGAGTAAGAAGTTTTTATTTAGCTTTGTAATTTCGCTGTATTTGAGTGTGAATATTTTGCTAATAAGAAAACTTATTATAGTAAATGCTTAATGCAAAAAGATACATTATTTAATAATATAAATTATATATTATAAAGGTCCTTAAGTCGCAGATACTGATTTGATTTTAATCACTTGGTCAAGGTTTCATGTTCGAAACATTAAATTGACTCTTGAAATCTATATTTTTTAACTATTGCCGTTTTACTACTTGTATCACATATTAAAAAATATAAAAATGATATGTCGTAAAATTTAGTAGTAAATACAAGCTTTACTCATAGAACAATTGTCAATGATTGTCGTCAACGGCTCGCTACGGTATTTAGTAATATACTACATTGTTAATCCAGTAACATACTATATTGTTAATCCATTATTCATTATGTAATTCTAAATAACATATTGGAAAAATTAATTGATATATTTGCAAAAACTGTGAAACGTGAAAGGAAAAACTAAGCAATAGTTACTTAGTTTTTCCTTTCACGTTTCACAGTTTTTACAAATATAACAATTAATTTTTCCAATATGTTATTTAGAATTACATAATGAATAATGGATTGACTAGAAATGGGATCACGATTTTTCAATCATAAGAATACTACAAAAAAGGATTTAGAAAAAGCATATTTTCAAACAGTAAGGACTTTTTGTTTTTTTTTTTCTCTCATCTTAAATAAAATAGACAAAGTAATTATAACATAGTAAAAAATAGTTTCAATTATCTGTGAAACAGAAAATTTACTGTATATAATTTTTATTCCTATTCTTAATTTTTAGAACAAAACTTCGTGACTTAAGATTACTTCTTCATTCTTAGGTTTTGCAGCCTGGCTCAAAGTTTTCTTCCGACTGCTTTATTTTTATGAATACGCGACATTTTCTTGCGAAATTTGATTCAATTTAATAGTACAAATATAAACAAAATTATTTTATGCAGGACAAGCTCGCTTAGAAAAAGATACTTGTGTTTATATGTTACTTGTATATATAGCGAGAGAGAGAATAATCCCTATGGTCTGAAAGACATGCTCAGAAATGTTGGCAAGAATAGGGATCCTTATTTTATCCCTAAAAATACTGTATTTAATTGCAGTTGCATATTATTTGTAGAAGAGGGAAGATAGATCAGTTCTCATAAAAACATTTTTCCTAATTGAGTTTTACTTCATTTCTGATTTTGTTTTGTTCACCTATATTAACGTTCTAAATGTGACTGATCGTAGCACATAACACAGGATTGGTGTTATAAAATCTTTTATTGGTTTTCTTTCATAATTTTAACATTATCTCCTTCAACATAATTTCTCCACGATTTCTACACACCTTCATGCGGATGTGCCATTAGTCAAAGCAGTGCTATAAATCATTTGCATCGCTTTTTCTTTCACAGCTTCTACTGACTCAAAATTGGTTCCTTTCAGTGCTGATTTTATATAGGGAAATAGAAAAGAAAATCACATGGGATGAGATCCGGTGAATAGGGTGGATGTTCTAACACAGGAATCTCAAATTTCTTGACAGATGATGCAGTATGGGCAGAAGCATTATCCTGATAAAGGAACTATGATTTGTTTTACACAGTTCAAATTATCGTCGTCTCCTTACTAGTTTACGAAAGGTATTCAGGACCTTTATGCAGTAACATCGGTTAATATTCCCTCTAGAAATTAAAAAATAACCGCCTTCCGTCTGTCACTCATACGGCATATTAATACTTCGATGCTATTGTGATTAGGTGTCTTTGAGTACATCTGTTAAATATTGACTTTTATATTAATTGACTTAGAGTTCGGATTTTAGTTATCTAGCGTACTTGTCCATATTGTCTGTTTGCTACCAGAATTCGTCGAATGTACTCACAGATTCTAGTAATTTTTATAGGACTATAAAAGGGGATCATCTGACCTCGGCTAGTCAGTCTTTCTGTGGAATTCAATAGTGATGAGAAGAGCGATTTAGTCTAAAGCGACAGTATTACAAGTATGTCTGAAGTGTTGGGTAACGGGTAATATCGGTGGTATTCAAGGAGTACATCTACGTAGTGTTTTATCCGTGTGTTCCGAACACAACATTTTAGTAATGGGGATTGGGTGGAAGAATATTTGTTTACTGTGATCAAAGATAGGTGTATTTGTCGAGATTCAATTGCGTTGCCTAAACGTGAGAACTTGGAGAAGCAATATAAAACCTTGCATAAAACTACAGAAATGATATATCAATTTTCTAGCAAAAAGTGGGTTAAGAAGATGAAGAGTAAAAGATTTGAAAAGTAGTTTGAAAACAGAGCAAACTATATTCACTAGACCAGCCAAACAACCGAAAGAAGCAACAAGCGCTTTTTTTTAAAATTGCCCATACCAGGTGTACTGGAAAGCCATTATCGGTTTTTTTCGTAAAAAAAACTACATAATTTTCAAGAAAATGGAAAAATTTATATATTCAAAGTATTGGTCATTTGCTTCTACACATCTTGCCCATTTTTCAGGCAATTTATGGATGCCATCCAAAGAAAAACTGTTTGGCCTTGAGCAAAACCATTCATCGAGCCATTTTATAACTTCTTCGAAATTGGCGAAGTGCTGCTCTACAAGCGCGTGTCTGGAAAGTACGGCGGGTGCGATATTATGTCCCATTTAAGTACTTTTAACGCTTGACCGCTTTTGCTGTATGAGACGGCGCGTTATTGTGCTGTAAAATCACTTTACCGTGTCTTCGGGCCCAATCTGGACGTCGTTTTATCAATGCATGGTCCAAATTGATAATTTGTTTGCTGGTAGCGATCAGTATTAACTGTTTCACCAAGTTTCATGTACATATTTTTATTTGTAGTTTGAAACGTCGACCGATATGACAGATCCTGCCCTTTTGTCAATATTTATTCGGATGGTATTTTCGGATATATCAGCTGAAGGATTTTTAACAATGATTTCTTTGATAGGGACAACTCGTGGCAAAGATATTTACAACACTTTTTTAATTTTGTTAAAAAACTAGGTGCTATCTGTTTACAAATTCGTGTGCATTACAACAGATGGAGTTGTAACTGGCAATCAAAATGAGTGTTGTATTGTGTTAAGCTAATGATGACTTTTCATCATTTTTCTCATTCCATCTCACCCCTCATCAGTAAGTTCTATGTTTAAAAACACTAAATGTGTAGGATACTATGAACACTGCTGTGAAAATCGTGAATTTCATCCGCGCCCGAAATTTGCAACGATGAGTTTTTAAAGTACAATTGGAATGTGGCGAGTCTACTAAGCGCACTGCACTGATTGACCTTTACATACAGACATAAAGTGGTTGAGTCGTGGAAAAATTTTGGAAAGGTTTCAAGAATTTCTACCCGAAATAATCTCTTGTCTAAATGAAAGAGATGATGACATCGAGATACTTAAAAATGAAAAATGGCTGTGCGTTTTAGCTTTTGTTCACTGATATGACATGTCATTTAAATAGCATTAACTTGGTGCAGGAAGGGAAAGATAAAACCATATCTGATATGATTAGCGCAATAAACGCTTTTAAAAGTAAATCCAGCTACCGAATAAGCAACTAAATAGAAAAGATAAGGACAAGTCCTCAGTTAAATTATACTACTTACCAGAACTTCTTCTATTCTGAGTGAATTTGAAAGAAGTTTTTCCGATTTTATCAAATTGACAAATGACATCTCGTTGATGAGTTATCCGTTTTCTTGTGCAGGCGTTGAAAAATCCGCGACTGAAATATCAAACACTTTCAATCAAGACTCGTCTCCTGTTGAAAAGGGAGCATGCGGATGATTTCAGGTGTACATTTTAAAGCCAGCGCAAGTGATACAAAATTTTGGTCTTTCAAGATCTAAAGACAAATATCCATGTTTAAAACAAATATATATATATATATATATATATATATATATATATATATATATATATACATACAATGTGTTCAATAAAGATTGAGACGGATTATGCAACCAAGTATACAACAACAAAGATTACAGTTGGTATGAAATATCCTTGTAACTAGATCGTAACAGATCTCTCTTTATAACCCTACTAAATTGTTTGACATTTTGCCTTATTTGATTTATAATTACGTATTATCAATTATCAGTAATTTTCAGAAGTATTGGTAAATTTTTGGTGTATAGAGCGGTAAGTTTGGTTTTAATGTCATATTAAGTGTGTTGGATAATTTTTTTAAAACTAGATTTCTAGGGTCTAGGGAATTTTGAATGTACGGCTACCAATAGTGTATGTTTGGTTGCATAAGGTTCCATCTCAATCAATAATGAACTCACTGTATATATATATATATATATATATATATATATATATATATATATGTTGTAATTAGTAAAATTATGACTTTTAATCTAAAAATGAGTTTAATATTTTTAAATATTTAATCGTGTTTATGATATAATTTAATATAAAACTAATTGTTTTCAGTGGCAGTCTTTTAACTCGCAATTTGGCAGATTTAGTGAAAAAAGAGCATTTTATTTTGGATTCCGAATACTTAACAACATTACTGGTGATTGTTCCAAAGTAAAATTCATGTAAACTGATAGTACATATCTTCTAAAAATATGTTTTTTTAGAGCATCATTTAATGATTGGCAGACATGTTATGAAAAATTAACAGATATGGTCGTTCCACGTTCATCGCAGATAATTACACAAGATTCTGAATATGGTTTGTATACTGTATCACTTTTCAAAAAGGTTGTTGAAGAGTTCAAACTGCACGCCAGAGAAAAGAAGTTTATCGTAAGAGATTTCACATATAATGAAGAAGAATTGGCAGCTGGAAAGAATGAAATCACTAAACTCGTTACTGATAAAAAGAAACAATTTGTAAGTAATTCATGTAAAACAATAACATATCTTAATTATATTTTTCAGGGGCCGTTGGTAAGGTGGTTGAAAGTCAACTTCAGTGAATGCTTTTGTGCTTGGATACACGTAAAAGCCTTAAGGGTATTTGTGGAATCGGTATTAAGGTAAATATAAATAGTAGCAATTATTAGTTTAAAATTGCTGCTATACACAAATAAATGAAATACGTGAAATACAAGAATATTCCTGTTACGAAAATAATTTGAATGCACTAAGATTTGGTTGACATCGTAGTGGCAATTAATGGCTTAAAACGCCGCGATCTCGGGATCGAACCCGATGACCATTATCCGAGAAGATTTTTCGTGGTTTCCCTTTTCGTTCGAAGCAAGTGCCGGCAGCCAAAAATCTTAAGTCGCAACATGAGCGTGAGCGTAATAATAGCTCATAATGTGTTGATGCCCAATTAACATTAAGCTGTTGGGAGTATGTTAAGGCAGGGGTTATTATTATTATTATAAACACAGATTCAATTCACAAGAAACTTATACAAAAAATATATGACTTGTATTACTTGTTATTATGTTTTCAACAGAAATGTGATGCATTCTAGTAGGTAACTTTATTTGTTAAGTGATTCTCACATAAGTCCAAAAAGATATATTTTCTAAGAGCAGTATCTGGATTCGGTTAATTCAGGATTTATGATGTGATTCTCTAAGACTATTGTTATATTGCTTCTCATCAGAAATGTTACATGATGGTAAAACATAAGATTAAAATTATAGTCATCCTTGTATAAGATAAGTTATAGTAATTCTTACATAAGATACTACGTATAGTAAAATCAAATATTGTTCCGGATATATAGTCACCGACAAAATCGAGTGAACTCCCGAAAATTTATGAATTTTAAATGAAATTACTGTTAGCAGATCTGATACGACGAAGTCTAAAAAAAACTATCCAGCACCAATAGAACGAAATGGTACTTGAAACACACTCCGATTCCTTATCCCCAGAGCAATCACACAGCCACACCCTTAATAGCAGATACGAGCAGTACACCGATTTGTTTATTGCACTGTACTCCAGCACTGAACTCCTCTACATTTGGCGAACAATGAGTGACAGAACATTTAGTAATTGCTTCAACTAGGAAGAATTCATACCCAAATAAAACTAATAACTAACATAGTGGTGAAACTTATGTTGAATTCACTCTAAATGCTAGATGGTGGAAGCATATGATGGTGACTAAACAATACTCGAGGAGAAGTTGAGCTAAGCTACAATATAACATCTTAGCTATTGTAATATTGCGAAAATCCTGGGAGTACCACCTAGTGACAAAATCAAGTATCTTTAATGCTTTGTTTACCACATAATCGTAATGGTTAATAAAAAGCCACCTCCAATCAAAGTACACGCAAAACACTTGACGGTTTCCACACAATCCAATTCATCATTATTTATATTATAATGAAATTGGATATGATCTATTTTATATTTTTATAGAAACTTGTACAATAGTGTCCAGTCGTACTCAGTATAATTATTCAGTTTTTGCATAAATCTTATGATCATTCGCGTGTGGCAAATAATTTCAAAATATAAAATGACTCATGATATTAATAAAGACGTTAAAAAGTAAAAGCCCCAAATGGAAACCCTGAGGAACCCCCGAACCCCACATTAACTTCTCTAAAAACAAAATTACGAATCCTAATCGTTTGTCTACGATCAGCAAATAACTCCTTATCTAATCCCACAAAATACTGCCAATCTCCATTTTCCTCAACCTATATGGAAGAAGAGCATGATTACCACTATCAAATATTCTGGAGAAATTAGTGTAAATGAAATCGAATTGCTTTTATGCATCCAAGGCACTCAACAGAATATACCACAGAAGATTCGGTTCAATTGATTTTTTTAGCCTGAAAGAAGAATACATAATTTGTAATTAGAACTTAAAGACCCCCAGATAAATAATTTGTTATACATAACTTAAACGTTTTTGGTATGGAACATAGAATGTTAATAGGACGATAATTTTCTACATCGCTTCTATCGCCAGATTTATGAATTGGACAAATATAGCTAACCTTCCACCACTCTTGCTTTTGTCATAGTTTGCAAAAGGTGTGCTAAGCCTTCTACTAACTTTTTGAATATAGTTCAAGATTAATCTGTCTCCAACAATCTTTTAAATGTCTAAAAAAAAACCAATGCTTCGTTTGCCCTTTCCTTTTAGACTTTTTGGTCCAAAATGTCCACAGATTTTAAATCGGGTTTAAGACTGGAAATTGATTTGATAAATTATTGAAGTGGTTGTTCTAAATTGATGTTATTTTCTCAAAAAACTTGCTTATTCTTACGGCATGCTTTGGTAATGGTTTTGATGGAACAAAAACCCATTCTCGAAGCTCGTGCCTGATCATAGACTTTTCCAAATTTTCATTAAATATTGTTATAAAAAATCACAATATTCATGATTTCTTCAGCTTGCACCAAATTTCCATGTCATGAAAGATATAGTCAATCCTTCCTCGTAGGTCATGGTTTTGACGGTATACTTATTTTAATAAGTAGTTTAAAGTTTTCTCAAGACTTTCTTAGTTTTTTTTAAAAAAGCTCAAGCTTACTTTCGTTACTCCACACAACTTTTTTTCCAATAAAAAAAATTAGTTTATTAACGAACTTTTTGGGAACATTTAGTTCTTTATTTTTACTAACAGCATTGCAGATTCTAAATTAGTATTCTTTAACCAATGTGGATTGTTTGTTCAGAAACATTTAGCAGTAAAGATTTCTTCGTTTCTCGACAAGAAACTGCATACTTCCTGTACAATTAGAGTATCTTACCAGAGTGGTTCTCCTTTTTCGATCCCCACCCTTTCAATTTTCTACTGCACCTATTCCAATAATTTCTACCACACTTTGAATTTTATTGCAGTTTTACATACACTCGCGCTATTTTTTGTATCTTCAATAATTGAATAATAATTGGATACAAATTTCTTTTTGGGGGGAACATGCTACTTATATTTGACTGCAACAGTACAACTAAAATCTATAAGTTTGTCTAATGTACTGGTATTTTAGGGGGAAAAATGACCAGTATTTCCAGCACATTTGCCCCTAATTTCTTTATCCCAAAATGCCAACTCAATTTTGTTACTGATTATATGTATGTCGTTTGATACTTTAAATAATATCCAAATTTGTTTCTGCTTATATATATATATTGGGTCTGGGAAAAAGTTCGTGGCGTTTTTCCCGATAGATGGCATTGGTTGCCGATAACTAAAGAACAACAAGTCACAGCGACACCACCGAGGGCTCGTTTTTTAGATGACCTTCCGAACGTTAGTTTGAGCGTAGAAACATTGTAATCGGTGCAGTGGTTGGAAAGTTATTCGCACTTGAAAATGGAGAAGAATAATGAGAAATTTCGCTATATTCTGCAATATTATTATGATAAGGGGAAGAACGCTGCGCAGGCTTGTGATAAAATTTGTGCTGTGTACGGTGAAGGTACTTTATCGAAATCTGTTGCGCGGAAATGGTTCGCTCGCTTTCGTTCTGGAAATTTCAATGTGAAAGATGAGTCACGCTCCGGTCGTCCAATCACTGAAAAATCTGATGAAATTCTTGAAAAAGTCCAACAAGATAAGCATATCAGCAGTGTCGATATTGGCATGGAGCTAGGCATTGACCACATAACTGTTTTGAACCATTTACACAAAGCTGGTTACAAAAAAAAGCTTGACGTATGGGTTCCTCATGAGTTGAGCGTGAAAAACATGATGGACCGAATTAACATCTGCGATGCGCTGCTGAAACGGAATGAAATCGAGCCGTTTCTGAAACGTTTAATAACCGGAGATGAAAAATGGATTACGTACGATAATCGGAAGCGTAAAAGATCGTGGATAAAGGATGGTGAGCCGTCACAAGCGTTCGCTAAGCCAACATTGACGCCAAAAAAAATGATGCTGTGTGTATGGTGGGACTGGAGGGGAATCGTCCACTACGAGCTACTTCCAACTGGTCAGACGATTGATTCTCAACTCTACTGTGCACAACTAGAGAGATTACGCCAGGCGATTGAAAGAAAACGGCCCGAATTGATTAATAGGAAAGGTGTTGTCTTCCATCATGACAACGCCCGACCACACACTTCTTTGATGACCCGTCAAAAATTGAGAGAGTTTGGTTGGGAAGTTTTGATGCACCCACCTTACAGTCCGGATATAGCACCCTCTGACTATCATCTGTTTCGATCTCTGCAGAACTCTCTCAATGGAATTAAGTTGGTTTCAAAAGAAGCCTGTGAAAACTACTTGATTCAGTTTTTCGACCAGAAACCACAGAAGTTTTTCACCGGTGGGATCATGGATCTACCAAAAAAATGGCGAAACATTGTCGATAATAATGGAGCATATTCGGTTTAAATGAATTCGTCCACGCGCCATGCGGGGACCAGTTGAATTTTACTGAAAAAACGCCACGAACTTTTTCCCAGACCCAATATATATATAATTATTAAAAATGTATAAAAATTAATATTAAATAATCTTAGGTATGGCCTACCTGTTAATTTTCAAGCAATTTTGTTGCACCCAACCAAGAAAACAATGAAGAGATTGAGAGATGTTCTAAATCAGCTCTATGGGCATTTGGATAGCAGCGCGTTACAGGGTTCTGCAAATATTGATGTAAGTTTATATATACTGAAAACATCAAATGTTATTTTACCTTTCTTATTTTGTATTTCAGAGTGTTGACATTCCAGGATTAGGTTTCGGCCAATCAGAATATTATCCTTACGTTTATTACAAAATCAATATTGATATGATAGATGTGAAAGTTTAAGTTTCATTAATTTAATTTTATTCTTGTGTTTAATAACACAATTTTAGACATGAATTTATCAACGACTTACAGCAAAAAAACACAGTATACTCTTCTTTTTTTTGTTGATATATTTTACATACTTTATTTTTGTCAATTTTTAAATACATTTTATGTTCATATAAAGTATAAATATCAGTAGGCTGCATTGAATTTAGTTCATTTAATGTGCAATATCTGTGCTTTTTTGAAAGAATTGGTTTGACAATATTGTATTGTTAAATAAAAAATATTTTTATATTCAAACAATTTTGTCAGATTCCATCACGTTTAAATCATAAACAGTATTCTCATCATTGTACATAACATGTAATTTAATGTATATAAATTCTTACATTGTTGAAAAGATATATGAATAATGCTCCTGTATATTCCATTATGTATTTATAGATTTAAATAGTTAACTTCCACATTTATAAAGTGATGGTGTTTAAGTGGTTAGTTGTAATGTAGGAATGCTTATGTTGAAATAAAAATGTTAATATTCATTTACTTTATTAATTAAATTAAATAGTTGAATTTACCAATGTCTCATTACATTATTGCAATAGTTGGTTTTCACACGCATAATTTGAACTACTCCTTAATAGGCCAATGCGCTTTGGCGTATTTTGAGCAAAATTGCAACCAAACTTTTAGAGTTCCTTACACTTTTAAAGATAAGTATAAATCAATCTGTTTCATATTATATTAAAGAAATACATAACATAATCATGAATAAAATAGATTATCATAGTAGCCATTTGATGAACTCAAGTTCAACCAAATTTGTATTGCTAATATCTTCTTCTGGGCTTCCGGGCTGGAACCGCATACTGTTTGTTGCACTGAAACTGTTTCAGTGCAACAAACAGTAGCAGTAGTTGAGCCCTGAAGATGTCCCATACGAGTGGGTGCGAAACGTCGGCAGTTATACCAATGACGCGGTTTCAGCCCAGAAGCTCAAAAGAAGATAGTAAGGATCACGACCGCGGAAATCTACGTGCCAGATTTTAAAAACCTATAAATAAGAAAACGAGAATTGTTCAAGTTAACAAACATTCATACGTCACAAGATTTTTTATTCAAAAGGATTTAAATTTATATAATTTAAAAGCGAAAACGTTAAATGCAAATACTTTAAATATTAAAAACATGATAATTAGAATATATCAGAAAATGAGTTAGTTTAAATCATAAACACATTTACAGTCGTCCTTGTACAAGATATCCTTTAAACTCTAAATTAAATAGTTTAACATAATACAAAATGTAGTTAACACTTTCTGTATAACTTACATTCAATAATTTTCAAATATATTTTAATTTTAGGAATGTGTAATATTCAATTTCAACGGAATGCATTTTACAATTCATTCAGGCATAAGCAATATCTTTTAGAATTCAAAATTAAATTCCTACTATATCCAATTCTTCCCTGAAATCTCAAACATTGAGGAATATTTTAATTTCGGAAATAGTTATCGAATTCTCATTAAAAATACTTTATTTTCTATCAAAAAAACAAGCAACGGACATGTAATGTGCACATGAAACCTTAGATTATTATGTGCTTATATATGCAGAGATTTGAAAATTTGGAGGATTTAAAAATAAGTTATATAACCACGACTAAAGGCTAAGTGAGTATTACCACACGTGTGGGAGGTCAGCTTGTGCCAATCAAAATTCACCACCGCTTCAATTGTAAACTAAGTTTGAATTAGCATTACTTATGCCACCAAACTAGATAAAAATTCCAAGGACTCTATTTTGGAAATTTGGTAAAAGTAATTTAAAGCAATAACAGTCGAGTTATTTATTTCAAACCAAAATTAATTTTTTATTATTAATTGTAGTGAATTATTAAACAATTCAATATGGAAAGGACAATTTCCCAGAAATGTGTGAATTCATTTAAATAGAAGAAAAATCAAAAGGATGAGAAAATCATCTCAAAAAATGATTTAAAATAAACCTTTGGATAGGTTTAAACAAAGTAAAGATGTTAGGCATGAAGATTTCTGATACAATTTCCCCAGTTGGTGAAAACTAAATGTACCCTAAATAATAAGTGTTTTAACAGAATCCATGATAAGAATAAAGCCTATAGCCAATGTAGTGGTTTTACTTACTCCGAGATTTGTTATAAGTAGATATTTCTTAAGACTTACAAACTGGAATAAATCAACAAAACAATAGTTAATTACATAGGAAAGTAATACAAAAGCTATTGCAGTATTAAAATGGTGGTATCCTATTTATCTTAATAGAAAGCTTGTTGGCTTTGATAGAAATATAAAATGATATATTGACTACATGTACATGTTTTCTCAGTACATCAACTTACAAAGCCTATTCTAGTATGATTTTAGTATGTTTTATAGGAACTATACAAAGATACTTGAACCCTGAGTTCGAATCTGCCAGTTAAATGTCGAAGCAATCAGTAAGGCTAAGAGCGAATATTTATTTAAGTGCCTTCTGGAGCACAAAATTGATATTGCTTTGCTGCAAGAAAGACATACTTGCGATGGGCAGCTCAGGTCAAGAGGCCGCCATGGTTTTATATTAATCGAAGCTACACACCATCTCAATTACGGTACAGTTACCTATGCTCATGCGGGACTGCAAGACACCCACTTTGTTTTAAAGTTCTGTGAGGTAAACATCTTTACGATCACAATAAGGACAGGAGATCTAACAATCGTGAATATCTATAAGCCACCCGCAACGAAGCGACCAGAACACGTACTCCGAAAAGAAAACCATCCAGTAATGTATGCGGATAACTTTAACAGCCACCACTGAAAGTACCATACAAATAACCAAAATTATACTAAACTGACTGAGTGGGCCAATGCACACAACTCGCGTCTAGTATTTCTTCAAAAGATGTTAATACGTTCAGACCTGCCAGATGGATTACCGAGACTTGTATTTTGTCTTTATAAATCAACATGGAACACTTTTTCCCGTCAATCGTCATATTCTAAACAGCTTCACATACAGCCAGCATCGACCAGTTCTAGAAATTGGAATACAAATATCAATGATGAAATCATCTGCGCTTCCAAGGTAGAACTTTGCAAAAGCTAACTGGAAGAAATTCTTTAGAGAATTGGACAGAAACATCAAGTTAATACTACCTATTGTACAGAACTAAAGGAGATTTGCGAAGATGGGCATAGCTATTGCCAAGAAACATACCGCGGGAAGTGAGAAGACTTTAAATTCCTGGCTGGAACGAGACAAGTAGTAACTTTCTGGAAAATGGACGGACTGGTGTGGCTAATTAACTCCTACACAGTCTGGATGAAGGGAGAAAAGACAAACGGAGCGAAACCGTAAATAACCTAAACTTCAAACATTTAAGTCGGAGGACCTCGAACAATCCCAATAAACTAGGCGGAACATCTCACAAACCACAAAGTAAACCTAAAGTCACCGCTAATCAAGTTGCAAATCACGTTGTCAAAGTGTCGAAATCAAAAATCAGTAAACTTGAACCAAGTAGAATCAAGCAAGAGCTAAAAATCATAAAATCCAACAGCATAGCTGATGATAATAAGGCTAGTGAATTTAATGAAGATGAAATTCAGATCACGCTCAAGGATGTCAAAAATGGAAAAGCCCCTGGATTTGATAATATACATCCCGAATTTCTAACAAATTCTGGAAAAAATGTGAAGGCATGGCCTTGCTACATTCCACTTCAATATTCTCCGAACGGGAACTTTCTTACAACGTGAGTTCAAACGCACAAAAATTCTTACTATTTTTAAACCAAGTAAACCAGTCGATGTGTCTGAAAGTTACAGATCATCGCTTACTCAACAGTTCCTACAAGCTGCTGGAACAACTCAGATACAATATAATCAACGTGGTGGTTTTGAGATCCTTACCGATAGAACAAACCGGCTTTAGACCTAACTGTGAAGACCAAGTATTAATGTCTTGACCACCCACATCAAAAGGGGATACGATAGACGACTAAAAATAGTAGTAACGTTTGTAGATCTCAGAGCTGCATATAATATAGTGTGGAGAGTGGCCATATGGTGTATAAATACCTGAAAGTTATAGGATTCTTACAGCTGAGTCAGCTATTCAATATGTTATCTAACAGGGCTAACGGACTTCCATAGGGCTCTTTATTGGCCCTACTTCAGATGTGGATGATATTGCCATAGCGGCACAGAATACCAATATGGATACCCTTGAAGCCACCCTCACTGAAGATCTGCAAAAACTGAGTGCTTACTTTCAATGGCGTTTCACACCAAGCACTAGTAAAACTGAAGCGTGTTACTTTCACTCACTTAGTCCACATAACACTGCAAGTAACCCTTAATGGCACTATTCTACCCCACAACCTCTCAAATATCTAGGGATAACGCAGTATAGGACAGTTTCATATAGGAAGCAGTTATCCAATGTCGCTGCAGAACTACAAACGAGAAATAGTATCCTTTACAAACTTACTGTTAGAACGTGGAGGACGTGGGCAGCTACTCTGTGGACCTCTGCACTAAGTCTCGTATATTTGACGGCAAAATACTGCGCCTCCACCTGGCTAAATAGTTCATATACAAATAGAGTGGATTTTTTCTCAACTAGACTATATGCATTGTTTCCGGGACGGTAAAGTTTACCTCAAAATTCTGGCTTATCCCGAGAGTATGATAAGATCACCAAAAACCCGGCTCTGCCAATTCATGAAGATATCGCTGATACCACATTTGATTGTCTTAAATCGAAAAGAGTGCCTTTAAAACCGCCCAACTGCTCTCAGAAAAAGGCTTCGATGCGGTGGACTCATATATGGCTGAATGACAATACTGTGCTTCGGAGAAGTGACAATCATTGTTGAAAACCAAGCAACCTCCGCACGGATTTGATCTACCGCACCAAGGCTGGGTATATCTCAATAGAGTGCGAACGGATCATGGTAGACGCGACCATATGCTACACAAGTGGGGCATGAGACCGGGTCTTGGATGTGATTGTGGCATGGAGAACCAAACACGCTGTGTAGGAATGTGATCGTTGAGCTATCCCTGGCACACAAGAAGACTTCGTAAAAGTCACACTACTGCTACTTTACTAATATAGATTTGTACGATGTCTCTTCTTTATATATATATATATATATATATATATATATATATATATATTTTTTGTGACTGTCATGATATGTACTTCGTCATAAGCTAAATAAATAAAAATAACCGTATACCAATTTTATTTCGTAAAATTCACGTTAATATTAATTTAAAAAATGATTAACATTTATGATCAAAAATAAATCTTTTCAAGTCCAATGCAGCTTTACAATCTATATCGAAGTAGTAAATCGAATAAATATATGCAATGTATTGCTTGAAACGCCAGTTTGATTACATTAATCGTATAGTTAATATGTAAGGCGACAATTACAACAAATGATCATTTTATACACTGATTTCAGATATCTTGAATATATACGCGTATATCTATGGCGCTTCGATATTTGTAACTATGCTTTAACCATTGAGATGTAGTTACATAATATCTACTTCAATTTAAAGAAAGCATTTACGAGGTTAGTTTGTATTGAAATCATTTTAAAGAATTCAAGAGGAATTCTACTCTTGACCAAAAAATTTATTGATTCAAAGCATCATAGAAATAAATGCTTTGAAATTTTGTATTCATTTGCAGCAGAATACGAATGCGAAATATCCATCACAACCATTTATTATGTCACAAAACAATTTGAAGAACACAGTTAACCTCATACCTGCGAAAACTTCAAAGCTAATCAGATTCTTAGCAATATTAAGGAAGACTATGAAAATGAAGAAGTTTTGATTTAGGCTGCTATTGAACAAGGTTTAGCTATTAGACAGATCGTTCGCAAAAGTTGTCGAATTTCAACAAGATTTTTTTTTCCTGGAATAATTTCTGACCACATAATAGAAATCAATAATTGCGACCCATATTTTATAGTAAATATTCTATTTACCGTCTTCAAGTATAATTGCCATTTGTTTAACTTTGTTACATAACTTAAATTTTATTATCAAAGAGACATAATTGGATTTTTTGGAATGAAAATATATGTAATACATTTTTATAATATAAAAGAATATTAAATAAGTTGATTTATTTACAAAGTCGTTACGTTTATACGATATACCCGCATTTTCTCAAGATATGAGTCTCTATGTTTACCTAATATACAAAGCATGTTAATCTCCACCTTTACAAGTGTAACAAACTCCAAAATTTCGATTGATACATCTGGGATACGGACTAACCAACATATAATAAACATGGTGATATCTAAATACGTTGGAATAACCATAGGCTATGCTGTGCAGGTTTTTTAGTTGGAGCGCGTTTAATTTATTTGTACTTGTCATTTTTATATACTAACATATGATGAATATTGTTAGCAAGTTTGCCCAATAATATCTTAACAGACGAAACTAGTTGTAGTAAATATATAATATAGTATGAAATTTAGACAAGTATTTTATTTTTTCCTTATTGTAATGGAATTTCACAAGTATCGACCTCAGAATTAACTATTGTTAGATATATATGTTTTGTTTTAGAAGATATTCTAGAAAATAAAAATAAACCTCTATGCAATTTGAAATTATGTATCTGTTGCATGAAAACCTTAATCTTCATTTTAAAACATGTTTTATCTTAATATTAATATTCTTAAAAGAATAATCGTCTTATTTTTCTTTTTGTTAAGTGATGGATGTTTCGAAACAAAGTAATATAATCGAACCAAATAACTAAAAACCTAATAATAGATAATATGTTTTTTTACAGTTATTTCGAGTAAGTATTTATACATATTTATTTATTTTGAATTTAAATGTTTGGATAAAGGAAATACGCATACAATTTTAAATATGTGGGTCCTAGAAATTGTGTATATAAAGTTAAAATTATTAGAATTACATATCTTTCAAAACTTTTAATTTAATAAATAATTGATGTAAATTTGCTAAAAACATTGCAATCAATCTAATAATTGATAAAATACAAATAAACAAATTATAGTTTCAGGAAATTTTTAACTTCCTATTAATTAAAATAGAAACCTAAATTATCGACTGAATTGAATAAGCGTCGGTTTTCTAAAAGACAGTTGTTTGACCGCCATCTAAGCTGTCATATTTACAGCACGCGTGACTTTTAAGTATTTTCTTGAATTATTTAATTAAAAACATTGTTAAAAGAGAATGACATTGTGTTTATTATAATTATGTGATGATATTTTGATATAGCAGCGTTTTCTTAAAGTTATATTTGTTTAATTCATTGAAAGGCGCGAGTCAACGTCGGCCGTGGTATAAACAAATACATCAGTCAAGTTGTTAAAAACAAAATAAGTGTTACATTTTTTAATTGTACTTTTACAAGTGTTACGTAAATTCTAAAATTTTGGGTTGACATTTAAACTGTCAACTATGAAGATTAAGGCCCGTAAGTATTAAACTTTTATTTAATTTATTGTGCTTGAACATTAAATAGTCATATCCGGCACGTGGTTTCCAATCGAAAAACTTAATGTAAAATATCAAATGTCAATCACGCTACTATACCTATTTCGGCTTTCTTGCGGCATTATTTTGTAATGTAAACCACGAGGTAGCCATTTGTGTCAACTGTCAACTGTCATTCCCGCTTGATTCTAAAATTATACGTTTACTGTATTTTTCAATAGAGTTGAAATATTAAAGTATTCACAATTTAAACGTCATAGACTCTACTTATTTTATTTGAATAACTTCAAGCCTTAAACAAATTCGCGGTTTTTCTTTTTTTTTTCTTTTTACTTCGTTCTTATGTAATTCGAACCAATCAGGGGAAAATGCGGCATTTTAGACTTTTAAACAATTAAGTATTACAGACTTCATAGATCTATTGACAGTTATGTATTTTTGTTGTCTAATGTGTAATACCTTATATTGCATAAATAATTCTCAAATTTCATTATGTTATCACTTATACAATGTGCTTTAGTACTAAAACATTTTTAAAAATGTCTGAATTATAGATCGCGATAGATTTCAATCCACAAGCAGTACTGATGAAAATGATTCTGGTTCTGAACAAGAAGATCATGAGCAAACTCTTCAACTAGCTAGTATTGCGTCACATGGCGTTGGACCAGTTCGAAAAAGACGTGGAAATCTACCCAAACATTCTGTAAAAATTTTGAAACGTTGGTTATATGAGCATCGCTACAATGCATATCCAAGTGATGCTGAAAAAATTACACTATCGCAAGAGGCGAATTTAACTGTTCTTCAAGTATGTAATTGGTTTATAAATGCCAGAAGAAGAATACTGCCAGAAATGATTCGGCGAGAAGGTCATGATCCGTTACATTATACGATTTCAAGAAGAGGCAAAAAACTTGCAGGAAATGGTCCTATGGGTTCTGAACAAGCTCATGCTAGTTGGGACAGTGAAAACCCTGTTGGGGGCAAAAGAATCAGGTTAGAGCATGATTATGATGACGGATTAACACTCATGTACCGTTCTGAAGGTGACAGCCCTAATGAATACGAGAGCTCAAGTCCCAGCGAAGAGGAAAAGTTTACCCCATGGCAAACCGTTATACGCTATGGTTTAACAAAAGATACTGCCCATCCAGCAAACAGAGGGTT
Organism: Dermolepida albohirtum; assembly: GCA_031893035.1. Taxonomy (NCBI): domain Eukaryota; kingdom Metazoa; phylum Arthropoda; class Insecta; order Coleoptera; family Scarabaeidae; genus Dermolepida; species Dermolepida albohirtum. Next base: position 1,223,385 of record JAVIWB010000555.1, on the reverse strand, counting down.
TGTATAATTAATTATATATTTTCCACTGTTATGTAGTCTTTTCATTGTTATCTTAAATTTTATGATTACGTAATAATCTAAACTTCATTAGGGATATGTGAACTAAATATCATTTGCTATCATTTTTCATCTGTTCATGGTCTGAAGTACAAAATTTCAAAGGATTTTGTATAACATAGTGTATAACTCTGATATTAAAATATAAATTTAAATTGGGAAAAACTAAAAGAAAGCAATTATTATAATTATAATGTACATACTTTATTTCTCTTATATACAGGTAACAAATAAATATTCTATATTCGTTTTACAGTCATCGTATGCGCTATTTATTTTGTTATCCGGTATATTTGTTGAAACATAGAAAAAGTAAAATTTAAGGTATACAATACTGTTTTGAAAAATAAGTAGGCATCAAATTAAAGAAAATATTATTTTTTCATATTTGTATTCTAAGCAAAGTTATATTTCTTTTATGACAATCATTTTAACCTTATCTCTGATTGATGCATTTATTTCTATAAACAGAATTAAAACACAAAGTGCGAAGATTTCACGATGTTTTCAGCCTCGATTATATTTAGACTGTTGTAAAATACTGGATGTGATTCTGAGGTAATCATAGACGATTAATGCACAACGTTACTATCTTAGTGAACCAAAATGACTTTGGTCGTAATAGACCTGTCCTATTATAAACCCTTATATAATAATTATTGATGCTATCTGCTTCTGGGTTTCCGGGCTGGAACCGCGTCACTAGTATATCTGCCGACGTTTCGTACCCATTTGTATGGGACATATTCAGGGCTGAACTACTGCACTGAAACTGACAGCTTGAACTACTGCCCTGAAGATGTCCCATACAAATGGGTACGAAACGTCGGCAGATATACTAGTGACGCGGTTCCAACCCGGAAACCCAGAAGCAGATAGCATGAACCACGACCGCGGAAGTCTACGTACCAAATTAATAATTATTGATTTTAGGAAATATCTAAATATAAAGGCAGATGATATAACTAACATAAAAATTACAGTATTTTTGGAATTACTTGTACTACCGAAATTTATTTTATATTCAAGTTGTTTTTGCGAAGATGATGAAGTATTTTGTTTTCTTACTTGTTGCAGAACACAGGAGGAGAAGATGATATCTGCCGAATATTGGAACGCACCACATCCTCAATTAGCCCATCTTCCGCAACTACCTCATCCATTGACCAATCCCAAAGTGCAGGTTATGCCAGCTCATCCCGTCAGTCCTCTACTACCATCGTCACCGCCACCAACTCCGCCAGAAGGTGAAGATAAAGATAAATTTAAATGCCTTTATTTATTGGTTGAAACAGCCGTGGCCGTTCGACAGAGAGAAAAAGAGCAAGAAGATGTCCAAGTATAGCCCTCCATTTCTCTCACACACGTTGTGCCTTGAAGACCCTCGTTCTTGCTCAATGACAGCAATGATTTATTATAGGAATTTAAATGTGTTGTTCTTTTTTCATTCTCTTGTTTAGTTTTGTTGTTTCACTTTACAAATCTCGAATTTTTTGATTAGGTAGAAAGAACATTATTTAGTTGATGTATAATGTTTTTGAACTAGTTTTGATCTTGTATAATGTATTTTTATTGTAATAAATAGTTTTCTTACATTTTGAGTTCGATATTCTCTTAATTTATGGAAAATGTAATTGCAAGCTGGTTTTACTTTAAAAGATAATTCACTCCTATTTAATGCATAATATTCATTTCTTTGGATAAATTCTAATTTTTAATTAGTCTATTATTTAAACTATAATTAAATATCTAGAAATTATAGTAATAGGTGAATACAGCAGCAATTAAACTATTTTAATCAGTATTAAAAAACAACTGTACACGTATTTGATAGCCAATGTTCTTTTCCTAATCAATAGTGTGTATTTGTGCATAATGCGTGAAATGGACTTGATGTAATGCGTACATATTTTTATACATCTATATATATATATATATCACATTACATATGTTTTCTTGTTAAACTTGCAATCAATTTGTTGCATATGTAAAATTTGGTAATATTATGTACTGTTCATGTAGTTATAATTTTAATTCATGGGTTAGTATACATATATATTTATATATATATATATATATATATATATATATACATTATATATATATATACATTTATATATATATATATACATTTATATATATATATACATTTATATATATATATATATACATTTATATATATATATATATATATATATATATATATATATATATATATATACATATATATTAAATGTAACATCATTCAGTATTTTTTTTTGTTTTGTGCACATTTTCATTTCTTGTATAGTGCCATCTACGTTTTATGGTCGAGTTACCAACCTCGGCGTAACCATTTTAAAACAAATTTTTGCTCAATACAAATCTTTCTCATATACAATAACTAAGCATATATTCCTTGAATTGTATCTCTACAATACTGTGTAACTTTAGTACCTGGCACATTAAAAATATTCTAGTAGTAAATTACTGTAGAAAGTTTTCCAGATGTAAAGTTTTATAAACATTTTACGAAACTACAAATTTTATAAGCAAATGCTCAAAATTGTTAAACTTTTCTAATAATAATATTATACATATACATAAAGATAGTAACTATTATTTTTGAGACTATACATAAATTAAAATGTTTTATTAGTTTTTACCTGAAAAAAATTTCACTGCCAAACTAAAATTACTTAAATATAAAATAAAATTACATGATATATTGTGAGGTTGGGTTATTTTGTAAATTATTAGTGTTGAGTTGTTAATAAAATGTTTATCATTAGAAAGATTTTTTTTATGTTTTGCCAACCAATTCAAACTAGTTAACATTGTACTTTTACACCTTGGTAAATTTAACTGTGCCAGCGAGAGCAGTGTGTAAGAGTGCGAAACACTCATTGGTAGTACAGTCCCAAGTAGAGGTGATTAGTGGCAACACGAAAGCGAATATAAATATAAAAAGAAACGTTGACTACATTATATGTATGTCATGCAGATAGGCATGCCTAGGTATGTACATAACTAAAAATGTGTCGTGTACTGTTCTGCAGATTGTATATTGTTATGCGTCTCTCTTCTATACTAGGTCAGTTCCTTGTTTGTGTATGTTCACAAACAGTTAAATTTTCCGCAATGTAAATTTGATCAACTATAGTCTATTACTTCAATCTTGTATGATAAATGCAACTTTATGAAGATGATGTTCGGTATTTTTCAATAAGTGATTTAACAATATTGCGATATTTTATGTTATAACATCTAAATTTGTAACATGAAAATCAATTTTTATTTGAAGTAGATAAAAGTAAATTTGTTCCATAAACAATCTAATATTCACGAACTTTTTTTGAAACAAAATAGAGAAATATGAAATAAGGACTTTTATACAAACGGGAAAATAGTTATCTGTATATATAAATATATTTCAAATACGTATTACATTTTAAAAGGAGACGTCATCAGACATTTTTTGTGTAACTATTTGGAATGACCTAGATATTTTAACGCCTATATTTCGTAGTTATTTTATATGACAAAAATAAACTTACCAATTTTAATAATGAGAATTATTTGTGGTTTTTAGATTTTAATTTATAGTATTGTAATAATTGTGATCATTACATATTATAAAATATTCTGTATTGACATATAAAGTTGAAATGTTAAACGAGAAAAACAAGCGATTTGTATGTAATAACAAATATATGCAGAAAATGCAGCGTCACTAAAAGTAAACGCAATATATGTAATTTATTTAAATTACATAGTCTTCAGATGTACTTCTACAATTATTCTATTTGAAAAATCGCAAAAGTTATTTTGGCAGTGTAAGTAAAATATATTACTGCTTCACCTTAGTACGAATATAGCAAATTGTTCTATGAATGTTATTAAACTGCAATTTCTCCTTTCTTGAATGCAAATGCGCATATCTACAGCGCATCAATATATGTAACACGTCACGGTCAGAACACCCAACTTCATTGGATTTTTCGGAAATGAAAACTTCTAAGAGTGTGTCATTTAAGGTATATTACATATATATAATAATACTTAATGTTAATTAATAATAATATTTAAAAGCAATAATATTTCACGAACTGTTTCTATATTTCATCTGCATTTTATGTACATATACAAACTTTAAACAACTATTTATTTCATCTTGAAGTATTTCATTGTTAAGTTAAATAACTTCAATTTTCTTAATTAACCACTTGGAAAATAAATTTGATCAATATTTGCAATACAAAAAACCAGGGAATACAGTAGAAAATAGCTTAAATTTTACAACTGTAATTTATGATCATTAATTAAAGTTAATTACAAAAAAATCTTATCTTATAAATCAGGTATGGGTAACCTTTGACATGTGGGCCAAACTTTAATGTGCAAATACGTTCGCAGGTCGCATTTAAAAGTAGTGCATTTTAAAGTAGTATTCATAATTTTTAGCGATAGATATCAAACATGAAATAATACGACGAATGTCTTGCGGGCCGGATTTCGGCCCGCGGGTCGGCTGTTGCCCACATATGTTATAAACTATTTCATGATTTTCGAATTCATTAAGATGCTGGTGAGAAAACGAATTATCGCTATCATTAGCGTCTTCAATAAAAATTATGAATAATTCTATATAAATTCGTCGATAATTCCATCAAGATTCTTCATATGTTTCTTCTTGGATAACATGACACACCAAGTGGTTCAGGTTTTATTATTGATAGCATTGTGTAAAAGTTGCTTAACTTTGCTATCTGCTTCTGGGTTTCCGGGCTGGAACCGCGTCACTTGTATACCTGCCGACGTTTCATACCCATTTGTATGGAACATCTTCAGGGATGAACTACTGTACTAAAACAGTTTCAGTGCCCTGAAGATGTCCCATACAAATGGGTACGAAACGTCGGCAGATATACAAGTGCCGCGGTTCCAGCCCAGAAACCCAGAAGCAGATAGCATGGACCACGACCTAGGAAGTCTACGTACCAGATTGCTTAACTTTGTTTTACCCATACAAGTTCAATTGAATACAATTCACAGGGGTAAATAAAGAACATGCTTGTTTTCAAATTTTGATATTTCATCAATTACATATGAATTACATTTACTTTTGTCCATCTTGCTTGAACCATATCATCTGCATACTTTATATCCTTATTTCGTGACAAAATTTGTATGTTCGTTTTTTTCCATGATGTCGACAATGTCTTCAACCTTGTGACTATGATAATGCATTATTCATAATTACAACAGCATTATCTGGTCACTAACAAACCTCTTCTATGAAGCCATCTGACCTGCCAATATGTAATATTATAAGCCGACGTCCCACTACAAATGGATTTTTTAATTCTGTGATAAGTTCTTCTGTAAAAAGCCTGTCTAAGACTTAAAATATTTGTGTCAGTCCATACTTTCCGCCTTGTATGAACCTCATTGAAACAAGTTTTGCCTAATTGCTTTATTCTGGGATTTATATAATAAAATATCTTCTAGATATTGGCTTTTCTATTTTATGATATCATCTTTTTCAGTAAGAGCACTGTTTCTGCTTCGTTTAAGGTATATGCAATATATAACAGATTTATACTTATATTAATATATTACAAATATTTTTATTTAAAATTCAGTTGCTTCATTAATTGATATAATGTTGAATGACTCATATTCGGTAGTTCACTACTGTTATTTATGTAAGTTAAAGCTTTGTTCAACATTGCAGGTTCATTGTCATGAAACATATTGTGAACTATATGACGAACAGCAGTTTTAATAGCCTCGTCAAAAGACTCCAGTACAGAAAATCAAATAGCTACTTTTTTTAACTCTAAAATATCCCGTCTTTTTATATTCAGCAACAACTCAATATACTGTCAGTTTGGAAATTCTTAGAATCATATTTTATACTGTGGAGATATATTCCACATATCACACTCAATAAAGTTACCTATTAGTTTGTATGTTATCTTTTCTTACAATTTTTTCGTGAGCATTAATAATTGTCTACACTACTCAAGCGGCTTGTTTTTACTGTATCTGTAGCAGTACTGGTGCTAGGCTCTGCATTCATTTTTGAAATCAACAGCTACAGAATTATATAATTTTAGTACAAGCGCAGTTCTTGTATTCACATGTTACTTACATAATCTGTTAATCTGCAAGTCAAAGCTGTATAAAGAACTAATTTACACTGTAAAATAGATAAAGTATTATGATGATTATTATAAACAAATCTCTAAAAGCGCAAACGTGATATAAACAAAGATGCCAAAATAATCGACAGTTGATAGCGTACAACTATGTGATTTTACGTTACTCTCAACTAATGAGAATTAACTATCATTTGGGTCTGTTCAGAAATTTGTCTCTCACTTTTTGAAACGAAGTATAGATCTAATGCATAGTATATTTGAGCACAACCTGGAATCGTAATTATTCCAGTTTTTCCGAACAATGCGACTGGTGTGTAACGATGTATTGTAATGTCTTTTCGAGCCATTGTGGGCCTTTTTTAATAACGACAACTTTCACTTCATCCAGAAGGATAGGATAATATACAGTGGTAGTCTTAACAATTGCAAGGCTCTTGCCCTTTGTGAAAAGTACGTAAAATGTAAAGTACTTTTGTATATCATCATGATACTATGCTTCTTTTATACTAACTTTTTTCTGGGTTGCAACGGAAGACCCTGAGCTAGACTCCCTCCATCCCAAGACCGCTACGGTTGATATATCTTCTCATTGATAGTTTAGCCCTTTGTTAGATAGTCGATAAGAAGCATCTTCCTTCGAATCTAAAAATATTGTGGCCATTACCTTTCCAACCGAAAGAAGCATCTTCTTTGGCGGTGGATTGCCATGACTCCTTCACTGCTGAAATTGCCTTTTCGAATCTGACACACAGTAATAGAGCCAAATTTAGTCGACGGCAACAAAGCGACGCAAAAAATCCATTGTGGTGATATTAAAGAGTTTCAAATTGTCGCTTTCACGTTGTGCACATGTTCAGTTAGATGTGCCCACAGCCTTGGTAATCTCCACACATTCACACTTCGGTCACGTAAGAACATCATGAACATTTTCAACCATTTCTGGAATAATAATATGATTTAATGGTCCAGAATCTCTTAGACTCATGTCGCCACGTTCATATCGAACAACTCAGCGGCAAATCGTGATCTTTGAAGAAGCATCGTTGCCCAAAGTTTGCTGCATATACGTCAAAGTCTCAGTTATCATCTTAAAAAAACAAGTACTAAATTGCACCACGAATACCGACTTTAACTAGTTTACAACTTTTACTAAATAAAAGATATTTCTTTGAGCAAATATATCTGCCAAACTAAACGTTAGACGATATGGAAAATTTAAATAGTCTCTTGTAAATTCAGGGCCTTCTCGAAAATAATACCAATTTTGTTCACAAACACTAATAGGCGAGTCTCACCTTCCGTCAAATCATTCTCGTATAATACAGCTCTTTGGATATACACATCTCCGCCATTAGTCTTTATTTCCCGGGGAATGACACTAAATGTTTTAACAGACAATTTGATGTGTGAATCTCTCTAATATACACAATTGGAAATATGTAATAAATCAAGGGCTCTAAAAAATTTTTCGAAAACTATTATTTTCAATCACTTTCGGAAAAGAAGGTATACTAAGTTTTTTCTTTTTTGACCTGAGATATTTTTTCAGGCATTTTAATGTGAACCCATAGTCGGTTTTGATTATAATATATTGTAATTGCCTTTTAGTAAATTGCATTAATTTTATATTTTTGAAAGTTATTTTTAAATACAATTTGATCGTATGCAAAATAAATAGAGGATGTTTATATTGAGTGTCAGTACTGATTTATCTTTTACATAACTCCCTAAAGAATGTTCATAGTTTATTGAAGATATCTTGCTTCTTTTGGACAAAGAACCGTTTGCTTTATCTAAGAAAACGATTCTAAAATGAATTCGTCAGAGAAAAACTTTCAAACTCAAATATTTTTATATTTAGGCAGTAATCAATTTTCTCTGAGCAGTACTTACACTTGTTAGAAAATTCTTTGGATAACTGCAGAATTCTGTCTGGCCAGTAGTTACTTTTTGTCTGTCTAAATCAGGCTACTTCGCACTTTGTTTACGAATGTATGGCTGACATTCAACTTTAAGACTTTCTACTATTGTTGGTATACTATTTTCAAACAAATTTGTTACTCCAACTTTTTTCGGGGTAGTCAACATTGTGTCTACTCTACTTTATTTGTTCTATACAAAGCAATATTCATATTATAAGGCCATAATAAGTTAATTTTATGATCTAAACGGAGTTTTTTTTGATATAGTTAAGCGCATCTTCAATTAATCAAAAAAAAGGTAAGCCAAACCTTTTACACATTAAACACAAAAATCAAATACGCTCTTTGAATATCACTGTGTATTTGGTTTTTGTTCGCATGATTCTGTGCAAATTTTAATTGTCGAAATACGTATACAAACCATGAGCATTAATGTGGAAAGGTGTTTTATATTTTTTTAATTAATTCAATCAACTACAGTCTCCATTAAAATATACCATATTTTCAATATTAAATTTTTTTTCAACAAACCTTTCAATGGTTGTATGTTTATCTTTTGGAGAATATCTTCTTCTCCGGAAAAATTTATCGTATGCTTTTGTAATTTAAACCGCTTGATATCAATAATAAAATGTGATGATATGAAGAGAAGGGGGGGGGGGCTTAACTTCCATTAAATGAAGGATTTTCATTACAAAATATAACAAATATTACATAAAGTTTCTCTCCTGATTTTGAAAATAAGTGCATGTATATATATATTCTATATATATATATATATATATGTACTTACAGTGCCTGGCAATTGAATTAGTTTGGCTATTATATATTTTGTCTATATGCAAGACGTATTATACAGGATGTTTCAAAATGAATATACGTATTTTGAATGCATATATTTATTAAACTTTAAGACATACGAATATGAAACTTTATACACATATTTACGAACCTCTCAAGTTCAGATTACAGATGTTCAATATGTCCTCCATCAGCGACACGAACAATACCACATCGATACCCAAAATTCCTCCCATACTCGGGCAAGCATGTCCTTCGTCACTGATGTTATGGCAGTACGGATCCGATTCTTCAACTCTTCCAGGTTCTGTGGGAGTGGTGGTACATAAACCTTGTCTTTAACGAAACTCCAAAGGATGAAGTCAGAGGGTGTCGAATCCGGTGACCGTGGAGCCCAGCCGAGACATGCTAAGTCGCCAGTTCCTTGATGACCAATCCAACGGTTTGGTAGAGTTTCATTCTGATATTCACGCACTTGGCGACTCCAGGTGAGGGGTGTTGAAAAATGAAGTTGTCTTCGTGCAGCCTCGGAAATAACCAGTTTTGTATCATAGCGAGATACTGCTGACCGTTAACCGTGTTTCCATCAAAGAAGAATGGGCCGTAAACAGATGATCGGGATATCGCACAAAACACATTGATTTTAGGCGAATCTCGTACATGCTCAATGGCTGCATGTGGGTTCTGTAAACCCCAAATTCGAACATTGTGTTTGTTTACCAGACTACTAACATGGAAAATCGCTTCATCACTGAACACGATGCGTTGTGCGAAAGTGTTATCATTATCAATAGCATCATGAATCTCGTTACAAAATACCACACGTTTTCGTTTGTCATCAAGACGCAGAGCTTGTAACAACTGTAACTTGTACGGCTTCATAACCAACCGACGTCTCAAAACACGCCAAATTGTTGTAACAGTTGTAACTTCCGAATGGCACGACGAGTTGATTTTGAAGGATTACATTGGAAAGCAGTTTGAATTCGTGCGACATTTTCTTCAGAAACACGAGGGCGGCCAGAACTCTTTCCTTTACATAGGCATCCTGTATCTACAATCGTAGATACCATCGGCGAATGTTCCACCTATTCGGAGGATAAATTTGGTAGCTCAACCCCAAGTGTATGTATTTTAAGTGTAAGTATTTTAACGCGACTAGCTAAAGGTTAAAGAGCTTGAAAATTTAAAATGATAATACAGGACAGAAATATTGTTGGAATGAAATTTTTTTTATTATAATCTGGTAGATAATTTCATGGCATTTATTTTTTAAATATGATTTCCGACATATGTCCGCCGCGGCTATGAGTTACATGGTCCATTCGATCAGTCCAATTTTTGACTACTTTTTCCAATAAATCTAGCCGTATTGCGTCAATGGTGGCTTGAATATTGGCTTCCAATGCTTTAAGAGTTGCTAGTTTGTCAGCATAAACCATTGACTTAACATAGCCCCATAAAAAGTAATCCAGAGGTGTTAAATCTCACGAATGAGGTGGCCAGTGCACAGGACCACTTCTGGAAATAAAGTTGTCACCAAATTGATTTTGCAATAAATCGATTGTTCAGCGCACTGTATGGAAGTTGCGTCATCTTGTTGGAACCAAATATCGTCGATGTTTATCTGATTAATTTTTGGAAACAAAAATTCAGTCAGCATGGCTCGATAGCGCTCGCCATTCACCGTAACGGCAGCTCCTTCCTCATTTCGAAAGAAATAAGGACCCATGATGCCGCCGATGATGTAATGGTGATTCGTGAACGGCTTAAGGATTGTCTTCGGTCCAAATACGGCAATTTTGCTTATTGACGTAGCCATTTAACCAGAAATGAGCTTCATCACTGAACACAATATGTTCATATAAAAATGCTCATCTTCGGCCAGTTTCAAATGAGCCCAATCAGCAAAAATGCGACGCAAACGATGGTCATTTGGCTTCAATTCTTGCACGAGCTGTATTTTATAGGCACGTAAGCCAAGTTCATTACGTAAAATTTTCCACGTAGTCGAAGGACAAAGGCCAACAAGTTGAGAACGACGACGAATCGACATTTCGGCATCTTCTTCAACACTTCGCGCTACAGCAGCAATATTCTCTTCGGTACGCACATTTCTTTGACTTGTTGATGGTTTTGAATCGAGAAGAGTAAAATTAGTGCGAAAACTATCAATAACTGATTCATTTTTTCAAAGTAAATTTCCACTATTTGGAAGCATTGTTCTGGCGTCAAACGACTCATGATGACTTGCGAAACCTTACTGAACAGAAATGTCAACACAGTTTGACATTATCAGCTATGAAACTATAGTTATCGATGTCGATAGTTCTCATGCAGCTTAAAAAACACCCATTATATTATGTAATTTAATACTGTCTACACAAGTAAATATTGACTGTAATAATTTACATGGTTAACTGTTACAACTAATACATCAAATCGTGAATCCGAAAAAAAAAAAACTATCTTTCAAGGACATTGGGAAATTTACACTGCGGTTTAAGTCAAAAATATGTTTATTTGAACTGAATATGTTATAAACGAAACCTAATTCAATTACTTACTACTAAATATTATTCTTAAAAAGTGAAACCCTAACAAAATTGAATACTGTATTAGTATTTCAATCGCATTTAGTCTTAACAAAAAATTATCAATCAATGTATTATAAACAATCTGGTAGTAATATTTTATCGAAAGAATAAATTAAAGGCATTTTTTTCGTAATTATTTATTTAAAAGCATTTTACGAAAATCCTCATTGGTTTTAGAAATATTATGTTCTTCTTTTGAAACATCTTTTTTTATTTGAACTGATCTTGGGAGAAAAGGAATCTCTAGTTTCGTTTTTGAGTGTCTGATGTTTTGTTTATTTTGAACAGGAAGAATTTCTTTCTTTTTATTAGGGGGAGCGCTAATTGCAACAGTAATCTTATGTTCACCTAAAGTCATTTGATCTGTATTTTTTAATGCAAGTTTAGCGTCCTCTTCACTAAGGAAATCTATGTAGGCTAAACCCTTCGACTGGCCATTAAATTTTGTTACTAATCGCACTTCAATGGCTTTGTAGGGCCTAAAAATATCTTCAACTGTCTTTTTATCGTAATGTTTTGGTAGACCTTTGACGAATAATTTTTTCGATTCAAATTTATCTGAATATTTAAAAACTGGTTGCCTTTGGGTGCGATCTTTTTGGCATTTAGATACAAAGAGTGGACGACCATCTATAGGTATTCTATCTTTTTTTAAAGCTTCAGCTGCTTCCTCCGCTGTTTCAAATTGCGCATATGCATAACAATGTGGTTTTCCTTTACGATCAGTTGGTATGATAATTCCCGTTGCATTCATAAAAATTTGTTTTAAATCATTTTCCATTACTTTTGGAACGAAATTACTTAAAAAGACTGTCTTTTCTGGATTAATATCAGGAGGAACAGTACGAATTTGGTTTACAGTTTTGTCTATTTCCATGAATTCTTTGTGTTTGTTCCTTGATTCTTTTCCGTTTTCTATTGATTTACGATGTTTTTCGACCTTTTGCTTCTTTAAATATATGTCGTCATAATTATCAGTTTCAAATTTACGTTTTGATTTATTTTCACTTGTGGAGGTATCATATGTATCGCGTTTCATATTTCTAAATTTTTCAGAATATTTCAGTATATCTTCTACTGTACCTACTTCCCTTTCATACATCATCCATTCGTCTACAAAATATTGTTGCCAATCTTTACAGCTTGATATTGATCTTTCATAAAGTTGTCTTACATGTTTGGGTTCACCAAATTGTTTTTCAAACCTTATATTTTCAATCCACATATAAGCCGATATTTTATTAAATCGATTGTGCATTACTTCTGACCATATTTTTCTGGCAATATTTATATCACCCTTTCTGGCATGTATGGTTGCTTGAAGCCGTAGTATTTTTGTAGTATGCTCTACTTCTAATTGTTCCTTTGCTTGCAAACATAGTTTATCCAAATGCTCTATGTTATCTGTAGTACGTATAACATACTCTATATATGTTAACCACAAATCCGCTAGTTGCGTTACAGATACTGACTTTACTGCCTCTTCAAAGCAAGCTAGAACATCTTCACTTGGTCGCTTGAACGATTCTAATATTCTTATACGCAAAATCCATAATGATGAATACCATGGACAATTCCTTAAGGCTTTTTGGCTGACTTTTAATGCTAAATCACTCAATTTAATAGTATAATAACAATAATCTTCCCACACTGAAACATTCAAACACAAATGAGCCACGGCTCTTTCATATAATGTAATTATTAGAGATGGGTCTTTTACAAATTTAATGTAATCCTTATAAACCTTGTGAATATCAGTTTCATTTTCTGAAGTAGCTAAACTTTCTTCAAAAGGTATATATGATTCTAATAATTGTTTAGCTTTCTTGTAGCCCCATTCAACTTGTTTCACATCGATACCGGGACCTTCAGAAAAGTTCTGAATAAAATCTTCCCATTCTTTATATGTATTTTCCATATTTAATAAAGGTACAGATAATTGCCGGCGATAAGTTTCAACTACTTTTCGTAACTGGGAAGAAAATGTATCTGTATCTGGTTTGGCTTGTGACAAGTGAGCTAATTCAAATTCTCGAAGTGTATCCCATAATAGTGATCCTTGGCTAACATGCAAACCAACAGAATGTAAACCACGTTCTATAATACATCGAACTTCCTCAATGCTACACCATCCCATAGCATATTGAGAATATTCCAGCCACAGGTCTACAGCTGAAAAAAAATTCAGTTTTGATTCTAAACATTTTCAAATTATGTTTACATTGACAAAAAAAGTCTTACTATATAGTACTTAATAAATTTATTTCAACAATTTACATATTTATATAAATATTTTAAAATGTTATGAAAGGTGCAAAAGATTATGGGAGACAAAGTTTATATTATTGTGTAATTTACGTAACTTTATTATAATTATTCTAGTTTTGGATACCATTTTTTCAGTTTATTTTTCTTTAAATAATTTTTGCAATCATTAAGCAAATACTGTTTTAATTATTATTTTCATGTTTGTATACTATCTTTTTTTATTAAAAAAAAACTATTAACAAAATCAAAACTCTTAAACTTGACTATGAATTAAGCTATTTACTATTGTACTATTCATTTTTCATAACAAACAATATAAAACACAACATATGAGCAACACAATAATATTTTTATTAATAATTTTGAAATGCTATGCACTTTTGAAAATTTTTGTTTAAGGTTTGATCATAACTTATTACAATCCCTGGCAATTGAATTAGACTCATGATAAAATTATGCTAAATTTGCAAAACTTAAAATAAATATAATGAAAATATGAAATAAATTCTTTATTAATAATACAATTGTTATATTTTATACGCATAAATTTTAATATTTAGTTATCTCGCCCTTGGCTTTAATAGCAACATCAATTCTTCTTGGCATGCTGTCTATATAGAACCTCACCATTTTTTTTTGGATGTTGTATCCAAATATTCTGAATATTTGCTTTTAACATATCTATTGTAGTGTTTTTCTGTTTACATACACTAAAGATTTTACAGTACTCCAGACATTTTTAATAGAGTTTAGACTTGGGTTACTAGATTATGAAAGCACTGATAAATTGTGGTCTTGAAAAACATTCTTTACATATTTAGCATGATAACAAGGCACTGTCCCGCGTAAATGTGAATAGACCTTTAGTAGAGTCTAAAGTTTATATATAGGGCAGTAATACATCTTCTATAACCTCCTTATATTGGAGAGGTGCCAGTTTAGCTTGCCTTAATGTGGTGCACCCTGGATAATACTGAAGAGTTAGAAACATAGGCAATACACACTCCCCTACTATGAGATGTCCTGGAAAGTACGGAGCACATACTGACATTGTTGCTTAGAACAAACGTTTATAACACCTTTTTTGTGACTGTTTTAATATGTACTTTGCCATAGGCTAAATAAATACATAAATTTATATCGGACATAGCTCTTCTCAAGAAAAAGTTTTAATGTTTTTATCACCCTACATTCATCAAATTGATCAGTTGACTTCCTTTTAACATACTGGAAAATTTCTGTAACTGGCTCCAAACGTAATTTATCACTGAATATATCAGCATAAAACAACATAAAACTCTGTAAAAAGTTTTCTTCGTTAATGCTTAATAAAAATATTGTAATAGAGTAACGATAGGGACTTACCTTTCTCCAATCTTCAGCAGTCAAATATTTCTTTCAGTACTTTTTCAAATACCTTTGCAAAATGGGTAAACAGTGGCATATTTTCCTTTATTAATTATGCAATTCTGCTGTTCTTTGTAACATGAGACTTTAACCATACTTGCTATTTGATGTTGAAAATATCATACAGTGTTCAACAAAATATCTATTCCCTTTTTTGTGCCTCTTAGTAGCCATTTTATTTCATGTTACCAGGAGAAGTAAAAATGTTAAGTGATTAAAAAATACGGTTAATAATACATAAAAGAATGCATTTATACATATCAGTACTTTATTTGTTGCAATTTGGGTAATCCATTTCTGTCTAAATACTTTGTAACAATGAAAGCAGATGACAATGATGCAAATAAAAGCTTTTTGTCTTTCAAAGTGACAGTAGAATTGAAATTGTATGGTTAGTGTTTCATGTTATTCATACACATAATAAAGGCATTCTATGTAGACTCAAGAGCAACAGTAATTTATACAAATAGAATAATATACCTTATAAACAAATTATTGTATATAGTAGGTCTATTCCAATTGCCAGGGATTGCTTTACCGTGATATGTAAGTATGTGTAGCATATTCAAATAGTTATGGCAATTGATTCTATTTGAACATGTAATATAATATAATTATCTTATATTGGCATTCTCATTGAAACATTGTGATAGTTTTTTCTTTTATTCTTATTGGAAAAACGATTCTAAATTTAATATAAATTCTTACACATATAATCTTCTACTGCCTTATCAAATAACTTCAGAACATTATGTTTCTCTTCTAGTGAACTAGCAATTTTAATTTCATCCCGAATCCAGTTTAACCAAAGATTGGGTGATATGGGAAAATATTTATGAAAACGTTCATAGGCAGCTCGTAGAGAATTTAAATCTGACAGTTTTTGATATAATCCAACGAGTTCTACATGTACATCATAAAGATACATATTTTGTGATAATTGTGTTTCTAGTTTTTCAGCTCTATGCTCCATTTCCTGCAAAATTTGTTATATGTTATTTATCCCCCTTAAGAGTTAGCTTACTTAACTTTATCTTCTTCTTCATCACTTGAAGAAGAGGACGAATTTTCTGATTCTGAATCCATTATTTTGTCTTCGTCCATTTTAAAAATGTTTAAAATCCAACTACAGTTTAAAATTAATATTTACTTGACCACAAATCATAACCAAATAATTCACTTATTGTTGGAATCACTAAAGTTTGCCGGTGTATCACTAATGCTGCAAAATACAAACATATACCGACATTTGTCTAATTCGTCGGTCGTCACATGTGTTGAAGAAAGAAAGGAGGCAAACGTTTTTCTAAGAGTTACACTTGTCAAGAAATCGTGAAAAAATAGCAAAAGACGTATGCAGAGTATGAGTATTAAGCACACATGTGTCACGTATAATACAGATAAAATAGTGTTTTGACTTTTGACTTGCGAAGTTTGTCTTTTCTACGGTTCCGATATTGTTATATTCCTTGTATTTTATCGCTGTTATTTGTTATTATTCTAACAGCTACTTTATCATATTTATTTCATCATCCTTGTAAGTTATACTTCGATAACCTACGTAGACAGCTTTTACATTTATTATTTACAGGTTAGGGATATATATATATGATCGCATCTGACACCAATATAAATATAATATTTAATATGACATCCTTCCTGTCGATATCTTATTTAATACGACAGTGATCACGTGGTCGGAAAACATTCCTGATTTTACCTATACTAATAGATTTAAGAAACGAACATTTTCAGTACCATCAAGTGAATATAATAGGTACTAATATAGACTACCCTGCAAAATTAGGTGCGAAACGAAAATGAATATGTATGACAATTTTAGTAGTATATGGTCTTATTGTTGTAATGAGTTAATTATAGTGATAGAATAAATTGCGCCAATAGAACCGATTTAGTTTTCGTAAAACTCCATCTTAAATTTACAAAAAGTAAATCTGGATAGATTTCTATAACGAATATAGTTTATTATTTGACTACCAATAACAAAATAGGAAAGCTTCAAAAAAAAAATGAATATATTATAAGAAGTAGCAATCTATAACGCACAGCTATTCACTCAATTAAAATTATTTTATATCAAGTACTCTACACAGAATGTTTAGCTTTGCCTGTACGTTATATGTTGTTATAAATTTGAGTTAGGGGTCTAGCTACGAAATATTATCTTATATGCCAGAAAATTGGAAAGCATATGATAAATTAAGCTCCATATTATTTAATTCCTGGTAACGGCAACTAGGTGCCGCTATATAAATGCTTTAGAAGTTCTTAAAAAATCAGGCTACATTATCGATCAGTTTTGTAAGTAAACAACTTGACGTCGAACAAGTGTGCATTCCTTACATTATCTTCTTATGCCGATTGTAGCTTTGGCTTCGATATTCATCCCGTGCTTATTTACTCCTACTTTGCCATTTATTTAATTTAATGATAGTGTCATATTTTACTATTCAGATTGATTAACGTTCTTTTATATTTATTTAATTTGGTTATAGTGTCTGAACTTATTTTGTTTTGTTTAAGTATAGTGTTCTAAGGAAATATTTATTGTTAATTAGTTTAGTTGAATAATAGAGAATTATTTCTCGTTTACAATTGGTAAGGATATATTTTTAATATATATAGTTTGGAAATTATTTTCAGTAAAAATGATACGTACCCACAGTATAGTTGTGTTCAAGTACAGATAAAAAGAAGTTTCATTGTTTTCTCATCCAGAAAAGAAATCCTGTATTTTTAAACTTGGATTCAAATTATAGGAAACAAGAAATATTAAATTATAGATTCCATGTATATATACCGCAGCTATAGGATTTGCAAACATCATTTTTAGGAATCAGAGAGTGAAATTCCAATTGTATTATAGAACCTATTGAAGTTAAAGTGTTGAGTATAAAGAAACAGATACTAATATATAATTAAAACGGGACGTTGAATATTGTAATAGCACATGCAATTATCAAAACATAAATGAAGAAGCCTCCCTTCCCAAAGTTCATTTAGATGTCAACATTTATATTCCAGCTGTGATAATTTCACAACCTGAAAAAAGTAAATACATCTTTTAAGTAATTTTTTTGTTTGATGAGATTAATAATGTATATACTAGCATTTGGTTGAATTTGATGGAGCCTGTGGTTTATTGACTTGATCAATAAGGTTAATATATAACCCCTTTCCACAATTAACTATTTGTAAATTCTGTATACGTATTTCGACAACCAAGTTGTCATCATCAGCAGATAAAATCAAAGTGTCGCACCTGGTAAAACACGGCGAAAAAATTGTACGAAAAATATACTCCGTACGCGATCCGCATCGTTGAAAACCAAGATGTGCACTATACAGAATTTACAAATAGTTAATTGTGGAAAGGGGTTATATATTAACCTTATTGATCAAATATATACTAGCATAGCTATAAATTGAAGTAAATTTGAAAAATAAATAGATTTAGTTTATTTTGAAAAAATAAAGATATTTTTCATAGTACTAGGACAAATTTTAGCAAGTAACTTTATTACTTACATCTATGTATGCACCACTAACATATGTAATTGGTATTCAAAAAATTAAATTTTGTATGGAAATCCAATTTAAAATATAACTTGTATATATCTAATATAAATCAATTTTTTTTATATGTATATACTGTATGAGGATTTGTATAAATAAAGTGAGATAAAATAATTTGGTTTTTAATTGCTTCATTATATATAAGCTATATTATCAAAACTAATACTTTTAATGAATTTTAAAATATTTGAAAACATTGTATACAATATTACATAAATGCTATATGTATATTTATACGAGTTTATCGCAGTTTTATTGCGTAATTTAATACAACGCATATATGTTAGTGGTATCCTATTCGAAGATATAAACCGTATAGATAGTGATCTGTTTTAGGTTTATCCATGGACCTAGCCCTTTTGTTCAAAATCTTGGATTTAGAGTGATCTTTAGGTTGACGTTTGATAGCTTTTGGTCAGGTTATTCGTCGTTTTCAATTTAAATTCGCAGTCTTTTTTATTTAGTGTTATTGAGTAGACTATTATGGGCATAGGTGTTAGATTTTCGTGTTGTTTTATCTCATCATAGACTTTGTTATTTTAAAGGGAACATTATGTATATTATACTTTCAGACCCCCTACTATATAATATGGCAAGTTTATATTATAAACTCCATCCTGAAATAAAGGTTTTCGACATATTCCACTTTTAAGAAAAAATAATTAATTTACAGAGTTCTTTTTAATAATTAATATCTTCAATATTATTTGCAATCATTTTTCGGCATACCTACGACACTGCTTCAAGTTGAACAACTTATACAAATTTAAAAAAAAAACTGAAACACACCTCCCCTCCTGACAATGTCTTTCAAATTTCGCGCGCAGAAGAGTGTAATTCGGTCAGTGCTGCCAGGTCTACCGATTTAAACGATAATTCTACCGAAAATCCAAGTTTTCTGTCAAATTCAATTTTTGTTCATATGTCCATACTATATTTATATCTTACTTTCTTAATATAAGAATTTCTTGTTGATCATTAATCATACTATTATAGTTATGAAACGATGCCAAACACTGAAATTACAATTAGTCACATATGTTTGTATTCAAAATTGTTGGCATCAGGATATAAAAGAGTAATAAACAAATAATTGCTGGTCCACAAAAGCAAATCTAAGAAAATACTTGTCTATGTTATTTTACGTTCAGTAATATGTTACGTCGCACATTCATTATAGAAGTGGATATTTTATGTAGGTAGGTACTATTTCATTCGATATTAATTAGTATAAGCCTATCGAGCTTAAGAATATTACACATGACGAGCCAAACATTTAAATTGTATACACAGTTATATCCCAAGGAACAATTTTTAAATTTCGCGGGTGTTTTAAGTTGCCCAAGGAAAAAATAACATCTAAAATTATATTTTATTTTATTACAGCATGAATATTAATAATTAAGGTGTATATTTCAAAATCAAAATTAAAACGAAAACCGTACGCATTAAAAACATGTTATTTCCTAATTTCTTGAATGAATTGAAATCATAGCTAACCTTTATTTTTACTACTACCAACTCAAAACTTCCGCGAAATTTAAAAATTGTTCCTTGGGATAGTTGTGTTGTAGTTACGTGTGTATTTTTAAGGTAAATTTTATAAATATCAATATTTATTCCTATATTACTCTATTTAATTATATTAACCTAGGATACAAACATTATTTATTAATTTTGTAAATAAATATGTTTGATATATTATACTTTTGTTTTAATATATAAATTTGTTATATTATAAATAAAAATTTAAATATATCGATTTTTTACGAAATCTACCGAAAAATAGCGAGTTAATCTACCGATATTGGTCACAACGACCTGGCAGCACTGAATTCGGTATTTTTTTTTCGAACGTTCAAGAGGCACACTAATTTTGAAAGGATTATTGCAGTTCTCTGAACATAACCCACTTCTTTCATTATTTTGCACTAAATTTTTCACCTTTTACGTATCAGTAGCTCTTAGAGGACGTTCATGGTAGCAACAAATTTTAATTTCCCGAATTTTCCTGTTACTTGTGTGCTTATGATACATAAGCAAATATCAATCTCACGTTGACATTTATACTTGTAAACAACAAACATTCCGTAGAAATTGCCTCAGAAAATTATGACATTTAGGTTAAAATTAGGAGCATTTATTTGTAATAAAGTACTGAAAAGGTTTTAATTCAATGTAATTTTTCTACTTTGTAGATCTAATTGTTACCGTTCTTTCATGTATTTATGTGCTGTACTGATCATTTAAATTAATAAATTTCGTTTTCGTCCGTGAAGACTACGACAGTAAGTACTCGATAACAATTTTAGTGTAAAAATGTATATTTAAAATAAGTTTCTTAAAAACAGTATATTTCATATAATTTATCTCGAGTATAACCTTAAAATTATCATACATACCTTGTTGGGGAACCATCAACAAGAAAAATTTAGAAGTTAAAGATCTACTAAACATTACCTATTAAATTTTTTTTTAATGGGCATCATTAATGCTTTACTTAAAGAAATAATTAAACATTTGTTGCAATTATAATGGATGTGGAAACGATGCTAGTGGTTGATACATGTTCAAGAATATTGATTAACAAATGTCAATTAGTTCTTCCATTACCTCAACATTTCCATCTGCGGTATATTTAAGAAAATTTGAGCGCTTTATTTAATCACAATTTTGATACAAGTAATCGTAACAAAACATATATGGCAACTAGAACATTTATACTTCCTTGTAACAATAGTTCGTTGCATTAATGAAACAATGTTTCTATATTTACGAAAATACGATTTGACTACTTTTTCACTGTTAGATGCAGTAAACTTTACATACTTGTTTCTTTTAAAATGTTACAGATTGGATGGAATATCATATATTTCTCAAATTGATCTAGCATTAAATTTAAATAAAAATTGAAAAAAAACTACCCAAACATAAAATAATGGGCCTCTAAATCAAAAATTTTAGAAGTCAAATTAATCACTATAATCAAAATTGTGTTTAGTATTAGTAAGAAAACAATCCACCTGTTACCAATAAACTATTAGAAATGTTGTTGAAGGTAAATTTTGATTTACTTTGTTCAAATAGTATTTTATACAATGTACATTTAAAATAGTTTTAGTACTCTTAGTAAGAGTTTTGTGATTATATCCAATAAATTAGTATAGTTCAACAGTTTTAAAGTACATGCCATGCATTATACATAATTCGTTTTATTTTTCATTTGCTTGTTACTACTTTAATAAATCAAGGTGGATATTCAAATCATTGGAAATAATAGTGAATTGTGGAAGAAATCTGATGACCTATATTTTAACAATAGAAATATTATTAAAGTGTATTTCTGTCCTGATAACTTTGAAAATTAACTATACCTATTAACGCATTTATCTCAATAAGAACTCAATTTTACTAGTAAATTCCCTACTTCAATAATTTAAATATTACACAATTGCATAATAATTACTGCAGTTAATATGCAATTTAAAAATTTATAATTTGTTGACTTAATATTTGAGTTTATAAGCATTTAGTTGAACATCATTATTTTTAAAACCTAAACAATATTATTAATACTCAAAAATTTCAATTGCACTTTTGTTTTTGAAACTGGATATATAATTTTGCTAATACAGACTGGGCCTACATCTACTTATATCTTAATATATTCAGTAAGTTAAACTGTTTATTAGGAAAATATTTATTTCCTAAATAAAATAAAACAAAATTGAACAGTGATGTCAATTTATAAGATACAAAATAGGTATAAATGGAACGTAAATACTATAATCAATAAAAAAATAAACAGGTAGGATGGTGTGGAGAATAAATAGATAGTTATGGATCTAAACAATTTTTAAACATATTAAAATACAACAAGTGTAAAAATTTTTAAACACACCAGGATCCATTCATCAATCTTGATCGCAATCTCGCATAAAATGACCGTGTTTCTGGCACTTGTAGCATTTTGTGTTCTCAGGACAGTTTCTTGATATGTGCCCCACCTTCTTACATGTGCGACATGCTTGATTAGACATCCTGTCTGCACCACCACCTTCAGGGCAACTTCGAGCTATATGACCAGGTTTATTACAAGTGTAACAGGACGGCACATCGGGACTCTGCTTACAATCCTTAGCAAAGTGGCCTTCCCCATTGCAACGATAACATCGTTCTGCTTCTTCTTTGCAGTCACGGGCAAAGTGACCTAAACGATTGCACTTATAGCATTTTTCACGGCTTCTGCTGTAGTTATCTCTGCCACTGTCACTATTACATTCGCGAGCAAAGTGACCCTGACGGTTACATTTATAACAAGTACTTGATGAATTCATCTTCCCCCTGCAATAAAAAAAATTAATAATATGTATACTATAAATGATTTATTACAAGATCATACTTGTATTCAGTCATTTACTACCAATAACTCTATTCTTAAGATTTCCAGGCCTCCTTAACTACAAGTTTTAAAAATTTATGAGAAGTTTTACATGTAACATTACATTTTCAAATCCTGGAAAATTAAAGAAAATGTTTTGAGGAACTATTTTCTTTAAAAGTGAAAATTGATAATACCAGATATAGTCT
>JAVIWB010000554.1:0-165063 GCA_031893035.1 Dermolepida albohirtum | reverse complement strand
CCGCTTAATGGAACTGATTATGCGAGGAGTATCCATAATCCAGGACTATCGGGTATAAATCCTCGTTAATCATATACGTTAGTGGTTGGTATCTACCTCCCACATTACGAATATTCTTATAGTCTTGTGGGACTGGGTTCTCGATAAACCCTTTCTAATAGGACTTGTGTGACGAATATATTTATCTGCAAATATGCATACACATTTGGCGGCATAAGCAGTTCTCCATTAACGATTAATGGGGATCCGAGGATTTTCAAATAAAAGAAATTTGAAAATAGCCCATGCAGTGATTATTAAAACCAAGAAACATTAAATTATATTTTATTTTAGAGAAAAATTTTAAATTTAGCTTTATATAAATAGTTATATTTTATTTTAATAAATATATTAAAGATTTAGAAGACTTTTATTCAGAAAAACAAGCACACCTTTAAAAAGCAACTACAATATTTTATTTTTTACGAATAAAACGATTGCGCTAATAAAATTAATATACTGACCGCAATCAGCGCACAAGTTAATCAAACTGGATTAACGTAATAGTAAAGGTTGTCGTAAATATTTTAAACCACACAAGGCCATACTAATGCTCTCTAATAGCAACCAAAATCAATGAAACTATGAATGAAGAATATATTACCAAAACAATAAATGCAAATTTTGATAATTGTTAGACCGGGATAATCAAGCTAACAAACTTGTTTTTTTCGTAAAGCACCCTCACGTATATCTTTACACAGAGAAAAATGCATTTCCTTTACTAGTCACACCAGTAATAAGATGAAGTACATGGATTAAGGCTGCATTATTTTATTCCAAAAATTATGAAATGTAAAATGATAATTGAGGATGTTTTTTTCGCGAGAAGTTTCTCTAACAAATATATCAAATATTTCTAAAATCGAAATATTATTTTTTAAGAACGACTATCAAAGCTAACATCAACAGTAAATCAGCTAGAGTGTTCCAGACGAATTTGACAATGATATTAACAAAAAATAGACACTACGAATGTGGAGTGAAAAACACTGATAGATGCACAATTTCAAACTTTTTGTAGTGCGACGACAAGTTATCTTCCTAACGACGTCGACTGTCAAATTTTAGATTACTGCGTTTATTAGTATCGTTATGACTTCTATTTAATTAAAAGCATCTCGAAATTTTTGACGAGATGGACAGTGTTTATGCTGTCGTCAAGTACTTTTTCAAGGAAGAGTTATCAGCAACGAACATTCTTAATGAGTTGAAGGATGATCTGAAGGACGTGACTGCTTTATTTACCACTGTTATTCGCGAGTACAAATATGGTGCATATATTATAATGGTAAAAAACAGTTACTTGCAAACGTCTGAGGAAACGGAGGTTGTCAACGTAACTAAAAAAAAAAGGACTGGATGAAAAATTAATTATGAAGAAATTGTCCACAAAATAGGTGTCGCGACAATCAAAAATTGGTGCGAATGCAAATTTTTAGTTAATGTTTGCAGAGTTGTCGAAAAGACAAGATACTTTATGCGCCGGCTTATTACCACATAGAAATGTATGTTCATTACTCGTCCGAAACAAAATAAAAATTTAAACAGCAGAGGCACAGTGATTATCCTCCTCCAAAGAAGGCGATGGCTGTTTCATCTGTAGGAAAGATAACGGTTTCCATTTTTTGGAACTGAATTAAAGCAAAAAATTAATGGAATGCGTTCTGGGTTAGTCAAGAGAAAATTATTTTCCATCCATACAATGCACGACCCCATACTATTGTTGTTGCTGTAGCAAAAAATAACAATGTTATTGTTTCGATTTGCTGCCGAACTCGCCCTATTCACCAGTTTTAGCACAGCCTTTTTTACGCCTAATGTAGGTCAGAAATTTACAACAGAAAATGATGTTAAGGCTTCTGTGGATACTAATTTAATTAACAAACTTATACAGACTTTGGGCCATCACTGGACCAAATGTATCCAGGTGGCAGAGGAATCGTTGAGAAATAAATGCAATTTCAAACCGCTAAGTTTCTTTATTTTCATTCCACGAACTTTTTAATCCACCCGCGTATATTTGCAAAAAAAGCTTAATTAAATTTATTGCATCAACTACTTAATGGAAATTTTTAAAATCCTAAAAAATATAAAAATGTGTACCATTTTATTTTAACTATATATGTTTAGATGATTCTGATCCAGTTTCAACACAATTTATCATCTAAACGAACTAAATTTTGTTTAAAATGTTGAGAAAGTTACTATTATAAATGTACATTTGAATTTAATATCGCATAAAGTTCAGCAAGTAATTCACTTTATTTATTGTAGAGGAGAAATGAGCTACTCAATATAATACATAATTTATTTGTAAGTCATTTCTACATATCTCTTAGTTAATTTCACTCGTCAAGTAAAACTATTTTATATTGTCAGTTCATATCATAGTTCCAAATGCATAAATATAATATTATATAGATAATATAAAAGTTAAAAAAATTAATTTTTTGAACGAAAAGCTAGAAAAAGTTGTAATCATTAATACAGGTAGTTTAGAAAACAAATTGTTGAATTTTATGTCTTTGTACATATGCTCATGCTACTATTAGTTCAATCAGTATCACCACTTTCTGGACAAATTTCATCTAAGTTTACAATTACTTATCTACCTCGTGAGCCATATCTATTCATCCTCCTTGATATTTTCAATGGCAAATATATTTTCTCAAACACGATAAAAGAACCTTTCTTTTATAATGGTTAATATCACACAACTATTTGTGTTCTTGTTTGCAAATACGTTTTTATGCCATACTGTTTATCCCCAATTCAAGTTATTCCCCATTTCAATTCTTTATACAAGTATATCTAGGTGTTGTACATCTTCTTGATCTTATTATGCACAGCTTTTCATGTAAAGTATTTCCGAATTGATAATGCTGCTTTCACATTCTTCCTCTTTATATGTCAATATCATTCGTTGTGCCCTTTATTGTTATCATATAATAAGTATGTCTTACAATAGATTTGATTATTTTCATTTTCTTCTATTACCACTTTCCATTATGTATTTATTCCCAGCTTATATAAGTTATTCTTTTAATTTCAACTATTTTTAGTCAAGATATTTGATATTCCTAACTTCTGCAAGTTTCTACTTTTCTACTTCTTCTCTTCCTCTGCTTCTTTTTCTTCTCTAGCTATTACAATATTTACGAAGATAATTACGTTTACCACTTCATTTCAGATGTTTCTTTTGGCACTCATCGTGATAATCTATTTCTTTATTTGATTCCTGTGTTTATCTTTAAGATTTTGAGTTTTTTCTATGTATATTATAATTATTGGCCTCGGATTACTAATAGTCATTTTCTGTATATAATTACATCTTGCACAAGATCTGCAAACAGAATAACTTCTTCGTATTTATATTTATTATAAATTTATAAAGTAATGTGAATTGCATTTAGTACAGGCCTCCCCTCTAATGCCATATGATTTGGTTTCTTATTCTTTTTCCTCAGTAATACCTCAGACTGATTATACTTATTTTTGTATTCTATACATGCGCTTAGTACATATATTGCTCTATAGTTATAACATATTTATAGATCGCTCAATACTAGTTAGCATTATGATTTTTCATTCTCCACTTTCTTGTCTTCATATTTTTATAAGAACATGTATTTTTTGAGTTCTTCCCTTTCATTTTAAATGAAAGCTCCTATCTATTGAAACCCTCGATTGGATACCAATTTTCGTTGTTTATTTTACAACTTACTATCTTATATATATTATCTTGTACTTTAATTTCGGTTAAAATTTTTTGAAGTACTCTTAACAAATTTTTTCTTATACCTTGATTTGTACGCATTTATATTTTAGTTAATGTACGCAGAGTATTTTTTAATTCTCCTTTGTCGTTTTTTTCGTATATACTTCTAATTCTTTTTTTTATATTTTTGTCTGCTCCTGCTAAAGTTTAAACTTATAAAGTATTCTGAAAATAACTTAAATATGACTAAATAATGATCGATACCTAGGTATTAGATATTATTTATGTTATTTTGCGACTATAGATGATATTCATAAATTTG
This sequence comes from Dermolepida albohirtum, assembly GCA_031893035.1. Classification (NCBI taxonomy): domain Eukaryota; kingdom Metazoa; phylum Arthropoda; class Insecta; order Coleoptera; family Scarabaeidae; genus Dermolepida; species Dermolepida albohirtum. Next base: position 160,981 of record JAVIWB010000554.1, on the reverse strand, counting down.
TTCTAATTATTATAATTTGACTTATAAATACAAAAAAAAAGTAAATAAAATTCATAATCGAAACATGGAATGAACAAATGAATGGAACCTAATCAACAAATATACTATTCGGCAGTTACGGACATCTATCATGATTTATTTTTCGTCAAATTTTACTAATTCAATATACCCAGTGATCATTAAAGCACGAAATCAAAATAGTCCTAGAAAATTTAGTGTTAGTTTCATAAATTAACTCAGGTTATATTTGAATTTCAATTAATAATATCTATTCATTTCTAAGTACAATAAAGCTTGAAATTTTACTAACTTCTCGTAGTAATCATCAAAAATATGCGGTAATGATTTTAGAAGGTAATAAAAATTAATTTGTAAATATTTTTATATTTGTCGATTTATGATTATCTATGTTAAGTTTAAGAAAATTTTTTGCAAAGCTGCTAAGCGTTGTTTTTTAACGAATATTCATTGCACAGAAAATAATATATTTCAAGAAAAATTTGGTTTCCTTCTACTTAATTTTTTTTTATTTCTTATTTGATAATTTAAAAAATATATTATATATTTTAATAAGAGTGCAGTGGTTCAAATAATCTTGTATATATTTCAAATCAACAAAAGGAATTTAGTTTGTAAAATGAAGGGATCACGTAGTATTTACATTGATAAAGTTGACCATTGTATAATTTACTAGACTTTCAAATAATACGATGTTCCTAATCTAACATTTAATTCTTATTTTCGTTAGATTTAAAGTAAAAAGAGCTAGTACCAGAATTTTAATTATTTAAATAAGCGATATTATAATAAAAGAATATTTTAAAATTAGGAAACATATATTTTTCAATAAATAAAGAATGGCAGTGAAGATATGTATATTATAAACATCTATATGCATACATATATAAACAAATGTCTCTGGCATATATATACCTAAGTTATGCTTAGGGATTTTCTTACGAGGTATTTTTAATTCGAACTATTATTATTTACACAATTTTATTTATATCAAATTTCACATACATAAAATAACTTCTTTCACTTACCTCTTTAAATAGGTTAACAGCATTTCAATATTTCCAGAAAAATATACTAAATGTCACATGTTTTGGTTTGAAATCGATTTTTAAACACTATTCATTATTGCAAACACTTAATATATGTAACGAAATAATAAATTGTGATTTTACATACAAAATACTTTGGAAAAAACGAATCCGGCTAAGGTCAAGCAAATTTAACTTCGTTTTAGTTTACATCGATACATTCCCTCATTATCCATTACATTTACCTGTAGAGCCACTACACTGCATTAAATTTACTGGCTGTGAAAAATAAACGATAAATAGAAGCTAATTTTAGTTGTGATCTTTTAATAATTTGTAATATTATACTGATATTTTTTTTGCTTGCTAGCCTAGTATTTATTTCTTATTTTAGTATATTATACTATTTCAAAAAAAGAGAGACAAATTTCTGAACAGACCCCAAACCCAAATTACAGCCTACAAAATTCCTGAAATGAATTTTACGCGGCAAAATTAAATTTCAAAACATGTGTAAAGTATACTGTGCCTACTACTTGCAACAAAACTACAAATGCAGTAAAATAGAAAAGTAAATAAATAAGTAGTATTTTTATATAATTCATGCATTAAATTCTTGTTTTTATGTGTGAAGATATTTGTTTAGGAAACGCATATAATTTTATTTGTTTAAAAAAGTTCTAATACTACATCATTATAAATACATTAAGCATACATAATAATACTTTATGTTAATTAATAGCAATGACGTTTCACGGACTGTTTCTAGATTTTATCCAATATTTGTGACAAACTCTAAACTACTTATTTTGAGACATGTCACTGTTAAGTTAAATAATCATAATTTTTTAAATTAACTACTGGGGAATTGAAGTTGATCAAAGAAATTGCACTATGTATTAATGATTTTATCTAATATTTGCAATACAAAAAGGTATGAATACAGTAGGAAATTTAAATTTTACAACAGTAACAATTTATGATCATTAGTTAATGTTAATTACAAAAATATCTGATCCTATAAACTACCCATGGTTTTCGGATTCATTCTGATGCTGGTGCGGAAACTACATCATTACTACTACAATCGTCTTCTTCAATAGAAATTATGAATGGTTCTACAAGTTCATTGTTATTCATCAAGACCCTTCATATGTGTTTCTTCTTTGATAACATGATTTATGCAGTTTTACCAGGTGGCTGCAGTTACATTACTGATAGCATCGTGTAAAAATTGCTAAACTTCACTTAATTTAAAAGTTTTATTTTTCACAGCAATTTAATTTTTTATTTGTGCCCACTTAAGTTCAATCAGGTTAAGGTCATGGTGGTATGGAGGTAAACAAAAAACAGTTTTGTTTTCTGATTTGGCTATATCAATCATACATCGTATTTACTTTTTACCATTTTTACCAAATTCAATAAGTCTGTTCTGGCCATATCGTCTTCATACTTTATATCCTTATTTGGTACAATTTTTTGTATGACCAGTTTTTTCTACAATGTCAGCAGTGTCTTTTCAGTCTTGTGGCTATGATATGATGAATTATCCATAACCATTACAGCAACATCTGGAAAATAAAGTAATATCTTAGTGAACCAGTCCTCAAACATTGTAGCTTTTATTTTCTCATGATAGACAAATATTTTTTCCCTTCAAACACTAACAAACCATTTTCAATGAAGTCATCTGAACTGCCAATATGTAACATTATAAGCCAATAACATAAAGCATTTGTGTCACTCCATATTTTCTGCCTTGTATAACCTTTATTCAACCAGGTTTTGTATAAATATTGGTTCGTTCTGGGATCTATATAATGAAATATCTTTTAGATATTGGCATCTCCATTTTATGATATCATCTTTTTCAGTAAGAACACTGTTTTTGCTTCATTTGAGGTATCTGCAATAATAACAGAATTATATATAGATATATTAATACACTGCAAATACTCTTACTAAAAATGCAATTGCTTTATTAATCGACATAATGCTGAAAGACTCATATTTGGCAGTTTACTACTGTTATTTATATAAGTCAAGACTTTATTCAAAGTTGAAGGCTTATTGTCATGAAACATGTTGTGAACTATTTGATGAACAGCGTAGAATATCTACCAGTTATCTTTTTCAGCTATTATGAATATTACCTCTTTTCATATTCACAAATGACTTGATATACTGTCAGTTTGAAAATTCCTAGAATCCATCCTATTTTATACTATGGAGATATGTTCCACATATCACACTCAATAAAGTTACAAATCAGTTGGGAGATCTGCTCCGTTGTCACCTTTTCTTATGTCAAGTGTATCCTTAGTAAATATTAATAATTGTCTACTAGTCAGTACTACTAAAGTGGCTTGCTTTCTCTCGCTTTTTCGGAGGAAAATGCGCATCTGTGTTTGTAGCAGTACTGGTGCAAGTTTCTGCGTCCATTCTTGAAATTAACAGCTATAGAATTATATAATTTTAGTACAAGTGAAGTTCTTATATTCAGATATTACTTGCATAATCTGTTAATCTGTAAGTCAAATCTCTAAAAAAAAACTAATGTACACCGTAAAATAACTTAATATGATAATTATAAAGAAATCTCTAATAGCGCAGACGTGATATAAACGTTCAGAGACGTCAAAATATTCAACTATTTATAATGTCTATTGATTTTGTCTTGCTCTCAACCATTGTGAATTAACTATCGTTTGGGTCTGTTCAGAAATTTGTCTCTTTTTTTGAAACGATATACAATAGATTTTTAAAAGCCAGGTTAATGTAATCACATTTCTCTAGACAAAATTTTTAAATTACATCTACTTAAGTATATAGATATTTACGTCAACGAATATTTTATATTTATAAATAGCTAAGATTTAGTAACCACTTTATTGAACTGATGTATCTAGAACAGTTTACTGTTACAATGTCAGAAGTATTAAAAAATGTTAATGGCCAACTAAATGTAAGAATCAACAATATAAATGTAGCTCAAAAGATTTGGTAAGACGTACAATTAGTACAAAAACCAATAAGCTAGGATGACGATGAAATTCTAAACGTCCACATGAAGGTGGTATCCACACATCGACGTTTATGTCATATGTGAACGTTAAGGCATATTTTCGCAAATTTGACGAGTATTTAATTAGTTAACTTAATATGTTTATTTCTGTTCGGAAGAATAAGATTTAAGTAATAAAAAGCATTAAATCGTCTATTACATTTTTTTTTCAAAAAATAAACGTATTTATTTTCCATATAATAAATTTGATATTTTTATATTACTAATAAGTAATTTAAGTTTATTATAATTTAAATTATAGAACTTGTATACATGAAATTTCGTGTAGTTTTCAATTTATTTCAAAAATGAGAAAATTAAAGCAAATTATAATTTTTCAAATTCATAGTACTTGAACTGAACTGTAAACTGGACATCAATTTGTAATAACGCACTGATTAAATTTAACGGAAAAAATAATTTTACTACTTTTAAATATTCCAACAAAAGAAAAAAAAAAGGAAATAGTATAGTAATGTATTATAGAAAGAAAATGAGGAGTAAATTAAATACCATATAGGTGATTGAAAATAAGTACAGAGTGATTTTAAATGATTGAGGATGCTTTGTATTTGGCGCCAGAATTTTTAGTGTATTTTACATTTCGAATGTGGCTGTTTGAGATAGTGTAATGTCAAATTAATTTAAAACTTGTACCCATTGTCGTCTCGTCTGTTTCTGTATTATTGTGTTCTTATAGTGCTTCTTTTTCGTGTTTTATTTCTTTTTTTCTATCTCTACATTAACTTTCTATAATAAACAGTTTTTTTTAAAACTACTGTGCAAGAATTTACCTTGTTTAGGTATGTTATACAAAAATTTATTTTATACAACATAAACCTGTTTTATTTTTGAAGAATAACATGTTTACTGAAGAGCAAAATGCCTTTATTTTAAAGGCTCATTATCGAAGTGGTACTCGCCAGGAAGACGGGTCATGGACTTACTCCTTGCAATCTTGTTTACAACAATTTCATGAAGAGTATCCCAATGAAATTGTTACGTACAAAGTTTTCGCTCAACACAGGGATAGAATTGTGACTAGGTATGAAAACAAAAATTGCATATGTAAAGGCAAGTCCTCTGGTCGACCAACAGTGCTAACCGAAGGTGTTGTTGAAGATATCAGAAACAGAATACAAGTGAGCCCAAACAAGTCAATTCGAAAATTGGCAGCTCAGACAGGTATGCTATATTTATTTTAAAGCTTGCTTTTTATTTACATGTTATGTATGTATGTTTTAGATTTATCATACAGTTCAGCTCGAAAAGCTTTAATAAAAAATTTGCATATGCATCCATATCGTGTAACTGTTACGCAGCAACTGTACGGTACAGATTTTGACAGAAGGATTCAGTACTGTCATTGGTTTAATGAGCACCTGAATGATGATGAAATATTGAATTTAACATTTATGTCTGACGAGGCCTGGTTTCATCTATCGGGCTATATTAACAGCCAAAATTATAGGACTTGGGCAACAGACAATCCTCATAATTTTATAGAAACTGGCTTGCATCCGCTAAAAGTGGGAGTATTCCTTGCCATGTCTAGACGTAGAATAATAGGTCCTATTTTTTTTTTATGATACACTAACTGCAGAACGGTATCAACAGCAGTTACTAGAACCCTTAATAAATGAATTTCATGAAGATGAATTACAAAGAGGTTATTTCCAACAAGATGGAGCCCCACCACATGTTGCCGCTAATACCTTGCAATATTTGCAGGAATTTTTTGATAACAGACTAATAAGTAGAGATAGGTGGCCTCCTCGATCTCCTGATTTAACCCCACTAGACTTTTATTTGTTTGGACACTTGAAAAACAAAGTATATCAAAATCGATTCCACACCGTAGAAGAGTTAAAAGAAGCAATTGTTCACGAAGTGAATCAAATCGATCAATCTCATTTAGTAAATGTGTTCGACAGTGTAAAGAATAGAGTTAATTTATGTTTGATAAGCAACGGTGGACATTTTGAGCATTTATTATAAAAGCTAAATGTAATTTTTAGTGTACAATTTTTTTGTATAATCTGATGTTACTATACAAGATGAAATGTTTTATATGACAATTATTTAAAATAAATTATAGATTACAACTGAAATAAAAAGATGCCATATTTATTTGTTTTTATAAAATATGTAACATATTTCAAATATAATACATCGCATAACCAAATTCATTTTTAGTATATCTTACATTTAACTTTGGAGAATATTTTTTTAGATTCCTGTTTCATAGTTACAACGGCGTTTTTAAAACGTGTAATTCTCAAAATCAAGGTCTTAGTTAAAAATAGTCTTGTTAATAAAGCATTATTTTCAAAATGTCAAAACTCCCTTTGCAAACGCCACTGATAATACGCAACTGTTATGCCTCTATGGCCAACATAACAAAAAATTTTCGAAGCGGGAATTTTAAACCATCCTCAATCATTTAAAATCACTCTGTAGTATTACACTATGTAGATAAATATGTATCTATATATCGGTTATTTTGGGAGTCGTATCTTCAGATAAACTCAGTATATTAGTTTAAATGTTTCCATGTTCTTCATCTTCACTATTAGAATTAGAACCCTAATAATCTGTGGACGTATACTGTTGCAGATCGTTGAATATATCATATTTTGGGAATAATTGCGACAGCGGACATTTACATATGTGATTTGGAAAAACAGTTTTTATTTGTATTTGTAGATAATTGCTGCTGCTCAGATCCAGATTAAGGTGTTAATTATGCTTATTTGTGTTTTTAATTCTTGAAATGAGGAACCACTACGCATTCATGCCAAGAATCTTTTAACCAAAAAATTCCTATAGGTCATTTAAACTTTTAAATTTAGGATAATTATGCTACAAATTACTAAGTTTAGGTAAATATCCCTGGACTTAACATTACATACATCACGATTACATTAACTTAGTGATATTTCATTTTATCCAACACAAATTTAACAAACATTGTAGATTCATGTCCAGAAAACTTTTTTCTTATTCAACATTGTATCATTATCGTGAATAAAGTAGTTTAAACCAGTTTCATTTATCAAAAGTTTGAATATAAGTTGGTTAAGTTTAATTTGACATTTGTTTATTATCTTGACACCTCCGAAAGTGTTGTGGTTATAAAACACCTCTTTTTTTGCGCTACATCATTTTCAACTTTTTATTATGTTGAAAGAATATTATGCAATTTTAAGCGGAGTTAGTGCAGCAGCGGGTAGTATATTTGGTAAATTTGCTGGCTCGCCATATTTAGATGTAGGAATAAAAATTTCTTAACATACCCATACTTACATTTTAATAGAATTGCGTTTTAGCAAGAATTGTATTTTTTATATTGATGATAATATCCAATACCTTCGTATGGATGCTTCTTGTCAAAGCATTGCAAAAATCGCAATCGTCGCTAAGTACGGTTAGCATTAGTACTGCAACAAATTATTTAGTCTCAGTATGATGTATAATTTCGACATTATTCTTTTTAATATTCTTATTTTAGGGAATCTGTGGTTTTATACTATTTGCTGAATTAACATTTTTATTTTGGATCATAGGAACTATATTAATATTAGCGGGATTAATTCTTATAATAAGTGATGAAAATAATTTCAGTCAGAAAGTTGGATTAGAATAACATAATGTAAGTTTACAGTGGTTTGCGGACTGCTAAGTTCTGATTAAAAAATGATTTGATAATGAGCACAAAAATTGTAAGTTTATAATTAAATAATTAGCAAATTTTAAGAAATAGAAGAAAAAATATTTAAAGATGTTGCTTTAATACATTATTATAATACTATAAACTTTAGTGTTCAATAATTACTCTAGTGAATCATTTATTAGGCGAGATTTATGTCACCACATAAAATGTAAAAACAATTTTTAAAATACTTAAAGAGAACGGGATTCTAAACTAAGCAACAAATGAAAAATCTAGATTAATATTGTATTTAATTTAGATTCAGGTGCAGCAATGATATTTTTGAAGAGCCAAGTTGCTTAGAATAATTTGCTTGTAACATCGATTTAATACAAAATCTAACAGAGATAAAACTTGCAATGAAAATATTACCGGTAATTAGGAACAACAATGAAAATGAATTGATTGCATGGTCAAATTAGTTGTAATATAATACTCATTTTGTGAACTTATTCCATCGTCGTTCATTTTTCAAAAAATTACTTTACAATGAGTTTGTATATTTTCTAGATACTCTAGTTAACAACATATTAAAATTTGGTTGAATGCCACAGGGCAGATACTGAAGGTTCTTTACAAAACTACTTGGGTTACTGCCAAAAGAAGGATTTTGACAAGTTAAAGTAACACTTACAGGATAAGAAAATATATGGCTCTTGCATCGTCATTGGGAAGAAAGAAGAATACACACTTTCTGTAAACTCTTGCTTCATGCCCAGAAGTTTTAATAAGTCTTCGTGTACCATCTAGAGTAGAGCAGTATACTTCCTCGGATTTAATTGAATACGCCAAGCTTTCACAATTTGGGGTACCTAATATATTGTATTGTGACAATGTGTCGTATAATTAAAATGCTTTCAACAAGTTTGCTAGTGAATGGAATTTTAATGTTATTTATTGTACTCATCATCAATTAAGCAGATTCCCGTAGAAATATGTAGAAATCATAAATGAAATGCTTTGGAAATCAAAATATGAATTGCAATTATTGATCTTAGAATATCACAACAGACCTTTACCAAATATGAATTATTCTCTTGCACCATTATTTTTAAACAAAATTACCAATACTAATAAATCTATCTACAGTGGTACAATATACTACTTAAAAATATTTCTATATCTACCAGTATCTGGACTAAATGATTTTGAAGTAGACGACTTCAAGATTGACAAAGAACCCAGTAATGAAAATATAACGGTATTTTTTCGCAATAATAAACAATTCTAAAAATCTTAAATGATAACGTTCAACCTGGTATAGGCAATGAAAAACGATCTCGAAAACCTATCTATTTAAGGGATTATGATTTGACATAAAAATAAGAAAAAGGAAAAAATCTGTTATGTTATATTTTATTATTATATACCTAGTTAGTCTCAGGCTGGTAACATACGGTTTAGGAAGTGAATATAGCCGAGGTCAGCAGTTGATGTTGGCATATAGCAATAACCATGTACGACATTAAAAGTAATCTTTGTAAAATATGTTTATACATAAGTAAATGAAAAACAGAAATACAGTTGCCTTTTTATTATTATAAAAAGTAACGAAATAATGGGAGGCGTAAGCAACATATATGGGCCGAATACTGAACACCCGAACATCAAATAGCGGTAGTGACCATCCACCACCATTCCACCCTCTTGCCTCACCAAGGAGAACGTATAAAAGATAGATTCATTAGTGCAACGCAGTCCGATCAACACTTTGTTCAGAAGTAGATACCAGTGAAAGTATTGAAACGTCGAGCAAGCAACGGCTCCTATTAGAATCAAAGAACTACCACACGGAAGAAGCCCGAAATCCAAGTTTTCATCTGGGTATGGGTTTCATCTGTGGGATAGCAATATGTTGTACTTCACAATTTGGGGTACTTCCACACATCGTGGCATGAAAGTACCATTGCATGGTATACTTATTTCTTTCCGATGTTCACATAAACTTTGCTAATTTTTCCCCGAGTCTTCTAAAACTTCCATGCATTAGCGCCCTTTTCAATTTTATTAGACGGACGTTTTAAACACGGCCATAGCTCCACTATATTTAAAATGTGTAATAAAGAAGTTAACGGTTGGTTAACGGAATTTTTAAAAACTCACGTATTTTCTCTTGCAAAAAGCTATGGTTGTATTAATAATAAATTGCCTCAATATCTACTCTTGTTGTAAAATTAGCAAATATGATTTTTAATTTATATTCTTATTGGATGTTTACCCACACTGCAGTCAGCATATTTCATTTCAGATTTACCTCTGTAATATATAACCCGTTTTTGTTAGTTTTATATTAACCGATTAAATTCACTTGAGCACATAACAAAATTATCAAATTCTTAAGAAATACTGATTCCTACAATGCGTTATGCTTCAGGAATCGAGGTATTGCTTGTATATTTATTATCAGCAGTGTTTTTAAACATTCATTAGTGAAATTAATTAGGCCAACAATATGTGAAATACACAGTTGGTAATAGAAACTTTATTAAAAATATATTTCTTCAATTTTATTTTTACACACTTTGAAAATTAATGAGTTAACTCCACCAAAAATTTACGGAAAAACTCTTTTCAAGTGAAACAACATAATGCCACCATTTTGGTGGAATATAAAGAATATCACCAGGTTGTAGCAGACACTTGTACATTTCTGAATTTGTAAATTCTGGAAAACGGTTTAAGTCTGGATTCACAGGATTTACTTCAGATGTATTAAATAACATTTCGTTATGATGTGGATAGAGATAGTTGCTATCTTTAGGTGGAAACATTATTATTAATTTGGAACCATATACCTAAAATCATAAAATACTTTCAAACTATATACTAAATGTTTTTTTTTACAATCAAACTATGTACTAATTCTTTTTTTTAATAAAGTACCTGAGCAAGTAAATTATCTTTAGGATCAAAATGCAAAGAAGAAATAGTTCCCTTGGGTCCAAACCATGCATTTATTTCTATGTTAGGTGTTGCATCACAAGAGTTTCTGCTTGTAAAACAATAATCTGGTGCATAAATGTCATTTTTCAATTCAGGTATCTGTGAAATACATTTGTATAAGAATAAATTAATATTATAAACTAATATTTTTATTAACTTGTTACGAATGCCGAATGAATGAGCAAAGTGACAAATACACACAATAAACTTTCGATAAAATTTTATACTTTTCATCATATTGTAAACGGTAATCGGTCTTACGTGTTTTCACCTTCTTATTAATTCTGTTATTTAATATAAAAGCCAGATATGAAAATTAAGAAATTATAAACAGTCATCACAGTATAGCCAGGAAGCTGTAGACTACATAACGAACTACTGTGAATTAAAAATTAATTCATGATACTAAGAGTAGTATTTCATTGCATGTAAAAGAAATTTAGCCTATGCTAATTTTGAGGACATCTGCATCTTATTGATTATATGACAAGTTTAAATTCATAAAACAATAGAATTGTTTCTTTAAAATGTCAAGTATCAAGAAAAAAAAATCGCGAATTTGATTTATATCAATCACGTAAAAATGTATTTGAAATTCTTTCCAAATTTTATTTACCACCATTTCAGAAAGAACGCTTAATTTTTACTCTCCACTCTTACTTTCATCTTTTCCTATGTCCTGTCCACTTTTTTAATGTTATCACACCTGTAAACCTAAACGTCAAATTTTTCAATAGTTCTCTAATAATTCAAAGAGAGTTATTCAGCTTAAACTTCATGACTTTTGGGGCAAATGGTTAATTTCAAGTGTATATTTCTTCATGTTTTACTATTGTAACATACATTTACAAATTATTTTATTTTGTATATCTTTAAATATGATATGTATATGATTCTATATGCATTAACAACAATTAAGATATAAAGTATTCTATTTCTAAAAACGATTTAAAAACTGAAGCTTTTGCTATTAAAGCTTTATACATTCGACTTTACTTGTTTTTCATTACTGCTCTAATAAAGCCAGAAGTTGGTATGCAACCGGCGACCAAGTCAATTATGTTAAATTTTTAATAAAGATTGATTATGTCATATTGGTAATGGGCTTAATGGACATTACAATAGCAATTTTTGGAGGAAGATTAATGAAAATTAAGTCATAACAGATTAACCTTAGACATCAAAAAACAAATTGGACTGTCTAGAAAGGGGGCATTCAACAATATAAAAAGCTGTTTATCTCATTTCACTCTACATAGTAATTTACCTATCTTCAAAGAATGAAGTGCTGTAGTTATTTTTTACAATATTCTATTTAACCTTTTGTAGTAATCTACTACCTAGTACTTATTTAAGAAGTCTAGGTGGATAAGGAAAAAGCTATATCAACACAATTATATTAAAATAATCAAAGAAAAATGAAAAAACTAAGGCCATACATGTCTGTGTTGTATTGCAAAAATACTTTGATTTGTATTTATCTCTTACTTTAATTATTTGCTTTGCAATTCTTGTTTGTAAAATTGATACCTTGAAAGATAGTAATCTGCTTCACCTGATCTAATAAATTATGTTGGGCTAAGTAGGCCATATTTCCACATTCATTAAAATAATAGTTTCTAATAAATTCCTTTAATTTCATAAGCTTTTGTGACCAATTCTCATCTGTATATTGAGATCCAACTTCAATTGGAACTGTTCTTTCACCAGCGACACTTAAAAGATATGAAATATCTATCCACTTGTGCATAGCAGGCCAATGATTTATAGATTCTAAAAATATGTTATATAATTTTATAGATACCTACCACAATACATACCTTGTATCTTGACAGGTTTTTGAGGATTATAAAAATTAGTTATAAAGCATTCTAAAGATGGCAATATATTACAAGGTATTGGAGTAGCAACAATTTGATTATATTCAGGAAAATCTTCATACGTTCTCTTTATATTTGTTGCCGGTGGAAAGTTTAAATTACACATTTTAGTTAATTTGCTATTTATAAAGCTTGCACAATCAGTTAACAATTTACTATTTTTATCTAGAGGTATTCCTAAAAGTATGCCCATATCTATACTTTTTAAAGCTTGATCCAATGCAAATGTAGTTTCATTAAGTTGTAATAGTACAACTGCCTAAGTAATTTATAAATTATTATACATTCAATACATTTAATATTAAAAATTACCTTAAGAAAACTGACAGTATAAAATGCTTTTTTAGGTAATAAAGATACAGAACTCCAATGACCTATATGTAAATCTTCATTGATATAGTCAACTAAAGAATCTATTTTTAATAAATGTTGCTCACAAATTGTATTTTTACGACAAGCCATGAACACTTCCTTGAATGTACTAAACATAATAGCATTTATATCCACTGAATTTTCTAATTCATTATAGTCTACAATAAAGTCTAACAGTGACTGGAATATATTATCCATTGGCTTAATTAAGATATCTGATCCTATCCTAACCAATATCATTCAGTACAAGACTGTTACGATCTACGCCGTGTTTATGCGTTTTCTCATGGTGTCGACTCAGAACATAAACAAAGAGGTACATATTATTAAAAGCAGATGTAAATATAAACTGACCATACTATAAAAATATATCGGAGTCGTGTAGGAATTACTAGAATTATTAAACGTCAAAAAGTTAGTGTTGATTACCATATACGTATTTTATTTCTATTTATTCATTTTTTTTCAAAAGGGCAGTATTCATATAGTGCTAGAAGGTAAAATAATATGTTATTAAAACTTTATACAAGTTAATGAATATAAATATGCTAACAATGTTTATAACAATGCTAAGTGAGAAGTAATGGGATAGTGTTTCATGTCTATACGAGGATAAAAGATGGCGCAGTATACAGAAATTGTCTTAATAAAAACCGCAGTTACATTTGGTTACATTAGCATGTTAGACGCTGTATTGTACGCACGTAACAGAAAGTGTTCTGAGTTTGCTACTAATATTCCTGCTTGATTCAAAGCAATTTTTATCTTACTGTGTAAACAGTAATTTTTAAACGATTGTTGATTTGATTGACTATTAGAAATTATTTTATAATATTTAATAGTCGTTACTTCGTTCGCTCGTGGTGCAGCTCATTGCGATTAGCAGTGTAGCTGTACTGTCGACGAACGAACTCCCGGTTTTTGCCGGAGTTTGTTTTAATTGTTTCAGTAACAATTGAGGACAAGTGTGACGACATAAGGATGAGCCAGCCACCACGTGGACCACTGCCGCCGCTGCCAACCAGAAGGGATGAAGGAATCCCTTCCCCCGCCCCCTCCAACAACGTTCTTCGCCCGGCCACCCTCCAGTACGCCGGAAACCCCTCTGACAACATCATCGTTGTCAATTATGATGCGATTCTACCAGCGGTCGACACAAGCGACGAAGCAAGCTCGAAGGAAGATGACCTTGAGTCATTAACCTCCTCCTCCCATACGATCCAGGGAGATGAAGATGGCTTTATCCCCGTCCGGGGATCCAAACGTACCAGGAGAGATGCGAAAACCCCTTCCCCTGATCCCCTCCCTACCTCCAACAGGTTTGACGCACTGGAGGCGTCAACTTCGTATGCGGGGATGGTGAGCAAGGAAAAAGCGAAGACAAAAATCAACGACGATACCATGCAATACGAGGAGGCCGTTACCAACCCGAGGCAGCGTGTCCCCCCAATAATCATACAAGATAAGAAAAAATGGATGCATATCACACGCCATTTCGCCACGATGAAGGCGGCCTACACCAAGGCCAAAAACACCGCCAATGGCATAAGAGTCGAGCCAGCCACCGCCAGCGACTATAGGAAAATGGTTGTCTTCCTAGAAGGCAGTTACCAGTTTTATACATTCCGGCTTGCTGAAGACAAGCCCATGAAGGCAGTAATCAGAGGAATACCATCCGTCTTCAAGATAGAAGACGTTAGGAAAGATCTGGAAGAACAAGGCTTCCAAATCACTGGTCTTAGTCGTATGTGCAGGACATTTGGGCGTGCTCCAATGCCCTTATTAATGGTTCAGCTGCCCAAAACAGCTGAGTCGCAGAGGATTTACCAAGTCACGCGTGTGCTGGGACTATGCGTGACTGTAGAAAGCCCTCGACAGCGAAGCGACGTCGTCCAGTGCTTCCGCTGTCAGAGATTTGGACATGGACAAGGACAATGCCATCTTGCCCCCAGGTGTGTGAAGTGCGGAGGCCCACACCAGGCAAGAGATTGCGAAAAAGGCAGGACGGACAAGCCCAAATGCTGCAACTGTGGAGGGGACCACGTTGCCAGCTATCGAGGATCCCCGAAAACTCCAGCGCTTCCTCCTAAAACCATTAGGAAGCCCATGCAACAAGCAGTCGTCCAGGCTCCACCACCGCCTCCAAAGAAGGACGACCAAAACTTTCCAGGCCTGAAAAAGAAGAGGCCAATGAAGGAGCAAACTAAACAAGTGGTAGAAGTCAGACAACCGCAGCCTGGCCCCTCCAAGCCACAAAGCCAGGTCGTGAAGACCACAAATCCTCCTCCTCTTCCCCCACGTCAACCCAAGTCTGCCCCTGCCCCAGCTCCTCGAGCTAGGCAGTCCAAAGTCCAATCCAAACCAGAAGGTAGAAATACCTTCAGAGCTTTCACCATGGACAACATCTCCGGATTGTTGTCCTTGGTTTTCAAAATTGGTTCTAGCCTTTCCAGGGTCAGAAGCGACGAGGAAGCCCTCCATACCATCCTGGGCTTCACTCAAGAGATTTGCGCATTGTTCAACGGCTCATGGAGAGAAGATTGAACTGCCCCAGGTCCTTGAAGATAGCTGCGTGGAACGCTGATTCCGTGATGGACAAGCGACTCTCATTGGGAGAGTTCGCGAGAAGATATTCAGTCGATGTCATCCTCCTCCAGGAAACATGGCTGAATGCAGGACACAGGTTTGCATTACCTAATTATGTCTGTTACAGGAACGATAGGATAAGAAGAGGTGGAGGAACTGCGGTACTGATCAGAAGATCGATTCCTCACCACCAAATCCCAACAATAAATTCTGAATTCCTTGAAACCACTGGTATCAGGGTGTTCACTGCTTCAGGTCCGCTAAACGTGATATCGTTATACAAACCTCCACAGCGTTTGTTGAACCTTCGCGATTTAAAATCACTGCTCGACACAGGCACACAAACACTCATTGCCGGAGACTTCAATGCCAAGCATAGAGCTTGGCATTCGCGTGCACAAAATTCAGCAGGTACTCGCCTGTACGGGTACATGCTGGATAACGACATAATCGTGGACGGGCCAGTTGAACCAACTCATTTTGGGGCAATTGGCAGACCTGATGTTTTGGACATAATGGTTGCCAAGGGTTTATCCCTTCAACATACCATCACTTCCTTACATGAGCTCGACTCGGATCATAATCCTATCCTTATCGAGCTCGGCGAAGACGAAGAAATGCTTGAAGCCATGGCTACTACGATGTCATGGCCGGCATTCAAAGAAAAAATGAAGACCGATCTCCCTCCGATCGAGAAGATCGAAACAATCGAGACCCTTGAGGATGCCGTCCAAAATCTCACAAGGACAATCCAAGAGGCCGTGCGATATGCTGAGAATACGGTAAAGAAGATACGCCATCCAGATGCCCTACCTAGCGACATTCTTGACTTGATACGTCAGAAGAACGCCATGAGAAGACGATTTGCAAGAACAGGAGATCCAGCATCTCGTAGAATGGCGAATCGCTTAGCGGTTGACATCAGATATAAACTGATGGAACACCGCAACGAGCGATGGCGAGCTAGAATGGAAGCGCTTGATGACTCACCAGCTATGTGGAAGGTGAAGAAAGCGCTCGACAGAAGACACACGCCGATGGTCCCGCCCATCCATGGACTCCACGGCGTCGTGTATGACGATCAGGGCAAAGCGGATGCGTTTGCTGACCACGTGGAGGACGCTTTCACTCCCTCCTTCGAAGACATCGACCTGGACCACGTGAAGCAGGTCGTGGAAGATACTCTAGGTATGCCAAGCCACGAAGACGTGAGACCAGCCACCCCGGAGGAAGTGGCAGGGATCATAAAAAGCTTGGCCAAAAAGAAGGCACCTGGTCATGATAGAATCACGAACGCCAGCCTGAAGACGATGCCGCACCAGGGAATGATGCCTCATCAATGCGTCCCTGAGACTCCGCCACTTCCCCTCCACCTGGAAAAAGGCGGAGGTAATCATGATCAGGAAGAAGAAACAAGATCCGGCCTTCCCACAGAATTACAGGCCCATCAGCCTGTTGCCCTCGATGGGGAAGATTCTGGAGAAGATAATCCTGGCGAGACTCGCTGAAGAAGTCGAAGAGAAACAGACAATCCAGAACGAGCAGTTCGGGTTCAGGGAAAGACATTCTACCGTCAATCAGCTTCACCGCATGGTGAACCTGATCACAGAAGGGTATAACCGCCGCCATTCCACTGCCGCCCTTTTCCTGGACGTGGCCAAAGCATTTGACCGCGTCTGGCACGAAGGGCTCCTATACAAACTCCTGACAATACAAATTTCCCTCCCCTTAATTCATAACCTCCGCTCCTACCTGAGAGATCGCTCTTTTGTCGTTAAACACAAGGGAAGTCGATCTCAGTCCAGACCCATCCAGGCAGGAGTCCCGCAGGGCTCTGTGCTTTCACCCACCCTGTACAATCTGTACTTATATGACATCCCGAAAACCCCTCCAGGAGTGACCTACGCACTCTACGCAGACGACACTGCAATTTTCGCGCAGTCGCGCCAACCAGGCAACGCTGCGAGAAAATTGCAAGAGTCACTCGAAGCGTTTGAGGACTGGTTCTCCACCTGGAGAATTAACATCAACTTGCAAAAATGTTCTGCTGTCTGTTTCAGTAAATCCTTGAAGAACACTGGGTTACCGAACCTGGTGATGAACGACGTGGCAATCCCATGGAGGGACAATGCCACATACCTAGGAGTCATCCTGGACAAGAAACTGACCTGGAGGTCACACATAGAAGAAGTCGCCACCAGAGGTCTCGCAGCTATGGTGCAGATGTACCCCCTACTGCATCACAACAGCAAGCTGGACCTGCGACTGAAGAGGATGGTATACAAGACAGTCATAAGACCAAAAATGACTTACGCTGCGCCAGTATGGGGATACGCGGCGCAGACACACATACAAAAATTACAGATAACACAAAACAAAGTGTTAAGACTTATTACTGGTGCACCCTGGTACATGAGAAATAAGTCTATACACAACGACTTACAGATTCCCACAATTCCCGAATTCATATTACAACTTTCCCGAGACTATTTCTCCCAAGTTCCTCACCACGAGAACCCACTCATAGCAGACATCAACCTAGAGCACACCGCGGGTACTCACAGGAGACCGCAACACGTCCTTATATAACATTAAAGTCAAATCATTAATACGACAAAACCACAGACACAAACAGGACAACACAACACAGCCATATATAAATACATATATGTTACGATAAGTTTTATTCAAAACATGTAATATAATAATTACATGAAAACTACTAATAAGTATTTTTCAGATCACCAGGATACGACGCGCTGGAAACGACAAGTGACCCGCAGTCACGAAAATTCATTAAGATCGGCAAACGTAACACGCGAGCACAATCGCGCGATTTTTGGAGTTCCGGGGGAGTTTTTACGAGCAGTGGCGCGGCTCGATTTTTGGCCCCCCATCATAACTGCAAAATTTCATTCGAATCGCATCCGCATTCGTCATGAAACATATATCGAGAATTTCATTCAAATCGGACAAGGTAAAATTTTACCGAATCAGTTAGGACAAAGTTTCATTCAAATCTGATAGGTTTTTCCCGCTCATTAAGTAAATTCCACTATTAACGTTACAACGACCTTGCGTCAAATTAAATCACCGGACGGTAAATAAGACCGAGGCAAAGAACTAAGTTCAGCCTTAAATTCACGCGCGCGCTAAGGCACATTTGGTTACATTATATACATATTAGCAAGCGTAAACACATGAAATTCAAGCTTTGAACCTGTTTTTTTAGCTAACAACCTTTATTACTATTTTTTTATATTATGCAATGTAATAATAGATTGAATCCGTCCAGGATCAGCCAATGTAGAGGCGGTGAAGAATTTTAAACGTCTCGAAAATGTTCGGCAAGCTTCTTCCGAAAATTTGTGTAGAATTATTCAATCATTACAAAACTTTGCTTACACGTCAGGATCAAAATTGGGAATGGATGAAAGGCCAAGAAGATGCTTTCGTAGCAATACGAGACAACCTAGTACAAAGGCCAACGTTGGCTCTTTATGATTCTAATGCCGAACACGAGATCCATACAGACGCCAGCAAGATAGGACTTGCTGAAATACCGTTGCTAAGGGAGTCTAATGGTTTTTTAAAACCAGTTGCTGTCTTCAGTAGGCAAACGTCCGGTTTCGAAAACTAATACCAAAGTTGTGAACTAGAGATTCTGGTTGTAATCGAGTCTGTAGAGCGTTTTAGAGTTTACCATTTCGGACGAAAATTTACTGTAATTACTGGTTGCGACTTTTTGAAAACGATGAAGAAAAACGAAATATAATTCTGACACTGGCAAGATGGATACCTACTCAGACTGCAAGAATTTCCCTTCGATATTGAACATCGTTCTGGAAAGAAAATGTTGCGTGCCCATGCATTAAGTCGACAAACAAATGACAGTGATAAGAGTGTAGAAATAGCATCACTAGACGTACTCAACGTGAGGATTTAAGATAACAAATAGTTACGACGAAGCAATTATAACATTCCAAACTGAATGAGTTCTAAAAGAAAGTTCCAAGAATAACTCCGAGAAACAAAGGCATCAAGATAACAATCTTGATAATAATATGATATATCGGAAGATGGATTCAGAATCGAAATAGGTTATCCCGAAAGCAATGAGTTGGAAAGTAATAAAAGGATGCATGATGATATGGGATACCTTAGATTAGAAAAAACGTTATATAAAATCTCAGACGTTACTATTAGTTTCCAAGTATGACTAAGGAAGATAAAAGGTACTTAAAGTCATGTGTCAAGTGTGCCTACCACAAATCGAGGTCAGAAAAACTGAAGGCGAATTATATAATATCAAGCGAGTTCCTGTACCTTTTCATACAACTAGTATTTGGAGCCGAAAAGTTCACATGTGCTTGTGTATGTGGACAATTTTACAAGTATGTGTAAGTGGAAGGCATTAAAGATACGAATACCAAAAACGTCATTAAAGCGTTCAATTGCTTTGCAATTTTTGGATCATCTCAAAGGGTTAGGCTACTGTTAGAAGTATTTTGGCACCCATAACTTTAGGTGAAATGATTACAAGCACAAATTAAAAACTGGGCATACATATATTATTTACGTATTCACATTTAATTACATAACGTACAGTAGGATTACACTCTCTTATCTAGACTCTTGACTCGTCTATGTAGCCTTTGTACAGTTTAGATGTGCTTCGGATTATTGTCTTGTTGAAATATAAAATTCAGATCCAAAATTCTTAATCTTGAAGGAACAGCATTGTTCTCTAAAAAGTTTTCATACTGTTTTTTCTTTATTATTGTTACGCTCCGCATAAATAATATTAGGTGCGCAACTAAGTTCTCGCTGTTTTTCAAAAGATGGCTCTAGTAGTAAGTGCTGATCGATTGTGACATAACCAAAATGTCGTGAACCAAGCTTAGACATATGGTAAACAAACCGCTTTGACGATTTGGTGATTTTGTTTTTGCGTCATATACTTTCGGTGTGTGAAAATTTTGTGCCAAATAATCGTCATTTGCGGGAAGTGTTGCTTTTCTTCTTTCATTCGAAGAAAACGGCGGCTGAAGCGCATCGAGAACTCCAAAAAGTTTACGGAGATGCTGCTCTAAGTGAAACAACGTGCCGTGATTGGTTCCGTCGCTTCAAAGACGGTGATTTCGAAGTTGACGACCGTTCGCGTGAAGGAAGACCAAAAACCTTCGAAGACGCTGAATTGGAGGCATTGCTCGATGAGGATCCGTGCCAAACGCAAAAAGAGCTTGCTTCAGCATTAGGAGTTACCCGCCAAGCCATTTCCCAGCGGTTGCATGCGTTGGGAATGATTCAAAAACAAGGAACTTGGGTTCCTCATGATTTGAAGCCAAGAGACGTTGAGCGTCGTTTTTTCGCCTGTGAACAACTGTTCCAGCGGCCAAAAAGGAAGGGTTTTATTCATCGCATCGTTACGGGTGATGAAAAATGGATTCGTTACAGCAACCTAAAGTGAACAAAATCATGGGGACTGTCCGGTCATGCTTTTACGTCGTCGGTTCGGCCAAATATTCACGCTGCGAAGGTTTCGCTGTGTATTTGGTGGGACCAGGGCTGTGTTATTTATTATGAGCTGTTGAAACCCAACGAAACCATCACTGGAGAACGGTATCGAACTCAATTGTTGCGATTGAGCCGAGCACTGCCCGAAAAGCGGGCAGAATACGAGCAGAGGCACGAAAAAGTGATTCTACAGCATGACAACGCTCAGCCTCACGTTGCCAAACCCGTTAAAACCTACTTAGTAACGCTCAAATGGGAGATCCTACCCCACCCGCCATTCGATGGCACATGGTCTGGCTAATCAGCAGTTCCGCTCATATGAAGACATCACAAAGATGGGAAAAAGTTGTCGCTAGCGATGGGTAATATTTTGAATGATTCATTTGTAAACATTTTTTCATAATAAAGTTGCATTTTCATCAAAAAAAAACAGCGAGAACTTAGTTGTGCACCTAATGTAATAATTTTTTATATCATGTTTTTTAAATTAATTTATTTTAATTTAAAAATAATTCGATTTTGAATTATTATTTATTACTCTATTACAATCTTGACATTATTTGTCCTTTATACAGACATTCGGATGCGAGACCTTTTGTTTTCGTCACGTACGGTCAGGCTGTAATAAACTAACCCCTACCGCGTCGTTCTAGGAAGCCGGATACCTAGAGCCTTTTCTTGGAATACTAACTTTACATTGACACATTTAATATTTGTTCTATTGTATTGATTTCTAAATGCAATTAGAGATTCAAATATTAATCCTTCTTTTTCTCATACAGAATACATGTCTATTATTCTGTCTAGATATCTATCTGCTAGGTACTTACATCGAAATTGATATCGCAATTTTAATTTATGCCAATATCTTTAGCGCGCCAATTTCTAGCGCGCCTATCCTCGTTTGCTATTGGTTAATTCACACCTGGCCAGTATCCTACCCTTCAGCCTAGGGGTGCTTTCTTAAGAGCCTCCACGTGTAAGACACACAGAGACTTTTTCTCCGGCCATCACCGAGTCCACACGCATCACTTCTGCGAATTGGTACCGTTAAGTTTCTAACGCAGTGTGCACGTGTTTATTTTGCGACCGCGAAATATACAGAACATCCTGACCCAGGATATACACACACAAACCGCAAGTATTTTACGAATCATCCGATACATATTTTAATCTAACCCTTTCTATATTTTATTAAACAGCCGCATATCTCTAGACTTACTTTTATTACAGCTTTGACATTACGCTTATCTTGTTTTATTTGTTGCTCTTGATCTTATTAATTATCTTTATTTAATATACTCAAGCTTTAAGAATTAATTTAACTGAGTCAATAAAATTTTAAGGGCAATCCTGTTGTTTTATTTCCACTAAAAATCTTTCTTTCACCTTGGCGCAAGTCCTGGACTTTTGATGCTCATTGTACACAATTACTAATTATTAACTCCTTACATTACTTTATTTTTTATTTGCATTTATTACAGCGCTTCAGCTAGCCGGATTCGCGCTCGTAATAAGTTTACTAACCATCACTCACGTGCAAATAAACATATATTCTCTATTAAATATTATTTATTATAATATTTATTTATTCTCTATTATTATTTATTGTATTAATTAAGGGGACATTTAACCAATTAACACGTTACACATAACATACAACATTTAAAGGAGGAGGTAATAATATGCACTCGATTTTTATAAGATCGTTCACGACAGTGCCACCAAACAACAAGAGATCATCACTGAACCACTGCCATATTCAATTACAAGAACAATACATTGTTCTTTTGCATGTTCACCTGCAGATCTATGTACGCAAACTCGTCTTCTTGAATCAAAAATCTCGAACGATTCATAGGTCCACAAGATTTAACCCCACTCTTCAACCGTTCAACGTTGGTCTTCACGAGTCCATTGTAAACGTTTTCGCTTATTCTGTATGCGTAATAACGGCTTCTTCATCGCAATTCGTCAATATTGACTTGCTTTGTACAAGCGACGCTTTTCCGTAGTTACGCTTACTGACTTTCGATTCTTGGTCTCCCACTTCATGCTTTATAGAGGAAACTGCTATTTTCTCGATACTTTTTCATTGTATAATCCAAGGTGGTGTTGTTAAACTTTATTTTTTTTAATTTGGTGCATTTCTGTGATTAACTTTTTCTGTTTCGACATGTATAACAGTTTTAACAACAGTACTCACATAGGATTTCGCAACGAATACAGAAAGCTAATTGAAGGTAACTTCAGTAATCTATACTGAAATTTGCCTAATGTAATTAAAACATCATTACTAAATGTATCGCAAACAGAAAGACAATTACTGAAGTTTCTAGAAACTTTTATTGCACTAATACCCAATAGCTAATTTTGGTTTATTACAGGTAACCGAGTAATTTACATAATGTTTCCTGTAAATGATTTGCTTTTCTTGTAATTTTTCAATATTGTCAGAATGAATTCCCTTAAAGTTGTGTTGTATAAATAGTATCTTAAAATATGAGTGCCCGAATACATTAGAACGATAGTGTATATCTGATCCAGGAACGGCTTTTACTTCAGAAAATTTGAGAATACCATACAACACATAAACATTAACACGTCTACGCTTCGTGCTAATGGGCAAGTCGAACAAAACAATAAGACTTTCATGACAGCTGTTATCGTAATGTACACCTGTGATATTGGGAAAAATTTGAACGTCAGGTTGAAAAATGTAAAATACGCAATTAATAGTACTCCGAATAAAGCGACAGAGATATCGGCACATGATTTAGTATTTTTTTTCAACAGCTAAATGCATTGCAGAACAAACACATACTGGTTCTCAAAGATGACGAACTAATGTGACAAAATTTAGACAAGATGCTATGGCGAAAATTGAAATAGAACACACACCGGAAAATTCGTTTTGATAGGAAGAGACGGCGAAAACCTATAGGTAGCGGAAAATCACGAAAATTATGATTATATTATTATTATATTAGAAAGCCTGTGAGCTGAGAGAAATTTTGCAATTTTTGAAACGATCGTTACTTTTTTATAGAGATTGAAGGAGCAGAAAGAACAAAGAAAATAAAAAAAAAATTTAATCTGTATACTCCGCGGATTTAATGAAATTATGGTGTCAACGTAACCCTCAAGAAATCAAAGAAGATTCTTCCAGTAGCGAGACCGAGTGTCACAATGTGGTAATTAGAAAGACCTAAAAACAAATATATGTAAAATCAGATTAGAAACACAATAACAGTATGTCAAAGGGAATCCATTGATACTGCTCCATATACACATATAAATATTTACGTGTAGATCGTCGGCTTGTAGGTGACACCATTCAATCTATGTTTGTTCCATCTCTTTTTATACTTTTCTTGTTCGTCCGCAATATACTCTCGATTTTCTTCTTGTAACTTAGAAGGTAATTTGTAACTTTCATTTGTTAGCATCAATTCTCGAATAGAACCGTCACCGAATCTTGGCACATGCCATACCACGTTTGAAAAAGTGTTTTATTGATTGTTTAATTCACGGACACGTTAATAAATCTCTCTAGATCTTAAAAATTTTTATTCCGATCTCTTGACTCATGAACAGCAATGTATCTTTTAAGCGCTCTACAAAGTGATTTGCCTGTGGATGTTTTCAAAGTGTTTTATTCCATGGACGTCACAAAGAGTCTGCTTCCGGGGCATGGGAGTATCGAATGTAATAGTCCACAACTTTATTCTTCGCTATAGTCCACTGTATATACATTCAGTCATGAAAATAATAGTACTCGGAAGTTCTCTTCCCATACTTCACCCGTGCCTTCTTCGCTCCTTGATCCTTCGGTATAGATACTTATTCTCGTCTTCTCCCGCGAGAAATCGACCGTGCCCATTTCCGCAGGATGTATCTCCGTTGTTATTCGTTTGCTGTTCTCAACATCCTCTGAGTCAATGTCCAATCCTGTACATTGTTCCTACTTCTGCCTGTCCAGTCTAAGTGCGTCTCTTCTTCTGGCGAGTTCTCTTGCTCGTATATCCGCGGGCAACAATCCGGCAATTGTTGCCGCGGCCTTCGCCGACGTGGTCGCCTACGCCCTTGCAGCCCTGACTGCAGAAATCCTTTGCGCTCCTATTATTTTCTTCGTCTCCTTGACTTTTAAAGAATCAGCCCATATCGGTGCTGCACACAGCATTGCTGGTTCTATCGCGCCCTTATAAATTGTCCCTGCCGCGCTTCCGCTGAGGCCCCAGGTCATCTTTGCGGCCGCGCCTATCTTGTTGGTCATTTCTCTCGCTTTACTCGTTGCATACTGGACGTGCTCCTTGAAGTTTAATTTTTTATCCACTATTACACCTAGATATTTAACGTTTTCTTTACAATAAATTGTCGCGCTCACCAATTTTAACGTTGGCCGCTGTTGGCCCGGTTTTCCGAAAAATAAACCCTCCGATTTGGTCGCGTTAAACGTTAGTTTATTGATCCCGCTCCATTCTAAAATTCGCGCTAGTGCCTCGTTCGCGTTGCTTATAAGTTTTAAATACTGCCGCGTCCTAACTAACAAAGTCGTGTCGTCAGCGAAAGCTATGATCTGACATCCCTCTGGTTACGCTAGCCGGAATATACTATCATAAAGAATGTTCTAGTATCCCGGGCTGGATCGCGATTCTTGAAGACATCCTCGCGTAATCTCCCTTGTTTGCTCTTAATTCCGGTTCTATAAAAGCTTTTCTATTCGAGAAATACGCCGCCGCCATCCGCATTAATTAATTAATTTCGCCGACAGTTCTTTCGATTTCAACTGACTCGCAATTTGTGGCCATCACGCGTGGTCGAAAGCCCCGCTAATATCAAACATTATAGCCGCGCTAGGTATACTGAACAGTGCCTGCCTAAAGTCATTGGATCTGTGAAGAACCTGCGGCCAAAGTCAAGAATGGACACCTGGTTCCTCCATCACGATAATGCTCCAGCTCACGACATGATTGAAACTTCTCGAGCACCCTCTCTACAGTCCAGATCTTGCTCCCTGCGACTTTGCACTGTTCTCGCATGTGAAAATGAAGCTAAAAGGGAGGCAGTTTTCCAGTGATGAGGACCTTCTGCGGGGTTGGGACAACGAGTGTGCTTTACTCCCTAGTGAAACTTGGCAGAACTGGTTTAAAGATTGGTTCCGGAGGATGGAGAGGTGTGCTGAGTGTAGAGGAAATTACTTTGAAAAAATTAAATAAACAAAGCTGTATTGCAAAACTTTCCTAGTACCCTTTGTAGTTATAAAAATATGTAGACTGAAAAGCATTTGTTGCTAAGCGATGTTAAAAATATCACTTTCTTCCGTTTGAGTTTTTCTATGTGGTAAATTATGATATGTATAGACAAGGAGGTTTATGAAGAATTAGAGTAGGTACTCTCAAAATCTTTTCTAACATGTGTATTTATTTTTAAGAGAGCTAGCATATTTATCTTTATATAGTAATCCTACACTTTTTATAAGTTATATTTGTAAATATTACATGTGATTTTCTGTTTTAGTAATATGTGGTCTATTTAGAAACCAGTATTCATGCAATGTTTGGAAGTATCCCTGTGATATGGTAAATACATTTAATGTGATTATTTGAGTTATAAACTCAATATCAATCAAATCGAGGGATTGACATAGTTGAGGTTGGTTTATTAATCTCTTTATATTATAGAATTGTTATTCCAGATGGTGTTTTGAACATGAATTTGAAAATATGTATCATCATTCTGTTATAAAAACAAACCAAAAAAACGTACTTTACGTTCAGAAGATTAACGGAAAATGTACGAATTAGCAATTCTCAAAGTCAAAAGCAAGATATGCACACTTTTATGCAACACGATTAGACTACGCGACCCGAAACTAATCGAAGACATAAATACTTCAAAACACAAAAAAATAGTGCAATAACATTAATAAACTCACGAAAGAAATAATTAAACAAATGAAACTACAAATTAAGCTATAAACGATATGAAATCATCATTAAACGCCTAATAATACTTAACGGACGTAATCTAGTAAAACACAATTTCAGTGATGGCATGAACGCACACGAAACTGGATACATAAACATTACATTACATAAACTTTGAAAATGGCAGCAATAAAATAACATGCGCAAAACTTGTAAATTAACGGAGACAAAAGGCGAGCGGATTTTGATGCTAGAAAATTAGGGCTAGACGATTATTTACTGCTGGATAATATTTACATTTACTGAACAAATTTTCCTACAACAAAAGAAAAGATATAAAGAGCTCGTCGGTCACAATGTTAGCACCTTTGTACAATTAGATTCAAGACTTGCAACGAATTCTGCTTGTTATTAACTGACGTGGCCTTCGCTTGAAGAAAGTCCATAACAATATTAAACACAAAAACCCAGTTGTGTGGTTTTCACAAAATATCTTTATGGAAAAAGTGTAACAATTGCTTCGCCAACACTATTTCAATAGTTTCAAGTAATGATAACTTTAAGCCTTTATTTTTCGAATGTAAAATGGTGAACTCTGAATTAAAAGAATGAGTACAAGTGTTTAGACGTACTCCATAGTTGGAATCATTTTTCTTTCGAGTAAAGCTTCTTTTGTGTACTGATATTCTTGTTTCCATAGATCTTCCAGTTTCACTCATATATGTATATTTTAGAGCAATAACCACAAGAAAGCTTATAGACTCCCGATTTGTTGTATTTATTTATTTTGTCTTTATAATTTTTAATAAATTTTCCTAACGTATTGTTAGTTTGAAAAGCAATATCTACATTATGTTTTTTAAGTAACTTACATATTTGTTTAAATTGTGGGCCTATGTAACACAACATGTTATACTTGTTGTTATCAATTAAATCACTCTTATAACCGTTATTAAGCGCAACTTGTTATACAATATTTACTTCTTTCTGAAAATTGTAAGTAGAAAGGGGAATGGTTAACAATCTGTGTATCATACTATTATACGCGGCTATTTTTTTAGTAAATGGGCGACAAGAAGAATTAGGTATAGTGGTATCTGTGTGGATTGCCTTCTATCCAAATCTGTAATCACCGCCGCTGTACGATGTACTTCATTTCGACGTCACAATGCCTTAATGTATGTGTCAAATAAGCAAATTATATCTACTTTATTTATAACTAAAGATCATCAATAATATCTTTAGGCGGAGTACTAGGGAATAAATTTTGATCGTTAAAAGAAATTAATATGCTCTTGCTATTTAATTTAAAGTTTTTTAATTTCCATACTTTTATTCTGTAGGTGAGGGTAAAATTACGATACTTGGGGATTACGCCGATCAGAAATATTGTAATTTTACTCCCACTTACAGTATTAAATATATTTTAATATGGTAGAAGAGATTATGAATTAATTATTTTTAAAAACGCACATTATCGCAAGTCCACTGGGAAAAAACATTTATTTAAAGAAAATACGGTCGAACTGTTGGAAAAGCCGTCACATTTACCCGTTGAGTATCTGTGCCATATTTTAAATTAAAAGATATGTAAGCACACCGAATATACTGCCAATGGGATAAGAATTAAAGTATTATACTTAAGAAAAATATATGTGTTACCATAGTGACACCTTAGAGTACGAAAGATTAATAAATACGTCTGCAACTCACATAAAGGGACTCGACCCTTCCCCTACACTTCTACTTAAGAAAAAAATATTAAAGTGTACTCTATACTTTCTAATATTGACTTAAATATGGATAATTAGAATAAAATAATTTTCTTAAAATAAATAACAATTTCTCAGTACAAAATTTTAATAATTATTTATTAATGTATATATATAAAAATAGATTTTAAAATATTTGTATATATGTATGTATATGGCCACAAAAATTACATTTGTATGTGTTTATGTAGTCGAAAATATTAAAAAATTTGTCTTAATCAATCTATTTTCAATTTTATAGTAGTTCTTTTGCTCTTGTAATAACTTCCCTCGAAATAATGACCCTTTGAATTTGTGAAGTGCCTTCGTATATTTGATAAATTTTGGCGTCTCTCATTAATTTTTCTACGGGATATTCACTATTAAATCCGTTGCCTCCAAAAATTTGTACGGCATCCGTTGCATTTTTATTAGCCAAATCTGCGGCGTAACATTTAGCTATCGATGCTTGTAGTGTATTCTTTATACCATTGTCAGTTTGCCAAGCTGCTTTCATCCAAGCCAGCCTTGAATTTTCAACTCCAATTGCCATATCTGCCAACATAAATGCCACCGCTTGATGATTAGCAATAGGAGTTCCGAAAGTTTTTCTTTCCAAAGAATATTTTAAGGCTTCATCTAAACAGCGCTGCGCTAAACCAGTAGCCCCAGCTGCAACCTAGATTTGGACAATTTTTAAAGTTTTTAATAAAATATTAAAACAATTTTAATTTAAAACAACGATTGTTAAACTGTAATGAAATACAATAACATTGTATGAAATTCAATATTGTACATCTTTGATTCACTTTAAAGCATTGCGCTTAACAAATCATACCTTCGAAATGTTCTTTTAAGAAAAAGCAGTTTATGGCGTTGTTGTATATATATATATATATATATATATATATATATATATATATATATATATATATATATATGTAGCAATATTGTACTATTATTACATTTAAACTGTCTTACTTGTTATTTCGATCACTTTACTATTTTAAATTATATTGTCTTCTTAATACAACAATAAGAGTTTACATTTAATTTTAGCCTATATTCTTTGTTATCAATCGTTACAATCGTTGAATATGTTATATTTATAAGCATATAATATTGGGTCTGGGAAAAAGTTCGTGGCGTTTTTTCAGTAAAATTCAACTGGTCCCCGCATGGCGCGTGGACGACTTCATTTAAACCGAATATGCTCCATTATTATCGACAATGTTTCGCCATTTTTTTGGTAGATCCATGATCCCATCGGTGAAAAACTTCTGTGGTTTCTGGTCGAAAAACTGAATCAAGTAGTTTTCACAGGCTTCTTTTGAAACCAACTTAATTCCATTGAGAGAGTTCTGCAGAGATCGAAACAGATGATAGTCAGAGGGTGCTATATCCGGACTGTAAGGTGGGTGCATCAAAACTTCCCAACCAAACTCTCTCAATTTTTGACGGGTCATCAAAGAAGTGTGTGGTCGGGCGTTGTCATGATGGAAGACAACACCTTTCCTATTAATCAATTCGGGCCGTTTTCTTTCAATCGCCTGGCGTAATCTCTCTAGTTGTGCACAGTAGAGTTGAGAATCAATCGTCTGACCAGTTGGAAGTAGCTCGTAGTGGACGATTCCCCTCCAGTCCCACCATACACACAGCATCACTTTTTTTGGCGTCAATGTTGGCTTAGCGAACGCTTGTGACGGCTCACCATCCTTTATCCACGATCTTTTACGCTTCCGATTATCGTACGTAATCCATTTTTCATCTCCGGTTATTAAACGTTTCAGAAACGGCTCGATTTCATTCCGTTTCAGCAGCGCATCGCAGATGTTAATTCGGTCCATCATGTTTTTCACGCTCAACTCATGAGGAACCCATACGTCAAGCTTTTTTTTGTAACCAGCTTTGTGTAAATGGTTCAAAACAGTTTTGTGGTCAATGCCTAGCTCCATGCCAATATCGACACTGCTGATATGCTTATCTTGTTGGACTTTTTCAAGAATTTCATCAGATTTTTCAGTGATTGGACGACCGGAGCGTGACTCATCTTTCACATTGAAATTTCCAGAACGAAAGCGAGCGAACCATTTCCGCGCAACAGATTTCGATAAAGTACCTTCCCCGTACACAGCACAAATTTTATCACAAGCCTGCGCAGCGTTCTTCCCCTTATCATAATAATATTGCAGAATATAGCGAAATTTCTCATTATTCTTCTCCATTTTCAAGTGCGAATAACTTTCCAACCACTGCACCGATTACAATGTTTCTACGCTCAAACTAACGTTCGGAAGGTCATCTAAAAAACGAGCCCTCGGTGGTGTCGCTGTGACTTGTTGTTCTTTAGTTATCGGCAACCAATGCCATCTATCGGGAAAAACGCCACGAACTTTTTCCCAGACCCAATATATGACGTCTGTCATATATTGCATGTATTTGTTTGTGTGCTACCAGCTTTTAAAGACAAAATAAAAAAAGTATGTCACAACAAATATAAATTAGGTAGTACTCACTATTATTAATTACATATGTACATGCCAGTATATACGTATTCATATATACATATATATATATATAAACAAGTATCTGCTGACCGACGACATGACTACGATGGCCGTTTCGTCTTTGTGTGTATATATAAATATGCACACACACACACACACGTGCGCGGGCGCGCGCACATATACACACAGCCAGCCATGCTCATACATATGTAGTAAGCACCCACAATTTTTATCAATTCTAGGTACAATATAAAGAATAGAATAAAACCACATTGGTAAACCTGTTATAAGTGTATATTGCACCACTTTAGACTTTAGTAGTAGCAAGTATTCTTCGCGGCATACTGGCCAGAAGATTGCATTCTTCCTTAGTTATCGCGATCCAAGATTTAACGATTTTGTGTTTTAACACTTATTTGGATAACATTTAAACTAGCCCATTTTCACTATACGTCACAAATGTTCAATGGGCGACAAATCAGGTTTCTGTGATGGTTACTCTAAAATCCGCTCTTGGCTTGTCAATTTTTGTTATACAGTTCAATAAGTTTTTGAATTCCGACGTCATAGAAATCTATCGCATATGAAGAAGCCCAATAATCCATGACTGTAGTTTGCATATTGTCGTCATTCAGTCGTTAACCACCAAGGAACTCCTTTAAATACCGAGGTGAAAATCACTAGGTGCAAGGTCTGGACTATAAGGTGGATGATTTAATTGTCCCCATCCAACCATAAAATCCACTAACAAAATGCCTTTCTTGTCCCAAAAGACAATTTCCATGATTTTTCGTGTTCAGATTGTCTGTTCGACTTTTATTCTGGTTGGTGACGAAGTATATCGCCATTCCATTGACTGTCGCTTGGGTTAAGAAGTCATGTGGGACACCTAAGCTGACTACCACAATTTTCGATTTCAGTTTCAATGAAACAATGGTGTACAAAACTGACCTTACATCTTGTGGAAAATCAATTGGTATCTTAGAAGTCGTGTATCGTTAGTCCTCTCAAATTTTGTTAAGGTTGTTGAATTTTCCCTGCTGACAAGTTTCTTATATCTCACAGTCGGCGGGCGAATCAATTTTCTTAAACGTTATAAACTTCTACAGATCAGCACATAGACAAACGATATGACTCTAATGGCGTTTAAACGCGCGCACAGCATGCTGGAGCAAACGCGCATGCATGCTACGGCGATCGCGCGTCAGTTTATGTACGTACAAATTCAAATAAGAAAGCTTACTTAATTTACGATAAAATGTAAGACCATTCGAGCTGAGCTTTTCTTTTTCTATATTTTCACTGCTTTATTTTTTTACTAGCCATTTCCTTCCATTCGGGATTTCTTTGTTGCATACTACCTCTGCTTGCCTCTCCTATTTTTTCCTGGCATTTCTATTTTGTAAACTTTTTTCGTTAATATTTAATTTTTTTTTATACAATACACTTGCCTCTGTTAGATTATTGCATTTATACATTTCAATTAAATTTCTCTCTTCATTTGTTATGTTTTCCTCTTCATAATTTATAAAAAATTAATTTAGATAGTGTTCATTCTACTTTTGAAATGTGATTTTCGCGATATTAAACATTCCTTCCTTGTTCCACATTCTTATGTTCATATTATTTTCGTACGGGTATTTTTACCGTAGTTTTCCAGGTGCGACACTGTTTAATTATCTGCTGAAGATGACAACTTAATTGTAGAAATACGTATACAGAATACGAATATTAATGTGGCAAGGAGTTATATATCAACCTTCAGTGATTATGTTAATCAACCATAGGCTCCATCAAAATTAACCACCGTCTTTAACTTATTTTTTCATTATTTTTTCCAGAACCTTATCAATCACGCTTAATAGAGTTATAGCTCTCTGGTTAATTTGCACAATTTTTCTTGACTTCTCATTTATAAATCGTGCATTTCCATCCTTAGATAATTTTTTGTATAACTTCATTTGTTAGTTTTGCTAAAGCCTTTTTTTTAATATTTATCTTTAAACTTCGCTGCTCCCGGGTGCTTTACCCATCTCTACTCAATCTAGTAATTTGTTGTGAGTGAGCCTCTCATATGCTATAGAGCGTTATACGTTGAGAATGAAGTACTGCAGGGTCTTCTATTTTTTGCTATTTGTAAGTAATAGATGTAGTAACTTATACATACAATTTATTTTTACTGAAACAAACGCTGCCAATTATCATACGTTAAATAAAATAGAAATGTGGTTACACAAGAAAAATATTGTGATAAAACAGAGAATATCAAAGGGAAATTCTTGGTGTAGAACATAAGACATAAATGTTATTAAGATTATCACTAACTGAGATAGTGTAGACACAAAAGAAGCAAATTATTAAAGTGAACAATGCAACGTTTAAATTTAAAGATATTTCGTTGAAACTATATGGAACTTATTAACTTTCACAAGCTATAGATCCTGTTAAATATTTATCCTTTACTGTTGAACAAGAAATGTGCTGTCGATGGAGATACATGTTCAAATTCTTTGAGAAAATCAGAAATTAAACAGAATCATAACCAATAGCGGTTTAGAGATCTTCTTTTTGGTTTTAAAATTTAATAATTTATGTGTTATTTAAATATTTGATAATCAATAGTTGACTATATACCAGTTTGTATTACATGTTTCCTAATTGTAGTAGTAATACATATAATTTTAACGAGTTTAATAAAGTGCCATTAGTAAACCTTAACAACTTAATTTATTATTACCGTATGGTACTTTTACAGATCTGCAAATACATTTTTAAGTTTAGATAAAAATTTAGGTACAAATAATATTTTTATTATAAAACTATTAAGAATATGCATATGAAACAACACAAACGGGAGTTTATTATTAGATAATGTTTCTAAACTTATAAGATGTCATTATATTCATAATTTGCTGAATATCCCAATTTGAATAATACTTAGTTCTGAAACTTAACACACAGACAACCGCTATAAGATCATGTTCATCCAATATTCTTGTATAATAATAATTAAGAGTGTCTCTCAATATTAATAATAAATCTTCCACATAGCATTTATATTTTCCAATAGTAATACCGATGTTAATATTGGTATTTCGGTATTAAACATGTTTAACAACAGTATTAAGATCGACCAGTATTGTAAGTACTACATCTAATCATTTGAAAGACGACAATTCTTCACGTCATTGACGAAAACTAATGTTTTGACTGAAAAATAATTATTATTAAATCAAAATCAATTGCAATTGTAGAGTCCCATTAAAAAAATTATGGTATAAAAACGTAAACATTAGTTTTCATGATCAAATTTCAGGATTTCATGAATAGTGAAGTAGAACACCCAAAGGTATAATTTTAAGGTCGCACAATAGAACACAGAACACAAATATCGAATGCAAGATCATTTGAAACAATTGATTACCAAAAATTTATCTGAAATAGATGATTGTTGACAATACTACACACTTATTTTGCAAAACTAATGATATACCGTGCAATCAATTAAATTTATAATTAGGGTAGGCTGTGAATACTACAACTTAATTAAGAACATATTATAAATCCTAAATGTGATTTATGCCAATACAATGTTACATCAAATTATAATTTTTAACTTTTACAAGGCATTGGAAAACATCATAACCTAAAATTATTGGTCAACATTTCTGACAGTACATAATTTTTTAAGCAATGTTTGTAGTAAAACGCAGAGTCTACACAATTACGAATTTAAAAGATTTCGCAATACTTTTTACATTGTTTTTCAAATAGACAATTTTGTAATGTTTATTTTATATTAAAAACTGAGATTTTACGAGTGTGCCCATGTGCGCGTGTGCGTGCATGTACGTAGTATATAGAAATACATATGCACACATATAAATACACATGAGGATGTTTGTTAGTATAATAATATTGAACTTACTGGCGGTCGTGTTTTATCGAATGTCGTCATAGCTATTTTAAAACCAGCACCTTCACCTATTAATACATTTTCGGCCGGTACTCTAACATCTTCGAATGTGATTCCTCTAGTATCAGACGCTCTTTGACCCATATTAAATTCCTGCAAATGAAATATATATTAATGAACTTATCTTAAACGCACCTCCAACAAGAGAAATGCCTTGATATGAATGATTGTGAAAATAAAAGAGTATGCAAAAAATGTCTAAAGCCGTTTTTACGAAGCGTTAATATATTTCCAATTACACGTTTAAATAAAATTTATGACCTTAAAATTTTTATAACAATACCTAGAAAAAAAAAACGGATATTAAATTTCTTTTATAACTATGGTACACGAAATTATGTGCTAGTCATGCAAACATCGCTCCTTGGCCAGGAAGGCCCACTAAGATTAATGATAACAAAGTAAAAGCGTTGAGTTGAAGCCTCGACGCACGAGTCGAAAGATTGCAGAAACATTAAAAACATCTCTCATTCAAGGGCTTACGACCATATGAAAAAGCTAGAATATGTCAAAAAGACCAATATTTGAGATTCCCATGAACTCAAAGAAGTTTACTTGACGGCGCGTATAAACATTAGTGGCAGAAGAAAACGAACCTTTTTGTGACTGATTGGCGATGACTTGAAGATTCGCCTTACATGTCACCAAATGAATATATACATCATTTATCAAAAAAAACAATATGCTCTCAGTGTTATGGGATTTTGCAGGTGTCGTATTTTTCGAACTCCTACCAAAGAATGAAACAATTAATTTAAGTGTGTGCTGTTGGTAGTTGAACAGTTTGATCCGTAACTTTGCTCTGCGTAAAATTGCATGTAAACTAAGATTTAACATAAGATTTGCATCCAAAAAAAATGAAAATCATTACCTTGGCCATTGTCTTCTTTGGGGAAGGAGAACCGCTGTGCCGCC
This sequence comes from Dermolepida albohirtum, assembly GCA_031893035.1. NCBI lineage: Eukaryota > Metazoa > Arthropoda > Insecta > Coleoptera > Scarabaeidae > Dermolepida > Dermolepida albohirtum. Next base: position 124,782 of record JAVIWB010000554.1, on the reverse strand, counting down.
TATTTTTAGACTGCTGGTTTATTTTGGGCATATAATGATGAACCCAAGTCTACCTTGTTTTTTTGAAAGAGTTCCGAACACTTTCTTCTTTAACGGTTGTACAATATATTTGAACTAACGAACCCATTTAACAACAGTAGAAAATGAAGGAGTCGAGTTCTTCAGACCATTCTTTATCTCATTATGAATATTTATTGCTGATAAACCTTTTAAGAAAAAGCACTTAACGACGACTCAAATTTTAACACCATCTATCTCGTCAAAAACTCCGAGACGCTCTTAATTAATCCAATAAGGAGAAAACTTATTGCGGTATTACAAAAATAGTCTGAAACAGTACCATCTCGCCATTCCATGGACTCTTCAGCCTATGGTCGTACAGATGTTTCAGTCGAAGAAAATAAAAGTTCAATATTGAAAAACAGTTTAAATGAATATTCAGTGTGAGCTCCTTCATCTTCGATACGTAACGCAATTCTCCTCTTGATGTCATAGAATAAATTTTGTTGTAATTGTCTTACAAACATTTCGGATGGCTTCAGTAAGCTGTAAGTAGTCTATTTATTAGGTATGGATAAATGAAATAATCTAGGATTATTATATTTGGAGACCGTGGCGAGGTCTGATATGCGATTGTCAAAAAACCCATGCAATAATTCCATAGTTTCACTTGTCTTATTGGTTTTGCATTATTTTGAAATATCCCTCATTTAGTTTATGGTCATATATTTGACTTGAAAGTTGTTATAATAAATTATTTCGATATCTTTCCGCATTCACGCTATCATTAAAGAACATCGAACCGATAATTCATCTACGAGAAACAGCAATCCAAACACCTCCTATCTTTTTAGGAACGTAGAGGTATATCGATAAATTTATATGGATTTTTGCTAGAACAGAAGATGCGCGTTATTCGTTTATTGATATACCCTAATAAATGCTATTCAACTTAAGTGCTATAATACAATGAAAAGTGAGAAATAATGAATACATATACAATTTTGAATGGACTAATTTTAAACATCTGAAAGCGCGCGCAAAACAAAGTTAAGTACACAATTTATACATATATATATATATATATATATATATATATATATATATATATATATATATTCGAACGAAGGTTCTCGCGGTTGTAAGTATGAGTAATATATTCTCGGGCACTCCGCGATCAGCGACTCCTGAAGATGATTGAGATGTCATCGAAACGTCGAGTCGCCGATTCTTTCGACAACTTCTGTCCAATATCATGGAGAGCACGAGAATTGCAGCCACTGTCATAAATAATGGGTGATTCGTTATGATGAACTTTTTTCAATAGCGATTTTTTGACAGATAAAGCGTGAGTCGTGTCAAACTTTCACGCTATCTTAGTTAAGTATTGTGTGACATTTTATTGTGGAAAAACTCAGGCCGGCACAGCGTCTACGAATTATTCAACCGTATTACGAAAATCAGCGCCTCACGAGAAACGTGTTTCATGCGTTTAGAGCAACTTATGGTCTACGTAATCGGCCCACCGAACGCACAATTCGCTATACCATCGAAAAATTTGAAACCCTATTTTCATGATTGGATAATACGTGACCAAATAGACCACATCTGGGATGTAGTGAAGAAAATATGACGATGATAGCTGAGTGTACGCGATGATCGTGAAGAATCGATTCGCCGTAGATCTCAACAGCTTGGCTTATCATATGCCATAATTTGGCGTATTTTACGTTAGGATTTCGATTAAAAGCATACACAAAAATCTTGAAGAAGACATTTCTAGCTTAATGGCACAATTGCCATACTTAGAGTGAAGAGCAACCCGAAGAGGTTCAAGAGCTGCCATTACATCCAAACAAAACATGGTTTATGTGGAATCATCGGTCCATATTTCTTCAAAAATGAAGACGTCGCAACGAAACTGTGAATGGCGCCCGTTATCGCGCCACGATAACGTACTATTTGCTACCTAAAATTGAAGCCCATGATCTCGACGGCATTTGGTTCCAACAAGACAGCCTACTTGCTACACAACCCGTGAACATTTAATTTCACGTAATTGACCTGTGCAATGGTCGCCTAGATCATGTGATATCACACCTTTCGACTTTTTCTTTTTGGGCTACGTTAAATCTAAAGTCTAAATGGATAAGCCAGCTACGATTCAGTAATTGGAAGTCAACATTACTCGCGTTATTCGCCTAATACCACTTGAAATGCTCGAACGCGTCATCGAAAATTGGAACTTCAAAATGGATCATGTTAGGCGCAGTTACGGCCAACATTTAAAGGAAATAATTTCTAAAAAATAAATCTCATGAATGGTTCTTTCGTATGATAATAAAGAATACCCGATAAAATAGAAGTTTTTTTTCAATTTTTGAAAAAAGTGCCTCCAAATGAATTACCCTTATAATATAGACTATTCAATTATACTATCGCATAATGAACGTATTAATATATTAGTGAACAGAAAAGGCGTGAAAAATTGTTGAAGGAAAGAAAAGACATGGGAATTCAAGAAATATCAATGTGAATTAATATTAGAAATTGCTATGTAATTAAAATTTAAATGTGTGACTATACTGAAAGATTAACTTCCATTTTATTTTTTTACATGCTCTTTTAATGTTTTTTTATAGCTGATATTTTTACTTCTTCATGTCTCTGACAAAAACCTAAGATAACCTAAAAATATGGTAAAGTAAATACATATTTCATTAAAAACTGAAAGAAGTTGTCAAAAAGCGAAAGAAAAACACAAGAAAACAGGTGAAAAGTTATTAATAACAACAGCAATTAATAAAATATTTATAAAACTGATTTATTAGGTGAACTTTCCTTTTTGGGTAATGTTAACTCTATGTAAAGATAGGTATGTGTGAAGAACTTTTTTAGACAATTATTTTAAATTTTTTTTTATTTTAAATAAAGTTTAATCGTGAGAAGAACATGATATTTGTTTTACTCGCTGCAAGTTCCAACGCATCGTTTTATAACCATATTTTTGCTTTTTTTATTATGGCTGAGATATCTTTTGTAAGTTATTCTTCGTTCTTGTGAACCCTATATATAAAAATGTCATCTGCGTATTGTATAATGTGTATTCCAGAACCAATTTCATAGTGGAAGTCGTGTGTATATACATTAAACAATGTTGGGCTTAAACTAGATCCTTGTAATAATCCGTTTGACAATAATCTAGGGCCAATCTTTCTGTTTTTTTTTTGATCTAACAAAAACATTTAAGTTACGAAAGAGATCCGTTATATTTTGGGAAGCTTATGGAGGTACGCCAATGTTATTCATTTTATCTTCTAAGATATTTAAATCCACGCAATTGTAAGCATTTTTTAAATCTAAGAATACACTTCCAACTGTCTCACGGACACGTGAGGGCAATTTGAATACCTATCACGAGTTCTGTTAAGGCATCGATTGTACCCTTAGATCTTCTAAAAGCGAATTGATGAGTTGGTAGAATATTATTACTCCAACCACCAATCCAGCCTACCCTTAATAATACGCTCATAAATTTTTTTATGCACGACGTAAGTGCTATCGGCTGATAAGATTCAACTGAATTTGCATTTTTAGCTGGTTTTAGAATTGGTACTAGTGCTACTTCGTTAAGCACATCAACTTTTTCATTTTTCAGCCACATACCATTAAAGGCCGCAAGTACATTTTCTTTGTGACTATTCGGCAAATGTTTTATTAATGTATAGCAACTGTCGTCCAAACCTGGGGCAGTATCATTTATATCATTTAGAATAATATTCATTTCGTTTAAGCTGAACGGTTGCAAAATAAAGTGTTTGTTCAATTATTGATCTTATTGACTTCAGGCGAGACAAAGTCGGATGTTAAGTTACCTAGGAAAGTTTTGGCCTGACTATCTGATAGTTTTATATGGTTGGCAGTTGTTTGGTTAAAGCTTCTATTGTGTTCCAAACCTGAGAATTGGGCATGTCTTTAGTTAAATTGTTACAGAATGCTTTCCAACTGTTTTTTTTCTTTTGTTTCAAAAATGTCTTAGAATACGCGGTTACTTCTCGATGTTTTATATAATTTTCTAAAGTGCGGTTTGCATTAAAATGTTTAAGCGCTTGTTTTTATTTATGTTTAATTTCTGAACAGTCATTATCTCACCATATTGGTGTTATCTTTTTCTTAGGTACATATGGCTTCTTTACTGTGAAAACTTCGTCCGCTGCATGTCTAATGCTACGAATACAAAATTCAATTTTCTCTGTAGTATTTGTACTTGGGCTCCGAGGATAATGTTTTGATAGATATTCAGTATACCGCTCTATTTTATTTTGATCGATGTTCCATTTACGCGTCGGATATATTGTGTCAGTATTATCATTTTCATATATTAAATTCATAAGTATGGGGAAGTGATCTGATGTATAAGTGTCATCTAATACCCGCCATTTTATTCTTTATCCTAAATTATAAGTGCATAAAGTTAAATTGGGAGCAGATGGACAATGATTCGGACGAGAGATTCTAGTAGGTGACCCGTCTTTTAAAAAAAATGCACTCGACTATGTCTATTGCTTTCAACAAAATATTACCAGCATTTTCGTTTTTCCCCGAGCTGAAAATACTATGGTGAGCATTAAAGTCGCCGCATACTATAAATGGTGGTGTCATTTGTGAGAAGAAATCAACGTATTCTTCGCACGAGATATGAGTTTGACCGGTACGATAAATAGAAAAAATGGAAAATTGAAATTGTTTCAGTTTAATCCCACAATACATGAATTTATCATTGATTTTACATTTGAAGTCAATATCATAATCAATTGTTTTTTTAACTAAGATAGCAACTCCAGCATATCTATCTTGGCGATCTTGTCTGATAACGTTATAATTTTTAAATTGATATTCCAATTGTGGTTTAAACCACGTTTCGCAAATAACAATAATGTGAGGTTTATATTCTGCTACAATACAATCTAAACTATGTCTTTTGGCAACAAGTGCCTGGGCATTCCACTGAAGAATATTTAAATTATGTGTTGAATTGAATTCTAACAGAGAGAAGAAGAGTCAACATTGTAAGAGTATTCACCCATTGACGTAACTATAAAGTTTATTAGCTTAAGCTGACTCTGACATATCTGTTGAGTAGTCTTGTAAGATGCTAAATTCAAATTGATCACTATCCAGTCGTAACCCTGATTCACTTGATGAGCAGTAAGCTTTCTTAATTTTTTTAAAAAGACGTTTTAATCGTGATCTCAAGGTATTGTTCTTAACCGTATGAATAGATTTAATGAGTAATTTAAATACTTGAATCGTATTTAAATTTAACGATTCAATAATTTCCGTAATATCTTGTTTACCTTTGCTCATTGTTAAAAATTTACAAAATTTATTAAAATCGACACCGTTTACATTTTTCTTTTTAAAAATATTTTCTATTTCTGATAGGTCATCAGTTACTGCGACATTAGTTTTTAATTTTTTCTTTAAACACGGTTTTAAAAATTCTTTATTATTCCCTACAGTATTTGCCTCTTCTTCCGAGTGAACGTTTTGACATTGCGATTCATCACGGACGCTGCTGGTTTCCGATTCATTTGACGTAGAAGCTGGGCTTTTCATCGTGTTTTTTGATTCAGGAGGCTTAGCTATAATTTCCCCTTCTACTTTACCTATATTGCTTTCCGTTGTAACCTTATTTATTTCTTTATCTGTCGGTATATCATAGACTTGCGCAGTAACAACTGTTTTATTTAAATGGTCTTGACTGTTATCAGGACATTTATTATTATTATGTTCCTCTTTCTTGCATATGAAGCATTCTATTTGATCGGTTGTTAAAAAGATTCGGAATGAATTAGCCTTATAATGCACTACGATTGAGTCAGGTATGCTATCTCCCGTGTCTAGCGAAATATAAACCTGTCTCCGAAAACTGAAGACATGTTTATACTCAGGCAAGCTAAGACCTGCACTTATAAAACTAATGGACGACACAACTTTTAAACCCAGTTTCTTCAATGAGTCATATAATACTTCATGAGGGTGATACATTAGATAATATTATTCGCTTGGCTGGTGAGACTAAACGCCGTGCAGTAATAAATTTATCCCTCAAAATAATTCCTCCGTATGTTGCCATGAACTCGTTGACAATTTGTTTCGATGATAGATAAATGCATATCCCAATAATATATTCATTTTTCTGAACACCATCTATCGCGTCCAATATTAATGCCTGTTCCCGTTTAGGAAAATTAATTTTATTTGCGCTTGTTTTTACCACAGACGCAAAAGACTGTGTACTTACATCCATCTCAACATTGTCATTTAATTCAATATTTACGTTAACGTTGCTGTTAGTACCCTCCACACCTCCGTCCGTGGAAATGTTAGGGCTATCGATAGATATCTCATCCATCGCATATATCAATACACCAAACCACACTTCTCTACTCCAATTTTAAAGCAGAACCCCCCCCCCCCAATGCGCCGTGTGCGCATAGAGAGGAGCAAAAAATTTTAGCAAACTATTTACATATACGACACCAATATTAATAATAATAATAAAAAAATAAAAATCAAATTTATTAAATAGAAACTTAACCAAATTCAAAGGGAGAAAAATGAAAATAAGCTTATCTTATCGACTACTGCTTCCAGTCACACACCTTCGTATAAAACCTTCTTTCACAGAATAACACTATATTAACCGGCGCCACTGATACGTGTTCACACATCTGCTATCACGGGTCGACCCAAAGTGTGCTTTCTCAGTTTTAAAACGCTATTATATCATATTTCTGTATTTCTATATATATTTTATGTCTTAATTAATTTATGTGTTATTATTTCTATAAACAACGTTAACTACATAAAGACATACTTATAATAGAAACTTCATATCTTCAGAACTCGAAGTGTGGCATAACGTAACTCGATCTTATTATAACCCGAGGTATAATGTAACGTAACGCCGCCTTATTATAATTGACCAGCTCCTTCGAATCTGTCTATCGACTTATAAAACTTTTCACTCTGTATAGCTGATCGTAACAAGTGTAGTTCAATATCACAAAAAATTAGTATTTACATTGTTGTAGCGTTAGTCTGACGAGGAAATTTAAATATGAATTGTTATAATGTAATTTTAATATCAGAATTTGTTGGCAATTTCGTCATAAAACAAGGGCTTACTACTTACAAAAGTTTCGACCAATAGAAATGTGCTTTACGCAATATGAAATTGTATCACCGACTATTTTTAGTTAACGTTATTTTTAATTCACGTACGACACTCAGTGCCGTATTTGTTACCAGTAATATAAACATCAGCTAATATATTTGTAAATAAACCTTGTATATACAAATTATATATCTAGTATATTGAAAAAGTAATGCGGCCCCTGGTCAAAGTTAAATGTTAATACTATTTTCGAAGGCGGATCAATACATCCCCATTTCCAAATATATAAGCTTGTCATGTTAATTGTTTCCATATTTTAAAGTGGCGAAACGAATTCGCCCTAAAAGGTAGTTACTGGTATTTAGCCATGTTCAGGGGGACCCATCACTTTTTCAACAGACTACATATGTTTTATTGATGGGTAAATTTCGTATTTCTTGATTATGAAATATTGCTAACCTTTTGTGTGACAGAAAAAAAATCGGAAGGTTTTTTTTGTTAAATAAAAGTATATAACTTACTTTACGTCCAGGAGTAACTCCTGGTGTATCTCGCTCTACAATAAATCCTGTAAATGCTTTACCGGCTGGTGCTTTCGGATCGGAATCAGTACGCGCTAAGACAAAGTACCTGTAAATTAATTGAGCGATAAGTAGTACACTTATACTTGTTTTTATTATAGTATAAGTAAGATATAGCACAAGAAATACAACTTACATTTTATTAACGTTACAATTAATTTTAAGTATTTATTTCTTTCCCAAGTTCAACTAACCAAGATATTAGTAATATTATATTTATAATATGTTGGAATAGACATTTTTGCATATTCCTCTGATTAAAGTATATTACACAAAAAATGCCATAGAAGAAAAAAAAACATATATTTTGTTAAATATAGACAGTTTTGGATCGACAATGTGTGCCTAAGAAATTGCTATAGTTATTATTGTATAATGTCTAAATATTAAAAAAAAAACAGATATATTAGTGTTGTACATCAAAGTATTTGTTTTCTAATGCTCTATCACATATGTATATGAAAGTTGCTCTAGATTGTAATTGAAAATTCGAAAGTTTACCTGCACCTCGGCGAATATTTTAAAATTTCGATTGCATAACGCGAAATAAATGGCGCTAAATACATATGTTTATTCAAAACAAAGAAATTTATAGTGTGATAAAATATTGCAAGGTAATTCTATTAGAGTAGGTACTGATCGTACTATAGTATGTACAAATATAATACCTAAATTCCATAAAAATAACAGCATTGTACTTAAAAGAATTGAATTTATTCAATGGAAAAATGTATATATTTGAACAATTAGATAACAAATAATTAGTCTGCCTCGTAGATGCATGCATCTTGTTTAAGACAGATACTGTATTTACTATGATGAAGCATTAATTTATGAGTTCGAAAACAATGATAACGTTATCATAAGTAATGTATTGAAAAAGACGAGTAAATAAGGTTTTTCTAAAGATATAGCTGGATTGTTTAGAGTGGCTGCAGTTACTATTAGTGTGTTTATCATTTTACATTTGTGTCAAAATGGTAATAATAAACACGAATATCATTTATTTGTTTATGATAACATATAACTTTTCTGAAAACAAACAGACTATACCCAATCGTGACGAGCAAGAACTACACATTTTATGTGAGTTGATAACGAGAAGTATGGATGATACGAGTTATGAAATAGAGAGTTACATTTCATCACAATACGTTGGTGAATTTCAACCGCCCGCTCTTGAAGACCAACAAGAGTTTTTTGATGAAGAAGAAACGTCGTGTTTAGATGATTCTACAGCAACTATTACTTGAGATTACAAATACAATGCTGTTGATTACTGGAAAAATGGAAAGAAAAATCGTTTCTCTCTATCTACCGTACAGAGCAAATATAGGAAAGTCCAATCAATCTCGCAGTTTTATAGGTGGGAGAAAGCGTTAGAACAAGGAGGAACTAGAAGAGAAAAATTGTTGAAAATATCGCCCTCGGTGTTTAATAAATTTGCTCGGGCTATTGAATAGAAAGCTATTATTCCTACGTAGGTGGGCAATCTAAGCCTCTGCTGTAGTTCATGTTGATTTTAAGGCAACAAAAAAGTGGATGCTACACTTCATGAGGGCTTTGAGAAAAGTTTCGAGAAAAATTAACAAATTTATAAGTAGATCATATAGGACCAGTACAGACGAATTGCAGAATACTGTAAATAATTTTGTAAATGAAGTAAAACCACATACAGAACATCATGGCAAGGAAAATGTATATAACACGGATGAAAGTGGTTTTCTGCTAAAATTGGATTCAACTCGCACTTTGGCTCTGCAAGATCCTAAACAAGTCCATGCACTGGTATAATCCGTGTCATCAACAACTCACAGCTACGCAATTCTATCAATAACTTTTCCCGTAGGTAAACTTGTTTTTCCTTTATTAATTTGTTTTAAAGGAAGGAGGAGGATTTCATCCACATATCACGAATCCTTATTTAAGTCTGCAAATGTAGTGATAATAACATTGTCCTCTGGAAAATTAACATTCGAGCTATTCACAAACTGGTTCGTTCATAGTTGTATTTTTGCAAAATACAGGTGAGCACAGGGTATTACTGCTGGATTTATGGACAGGCCATCTTGTCCATTGTCCATTTATTCAATGACCATTGTCCTGCTACGGTAAAACAGACAGTTGCCGTTAATCAAAGAGAGTATATATATATATATATATATATATATATATATATATATATCGGAATGACCGGATATTTATAGTTTCCAAGCTTGAAAAGGTTTTGTAAAAACGTATTTATTTGCATATAATAAGGTACAAAAATGGATACAATGATGATAAGCCGAACCAGTTTAAATATTCAGTAACTTTTGCTTTTGGAAATCCAGACAGTGTCCTCGCTTCCAACATTTTTTGAAGAATTTTATTTTCACTAGGTGTATTGTTACTATTTTGGCATGTGGATGTATTGTGCAAATAAATAAAGAAATACGTACATGTTATTTTCTCCTTTAGATATATTCATTTATTTTCAATCAAATGTCTCACGGCTATAAATAAATGATTGTTAGTCGGACATATACACGTGTGTAATATGTATAAACAAATTGGAATATATGTATATGTATGTATATATATACTTATATATATATATATATACAGACTTGTTCATTCTAGAATTAGATATGCGCTGTCCACAAGTGGAAAGAGTGCAGTTAGGTTAAAGCGCGCGAGAAAGGAGGATAGAATATCTCTCACCACACCACAGTTCGTGTGTGCGTGCGCTGCTACGATAAACCTCCCCTACTGATAATCAAAATAAGTCATTCTTGTTAAAGCCGTTGCGGTGTACTAAGCATTTATTATTTTACTTTTAAAAATGACTTATACACACGAAGAACGAATACAAATTATAAAATGGTACTATGGTGGCCATAGCGCACAAGAAATTGTTGGGCGATTTGTTTTTTCGTTTGAAAATAGACCCGTACCGACTGTTCAGACTGTTTTGAATATTGTCCATAGGTTAGAGAGTACGGGATGTTTGAATAGCTGCCAAAACTGTATTCACTTATTTGACGAAGATCAAGCTAGAATTCGTCAGTTACCTGAAGAACGAGAACAGAGGGAAATCGAGGTGTGCAGTATTGTTGAAATCGAACCTTCTTATTCTAGTAAACAAATATCTGAAGTAGTTGACGTAAAACCTCTAACAGTTCGTCGTATTCTACACTAGTATTTTTAAAAGTTTCTTTTAATTATTTCATTGTTTGAAAATCTTTTTAATTTTTAGAATTTTCTATTTCATTTATTTCAAGAATATTTTATTAGTTTCACGCCAAACGGCAAAACATTTCAAGAAAATAGCCATGTTTGAAAATCTTTTTAATTTTTAGAATTTTCTATTTCATTTATTTCAAGAATATTTTATTAGTTTCACGCCAAACGGCAAAACATTTCAAGAAAATAGCCATGTTGCATTTTATTAAAAGATTCAAATAAAATGCATCAAATAATTTATACAATTCAAAAATGTAGGTACGTATTGTCAATGCATAATGATTTACAGCCCCGACCTACACACATCATGTCGCTGGTGAAGACTGATTTCAGACATTCTCACGCGCAACACGCGAGATAGTAGGGGAAGTTGTTTGCAATACAAAAGTGGGAGAAAACGAAACTGCCAGTGAGAGATATTCTATCCTCCTTTCTCGCGCGCTTTAACCTAACTGCACTCTTTCCACTTGTGGACAGCGCATATCTAATTCTAGAATGAACAAGTCTGTATACACATACATATATACTGTAACAAATAAATGTTTTTACCCCACGTTATTGGGTGTCAAAGTGTAATAAAATTTTGCAATATAATACTTAAGTCTCATGTTAGAAGCCAAAGTAAGTAAGTAATATTTAATTGATGTCACACGTTGGAAGTCAAATATGTAGTATCTACTCTTTTAATTTTTGAAAACTAAGAAAAAATAATGCTCCAGCTTAATTGAGACTTTCAAAATCCCAGACGACAGAAGAAACTAATCTAACGAATTGTTTAAATCCTAATATTAATAAATAAATTATACTATAATTAGACTTGAAAAATAAATCAAGTTTTTATACAAAAAAAATCAAAATCAATTTAATAAAATACTGCGACGACTTTTATAACAATATAGACAATTATTTCATAAATGCCTTACAGCTATTAAAATTAAAATAAATACTTAACTATTTTTAAATAAAAAAACATAAATACAATCCTCATAAACAAACGTAAATAAAGTTTTAATGTTATAACCCTTATTTCAAAATCTATTTTTCCAAGAAAAAAAATATAATAGTAATTAATTGCGACAACTAATTATAATAAAACAAATAGTGTGGAATCTTGTTAAATATGGATAAGCCAATATAATAATAATATTATTATGTAATATTAATATGTAGATATGTTTATTTCCCTGAATTAATAATTCAATTAAATTTATATTAGTAGTATATAAAAACTAGATTATGCCTTTACTAATCTTAATAGATTAACATCTTATGTTTATATGAATATAGTTTATAAATTAAATATTTATTTAACTAATTTAGGCCTTTCTTTGTTTATTTAAGGTATCTTAATAATTCTGTACCATGATTACGTAAGTTTTGATCAATATTTACTTCAGCTACTTATTGTAAATCGACGAATTTTGTCTTTTATTGATGGATAGTTAGATGTCCAGACACATGTCTTTTAATAGCCTGGTTCTTTCTACAAAGGTGTAAATAGGATCGGGAATTATATATAGGATAACGAAGATAGTGGATGTAGATTTCTAGAGGTCGTACATTTCATCAAGGATGGTGGCCTAGTATAAATTAAATATTAATTGTCAATAATAACTATTATTGGCATAATACATATATATATATATATATATATATATATATATATATATATATATATATATATATATATATATATATATATATATATGATATTTTTAAAACCTCTTATAGGACAATTTAGATATGGCAGTCTTTGTGTGCAATTATTTGGGAAAATAGTTGTGTTAGTGCTAGAATTATTAGATGTGATTTATAAATGATTTTCCAGATCTAAAATACGATGCTACAAAAATAATATCTTCAGTGTGCAACAAACTTTTGTTTACAGAGCCAAATTTGATTGTAAAAAATACATAATAGAAATATAAAAAGTAACGGAAATGCCTACGATTTTCTTTTTGATTTTTATGCTTAATAATTGGAAAACTGTTAGCATTGACATCTGAAACGAGGCTTGATCAATTCCACCAATTTCAATAGCTGACATATTTTCGGACACGGTGAAATAAAAAATACGTCAGCAAATTGCAAACGTAAACTGATACGAAATGAAAACAAAATTTGCAATGAAAACTTGGATAAATGCTCAAACTACATCCAGGCAAAGATGATATTACGAGGATCGTCACCGTTAAAACAGTCAGTTGTATAGTTAAATGTGCAACACAACAAGTGTCTGTTTTGCATATGCCTTCCCAAGAACGGTAAACAGACGTTTAGTGTTAAAAGATATTCCATTTTTCAAATGGGCGCCATATTCAGCAAACTGAACAATAATAATTGATTTAATCATATTTATGCATGTACATTTCACTAATTATATACTTGCCCTGCAGAAGGGGATACAAATTGATGGGGCAGAAATTGATTAATCAACAAGAATTTCTAATATTTAAAATGCTAGATTGAAAGGAGATTTTTATGTCATATGTCCCCACTACTGGGCTACAATTACCAATCCGTTTTTCATGTAAAATGTTTGTTTACATTTTGGTATATTGTAGACTTACTTTTGAAGCTGTATAAATAAAGAACATTGAAAAACTAGTAAGCTTAATAATTTGTTCTAATTGCAAATAAAGTTATGTTAATTTTGACAAATCCATTTTAACATTTACATTTTAAAAGCAACAGATTGATTTATATTGTAATAACATATGTATTGGCAAATGGTGAATTTAATTGTAAGTAAAATTGCACTACTATGTATGTACATGAATACAAAACTTTCTAAAGTTTTCTCGCTTTACATAGAAATCCGACAAATGAATTTTTAATATTAATATTTAAACTCTTATACTACTTTTAGGAACATCTTAAATAGAGTAATTACATGTATCCAAATGTGCTTATATGAATTTGTATGAGCTTTGTATGTGTACTATTTCCTTACCAATTTGCAACACCACCATTAGTAATCCACATTTTTTGGCCATTTAGAATCCATTCATTACCTTTTTTTACTGCTTTAGTTTTAACACCATTTACATCAGAGCCGGCACCTGGTTCAGTAACACAATAGGCCTTAAATTAAGAAATTATTGTACTTATTACATAAAAGTCAAGAAATATTAGTTACAGCAACTAACGGTTCTTCAATCAGACGCCCTAAATATTTTTTGTGTTGTTCCTTATTTCCTGCTAACACAACTGGTGTTTGCTAAAATATACATATGTACACATGTAGGTTATATAAATTAAACACACATACACCTAATCCACTTGCTTCTAAAGCAGTCATAATTCCTGAGCAACCATATGCTAACTCTTCGGCTATAAGACAACCATCAAAAACACTAGATTCCATACCACCACAATAAGATGGAACATGTCCATTCATTAATCCTAATGACCAAGCTTTTTTAATTATATCCCATGGATACTTTCCAGATTTATCATATTCCCCAGCTACTGGAATAATCTCTTCCCTTGCGAATTTTCTTGCTAATTGTTGTATTTCCTTTTGAGTTTCATTAAGTTCTAGATAATTTTAAATAAATAATATATATACATAATATGAATACATAATTAATTACCAAAATCATATCCATTGGGATATTTTTCTGTAGTTAGTCTAATGCTGCTTGTTGAAATATTTCTAAGAAGTCGTAATTTGTTAATCTGAAAGATATTTAAAATGATTAAAATACTTGTAAAATAAAGCTATTTTTACCTGTAATAATGCCATATTTCCTATAACACTCGAACTTTACAAATTCTGTTTAAATTGGACCTTGTATTTTGTATACGCCAATGTATTTCTCTATAATAGGTTAAGATTATAACATTGTACTAAATACAAAGATCATAGATAAAGTTGTAGAAAAAAAGTAGTAATAAAATTTCTCGGCTAATTTTCGACCTCAATAAATAATTATATCTGCAATCTAGGCTGAACCAGAACTCTCCGGCATAAATGATTGCCTATATTGGCTTTTTTTTCTCATTTAAAATTGTCTATATGAGAAATTTTGATAAAAATTTTTAATGTAGATATTATATCCAATAATTTGAAAACAAACTGTTTTCTATTAGATACACAGTGTATCATATATATATATACATATATATATATATATATATATATATATATATTTTTTTTTTTTTCTTCTGTGTTTCAGTAGAATCGTTTATTTGATTTGTTTATAATACTATAACATTCGAAATATTTCTGTGTGTATATATATTTATATATACATACAGTCCCTGGCCAAATTATTAGACGCACTGCAAGATTTCATGTAAAATATGAATTACCGAGTGATATTGTACCGTTTTATTATTTTATATTGATTTGCTTTTTAGTTTTATATTACTCAATCAATTACCTGTTTATTTGACATAAATAAAACAGCATTAATTTAGAAAAGCATAACTTTATTAGGTTTTAAAGAAAACTAAAATTAATGTTTATTATTATTATTATTAATTAGCCGCTATCAAAGCTTTAATTCTACGCGGCATGCTGTCAATGCAAGACTGTACTGTCTCCTGCAATTGAGGATGATGATTCCATATGTAAATAATCTTTTCTAGGAGCTGCGTTTTGTTAGTTATCACATCCTTAGCCACTTCTCTCTTCATCAGTTCCCACACATTTTCAATCGGGTTCATATCCGGGCTATTACCCGGCCAATCCAATAGGGGGATATTTTTTTCCGCCAAGAAAGCTTTAACAGACCGAGCAGTGTGACAGGGAGCTCCATCTTGCATGAAAGTGAATGGTTCCCCATTTGGAAACCATTCTCTGAGCTGCGGAAGCAACCGATTTTGTAAGACTTCTTTGTACTAGTCTTGCCTCATTATTCCTTTGACGACGTACAGCCGTCCAGTGCCCTTGCCGCTGATGACTGACCAAATCATGACTTTGGTGGGATGTTTAACCGTCGGGATGACACAATCAGGATGATACTTTTCTCCACGACGACGACGCACATAAAATTTCTGAGCTTTGTTCTATATAAACTTCCATGTTTATTTGCATAAATTTCGATTAAATGTGCTTTCGTCAATTTTCTTGCCATTGAACAGTGCTCTCATTGTGTTAACAGAAACTTTCAATTTTCTTCGAAACGCTAGCACCCTCGAGTTGTGATTTTATGGCCTTTGTGGTAGCAAATCTGTTTTCTAGACAAATTTTCTGCAAGCATCTCTCTGACCTTGCAGTGAAAATTGGTTTCCTACCGCATCTTTGCTTTCTTTTCGGGCTTAATTCCTCCCCTGACTCAATTTTCGTTTTTATGCGTCGTACACTAGCTTCAGAAACGTCCAATCTTCGCGATATTTCTCTGTTTGTAAATGTTTTCGCAATTACAAGGGCCTTTACTTCAGCTCTTTTACCTGGTGAAAGATCGCCTTTTCGACCCATAATTAAAATTGTCAAATTAATTTTTTAAAGCACTGAATACAAAATGAACCAATTACCGAGTAGTATAAAACTGCTAAACAAACAACCACAGTTCACACAGCCACAAAAACACGTCCGTACCTGACTCGATTCCTTTCGCGACTAATACAGATTTGTACTTGTTTACGGTCAGGTACCACTTTGTCAGCATAGTGTTGTTATATGTTAAAAATAAATACAAATATGTAGTCCATACCAATTCTCGTAAATAAAAATCAATGATATTGTAGTTGAAATATACCATTGTTACATAAAAACACCCCATAAACATAAAATTATTAAAAAAATACAGTGCGTCTAATAATTTGGCCAGGGACTGTACATACCAGGTATACCGGAAAGTCACTACCGGTTTTTTTTTTAACAGACGTCGCTAGGCTTAAGTGTGCAATGTTATGATTTGACACATATGTCATTGTATTCTACTGACATCAGTTTCAAAGCCATACATATTATATTTTGCAAAAGTAATAATGTCATAGATTGATACTTCTTTGAAAATGTCGAGTTTTGTGCCTGAAAAAGTGCATTTGCGGAGCGCATTACTTTTCTTATCTAAGCAAAAGAAAAAGCCGCTGAAAGTCATCATTTGCTGGCAGAAACTTACGGTGAGCATGCTTCAATTATAAAAACATCTGAGAAGTAGTTTCGACAATTCAAAAGTAGTGATTTCAATGTGCAAGGCAAATAACGTTCTGGTAGACTGAAAACGTTTGAAAATGCGAACTGCATTGGATAAAGGTCCAACCCAAACTCAAAAACAATTGGCAGAAGCGTTAAATGTGGCCCATGAAACGATTAGCGACCGATTACGAGCAATGGGAAAAATCCCTAAGATGGGAAAATGGGTGCCACATCAATTGAATATGAATCCTTTGTGAAATACTGCTTCAAAGGTATGATCGGAGGTCTTTTCTGCATCGAATAGTGACGGATATTGAAAAATGGATTTGTTTCGAAAAGTACAAAAAGTCATGATTATCACTTGGCGGAGCCGGCCAATCGACTCCGTCGTCTCATACAGCAAAATTGGTCAAGAAGCATGGAAAGTACTTGGATGGAACATAATATCGCGCCCGCTGTACTCTTCAGACCCTGCCCCGTCTGAATATCACCTTTTCGCATCAATGGGACACGCGCTTGCAGAACAGCACTTCGCCTATTTTGAAGAAGAAGAAAATGGCTCGATGAATGGTTTTACTCAAAGGACAAAACAGTTTTTTTGGGATGGCATCTATAAATTGTTTGAATGCTAGGCAAGATGTGTCGAATCGAATGACTAATAATGCCTTTGAAAATGTACCCTCAGATGTAATATTTTCAGTTATTAAATTATTTTTGCGGATATCACAACCTTTTTTAAAAGTTATTTTGATAAATGCCCTGGGACATACAAATTTTAAACCATCTTTTGTAATTTCTTCCAAATATATTTTATTCAACTAATAGTTGTTATGGTATTTTTTATTGAGGGTTCGATTGAACGTAATTAAAGGTGGCCCCGTCTTACCAGGTTCAATTCCTGGTACAGCCTCCAATAACACAGATGGCATTTTTTGGCTTCAGTGTGTTATTGGCTGTACCAGGAATTGAACCTGGTATAAAGTATATTTCAATTTATTCTAATTATTAGATTTCTCATACGAATTAACTCAAAAGGGAGTTCATCAAAATCCTTTACTTTAAGTAAACATTGAATATGGCCTAATGAACATTTGAGGGATAATAATTGTTAAGGTACTCCCTGTTTTGAGAGCCCTATTTAATTGAAATACAACGTACATGTAATAAACAATTTTATTTTGCACAGCAAAGTGTTCGGTATGTGAAGATGCATGTGTATATATTTCTACAAGTATAAATATAACAATTCAAAAACTAAATAGAAAAGCAGCTCAAATCGTTCTATACGCACAAATATACGTTCAAGTACGTACGGAACGAAACAGTTCAAAATACCTCGCTTCGCGTTCGAACGCATCGAGGTACCCATGAATCCCCAATAAAGTGGACTTGTTCGACACTGTCAACTTTGCAGCTATTGGGGAAGCGTCATGCAACTACACGGCACCAACAACGACGCGGCCGGTTAGGTAGGCCAATCTACGTTCCCTGACTTACAATGTGTACACGACGACAAATGTTACTGCCGACCACTATATGTGCCTTAATTTGATAAATGTAATTACTATATGAAATACATTATATAAAACAATAATATTCATGAAACAATAATAATATGTGCATAATATGTATTCCAAATAAAAGCAAAATATTTTAATTTTAATATTAAATCAAACTTTCTTCACGAAGCTTGGTTTCACATCTAAGAAAAGGTATAGAAATTGGTTTGCAGAAAATCCACATGAATTTCATGAAAAACAACTTCACTCCATAAAGTTTGGAGTATGAATAACAATATCTAGGAATTCCTTCATTTGTATATAACGCTTTTTTCTGTTATAAACCTTGTGTTTACAAGGTCTAATCAAGTCTTTGGATGGGAACAACTGTATCATCCACCTTACACCCAGTGATTTTCATCTGCTTCAGTACTTAAAGAAGTTCCTTGGTGGTTAACGTTTCAATGACGGCGAAGAAGTTAAAACTTCAGTCATGGATTGGGCTTGTTGACAGGCGGCAAATTTCTTTGACTTTGGAATTTCAAAATTTGTTGAACGGTATGACAAGTGTTTGGACAAAAATATAATAAATTATACAGAAAAGTAGATGAAAGTATGCAGAATATGGTAATAAATATATTTTAATGTTATTTACAGTATTTCTTTCTTATTAAAAACGGGCTTGTTTAAAAAATAACCCTTATATATATATATATATATATATATATATATATATATATATATATATATATATACGTATATATATATATATATATATATATATATACTTAATTTAATTTTTACATTCAAAGGCGTCTTTTTGAATATAAATTTTATAATCCAAATTTTGTCGTTATTCAACTTGTTTGTTAATATTTAAATGTTTTTAAAGATCACATGACTTTCTTTGTACTTATATACATTTCGTTTCTTGTAACATGTTCTGACGTAAATATTTTAAAGATTATCCATGTCTTTTCATGCGTATATATATATATATATATATATATATATATATATATATATATATATATATATATATATATATATCTTGTTAAGTTTAATAAATTATAGTTTATAAGTTGTAATCAATCGTTTTATTTAACTGAATGTTGTGTTAACTGGGTGTTTAGGTCTAGTTGGTTAAAAAAAATACCAGCTCAGCCCTGTAAAAGTTTACTAAAGAATTCACTGAAAAGAGTCTCTATTTCAAATAAAGATGAAAATGCATGAAAATACTTATAACGTAGATTTTATTCTTAGAATTTATATATACTTGCTCAGTGAGCACGAGGGTAAGTAAAGGTCCAAAGAGCTCATCACAGCAATATGTATTTACTGCTTTTACCCATAATAAACAATAACTGTTACAAAAATAAATGTTTTTTTATAACCTTTATTTGTGTTAGGATAGGGATTTGTGTGGTATGCATATGACTACATGCTTTTAGGATGCGAAACTGAAAAATTTTAATTATTACAGGTTTTACATCGTATATACTTTACAGAAATTCTTAGACTTTTAGTAGGCTCGGATATTACCGTTTTTCAGTTTTGCAAGGTAAAAAAGCATAATTATATACATACTCAATAGATTCCATTAAAATACTAAAAAGCATTTTATTTTAATCCGGTAAATATTAATAATTGCCATCATTGACTTAATAATATCCTAAACAATTATAAAATTCATTTATATGTGTTGATTATTCGTTCAGCAATTGCTGTTTGTTTTGCAATAGTTATTATTACCTTTAATTGGTCGATTTTAACCCTTTTCTCATTATATATCTGATTTTTTCAAGTACCTCCATAAGAAAAATCGTTTGATCGTCAATTTCATCTAGACGTCTTACCAAACTATGTTGAAATTTACGTTTTTTGTAATTTCGCACATATTGATCATAATGAGACGGTACTCCATTCTGATGACACCATACACTCTTAATATTCAATACGTCGATTATCGGAACAATTTGTTGTAATAATTAAAGATAAATTTCTCTGGTAGAACTATAGACTATAAAAAAAATCTATTTTCAATACAATAGTACGTACACCGGAACCTCGTCACATCAGACAGCCACTGAAAATGAATATCATACTAGAAGTACATAGTAGTAGCGAATTCCATAAAAAAATTACAAAATTTTTCATTGACATTAGTTGAGCAAATAAAAATAACGGATGAACTGTTATGTACTTTGACGAGAAAAGTGATTCTGTATTAGAAAAATTTCGCAGTATATTAAGTAAAAATTCTGATTTTACCAGACTAAGATGAATTTATATTTATAATGATAGTTTTAGAGACCCGTTAATTCATAGAAAAAGATCATTTTAACTAGGCAAAACCTCATTACTAAACATGCCAGAAAATTTTTACCTGCGATGAGCATCATTTACCGAAGTGAATGCGGAGGTTTACACTATGTTGCAAATATTTAAGCTAAGTAATTCAGATTGTTAATGTTTCCCGGTGTTCAATAATTAATTATTTATGGTGGTATATATTGGTACGCCTATGTCAAGGGTTTCTGCGACTAGTAATAACTTTCGAAACAATGGCGTACAGAGTCAGACTCGAATACAGTTATCTATTTGAAAGGTTGCATACGAAAGTATAATGGTTATAAGTATTTTTCAGAACATTGTTTCTAACTCTCTCTGATAGAAATGCATTCTTAATGAGAAAGGATTGGAACTATTTAAGTCATTCACTCGATTATCTGTACAATTTTTTTTGGACAAATTGCCAGTATAACCAAAAATCAACTAGAAATATACCACAAGTTATATAATTTTTTATTTTTAAATATATTTATATTTAATAAGTAATATATTGTACTCCCAAATACATACACAAAATTACTAATTCACGACTATACTTTGAAATCTGTTAACTAAGGACCTTTTTAATATAAATGACAACTACAATCGAATAAAGTGATAGTACTCGTTAGGTAGTTTGGATTTGTCACCTGTAGTAAGAACAATAGGGTGAATGAAGGGAAAGATAGAGTAAATTCCATTACTGAAAGTAACGTAGATAATTAGTTTCTTTATGTAGGTAGTGTAACTGAAAATTAAATTAACAAAGCTGATGCTGATAATGCAAGCCAGTGGTGGAGCTATCTGGAAATGAACGATCAACTTGTAAAACTAAAAATTGATACAGCTGTTATGGCTAATATCTTACTCTCTCTTTGTGAATTAAACATGAAATTACATTCATATACAGGGGATAAATTAAAAGTTCTTGGTAGTTGTAACACAATGTAAGAGAAATAATAACTTATGTACGTAAATTAATTTTTTTGTTGTAAATTCCAAACAGAAGCCATTTTAAGGATGGAATCAAGAATTAACTTTAATAATAAAAATTCTTAGTGTAGAATCTAATACTCTCGAATACTCTGATTTGATTAAAAACCACAAAGAAATATTCTCAGGATTAGGATGCTTAGGTGCACCCTAATGTATTGAAATGAGTAGATGGGTGTTAAATCAGAAGTACATCCCAGTTGGGAGGTGGCCTTGCCTCTCCTAGGCCCTCTTAAAGAATATCTACATGAATAAAAAAAATTATTACAAAAATAATTGAGAAAGTAAAGGGAGTTCAGGAGTGGGTGAAGTCCTGGTGAGAACACTTGATAATAAATTAGGCATATGTCTGGATTTCTGTGATTTAAACATGGTAATGAAGAGGGAATATTATGAAATTCTAACACTGGATCAAATAACCAGTAAATTCGGATAAACAGTTTTTTAGCACGCATAATACCACTCAAGATTTTTATCAAATATGTACCTCTTGATAAGGCTAGTTCAAAATTATGCACTTTGACATTCCATATGAAAAATACAAATTTCTTAGACTCTGGTATAGAATAAAATCTGCTCCTTAGGTCTTCTAGGCGAGAATTAAAGATCTCTTTGACTTGGGAGGGACAGATATATACGTTGATGATTTATTTGTTTCAAGATTAATAAAAGAGGAACGTAATGAAAGATTTGCAAAAGCACTAGACCTAGCAAGAAAAAAGCAATGTAAAATTCAATTTACAAAAATGCAAATTTGTTACAAGTTATACAGATGATTTAGTTTCATTTAATGTTGCGTTCGTATGTTCTTATATATTCTTTTATTCCAGGGTCAATATTGCATATAGTTAAACGTAATTTATTTCAATTCCATAATTAGTTTAATAGTCTTTTGTATAAGCCCTATAAAGCGAGTCTTATCATGTTTGGAGTTTTTATTATATCTGTAGGCACAACATGATGAGTCATCCAATGTCTGTCTCACTCGCGCTGCACCAATAGATGAGCTGCAAGTGCTCGTTGTTATTCTGTGCCTACGTGAGAATCTAACTTTATTTCTACCTTCTAAAACGTTTTTTTCGTACGCCTTCGTTCTTCCTTAGCCGTGCCTTTGGCGTTGACTGTGTGTAATTGGTTTTATTAAGGAGTAGACGTTCGAGCGTGTTGATCGCTGATCCTCCCGTGTATAGGGGCTCGTCATTAGAGGCATATTATATAGAGAAAAGAAGGGACGCCGTCTTCTGAACTCGAATTACGAATTAGAATCCGCCCACCAACTTCAGGCTTGTCTTTCAGTAGCGCCTTTTGAAATGCTGAATAATAAGAATAATAATAATTTATTGATATACATATATGTACATATACACGTCATAGAATAATCATAGATAAATAAAAACACAATTAATGCGTTCACAACACGTTAAAATCCGCAAGACCTATACAAAACAAAACACCAGAGTACCAATTAAAATATAAAAACACAAAAAGGGCAATGTCAAAATTTATGCTTCAGGAAGTCATTTACTGAATAAAAAACGTTCTCCATCAGCACCTTTTTTATTAATATTTTGAGATTAATCCATGGTAGGTTCCTAAACCTATAAGGCAAAGCATTGTATATCTTCACGGCCACGTAATTCGAACTTAGCTGACTTTTCCCAATGCGATGATACGGTATCACCAAACCGCTCTGGTTTCGTGTTTCATATTCGTGAAAATCACCATTTTTGCAGAACTTATCTGGCGACTTATGAACAAATTCCAGGCAAGCAAGTATATACAAGGATGGGAGGGTCAGTATTTTGTGTTTTCTGAATAAGTTTACACAACTTGTGGTACTGGATACACCACTAAGGGCTCTGACTGCACTATTTTGCATCCTGAAAACCGCTTCAGCCGCGCCAGACGCTCCCCACATCAACAGGCCATACAAAACCCCGCCCTGAAAATTGGCATAGTACACAGTCCTAGCCGCCTCGGGTGTAGCCACCAGTTTCACTCTTCGTATTGAGTATATTGCTGATGCCAAATTGCGACACAAGTTATCAATGTGGCACTCCCAAGTCAGGTTGCTCGCAATCAGCAGGCCCAGAAACTTGATATTCACTTTGGGCTCGCCCGCCACTCCTCTAGTTGTTATTGCCAGCTGTTGGGTTTTGTCCTGATTTAATTTCATAAGATTGCTACTAAACCACTCACTTGCTTCCCCCAACGCAGTCTCCATATAAACCTCTGCAACTTCCTTGCACTGGCACTATTATGGACGTATCATCTGCAAACTGGGTGACTCTACCCACGGTGACATTATGGGGCATATCATTGACATAGATTAGAAACAGAAGTGGCCCCAATATTGACCCCTGTGGAACCCCCCGATCAACAGGGGCTGCATCCGAGAGTCGATCATTCCAGTATACCTTCTGTCTTCTGTTTGCCAAATACGAACCGATGAGCTCATGTTTAACTTTCCCAGAAGTATCCCGTGGTCCATTGTATCAAAAGCCTTACTCAGGTCGCAACATCCCAGAATTACCGCATCTTTAGCATCGAGAGCATCCGCTATATATTCCAGGACCTCCGCAATCGCGGTAGTCGTGGACTTGCCCCTCCGATAGCCATGCTGACTCACATTTATGAGTCTGTGTGTCTCAAAGAACTGGATTAATCTCTTTTTGATAATGGTTTCCAAGATTTTAGACATCGCGGGTAGAATGGAGATTGGTCTAAAATTCCTTTTGTCAGTCGATCCTCCCTTGTGTATCGGAAGCACTTTTGCTATTTTCAGAGGGTCCGGGAATACCCCCGGGCCAAACACTCATTGAAAATGTCTGTTACTGGGGCAGCTATATAATCGATACTCTTTTTTAGTATGCTTACGTTCATTCCAAATATATCAGTAGTCCGCTGACTCCCGAAGCCAAAAACAACTTCTCTTACTTCCTCCTCTGTCGTAGGGTGGAGGAAGATAGTTTTCTCTACAATTCCTATGCCCCGCCTCATCAAATCGTGGGGACTCCGGTTGGTACTTTGTATTAACTTGATTGCTTCTCTCCCTACCCCAACAAAGTAATGGTTGAAATCATCAGCAGTCACCTCATGCAGAATATTCTGATTGCGTTTATTTCCTGCTACTTCACCCCTAATCACTTCCCATGTGGCCTTAATTTTGTTCTCGGCTCCAAGTATGTAATCAGAGTTCCAGTCCTTCTTACTCTGGGTCACCCGATCTTTGTATTCCTTTTTTAATTTTCTATATAATTCTTTGTACTCTCTATCACCTGTAACCCTACATACTACTTCGACCCCATCCATAAGATTTCTGACGGCTCTTACATCCTCCGTATACCACGACATATTGCCACGTCCATGGCCTATCTTTTTCATTATTTCCGGAAAAGCTCTATCAAACTCATCCAGATAAAGATCAAAAAAATATTGAAAAAGTTCTTGTATATCATCAATTGATTGGAGTGCAATCCAATCCACATTTGTCAGATTGTTAATGAACATAAGGGTGTTGGCATCATTTATATGTCTTATTTTTCGATAAATTTGTTTCATTGGCCCCGTACAATATTTACTTGACAGAAGTAATCTCTGACCCAAATGATCAGATAAATGAGGGTTTGACGTTTCACATAAATCAATAGTAATTTTCTCCGGTACGAATATATTGTCTATACATGTTTTCGAATGATTAGTGATTCTAGAAGGCTCGCTGAATATTCTCCGCAGACCATAGGAAGAAAGCAAATTGGTTACATCCACTGAATCCTTAGTTCCTTCAAGAAAATTTACATTAAAGTCACCCGCTATCACTATGTTGGCATCAGGATAATATTCAGATATTTCGTATATCGCATCATTTATATTTCCTAAGAAATTTTCCAATCTGCCCGACGGAGATCGATATACACAAATTACCACTACGTTCTCATTTACCAAATAAAGGCTTGCCATCTCTATGCCAAACTCAACAGAAAAACAATCTATTTTGCGAAAAATTATATTTTCTCGCGTCAAGATTAGAACACCACCGTGGGTTTTTTCTTTTCTGCAGTATGCCGAAGCTACATTGTAACCATTTAACTTCAAATTGCTTACCGATGAATCGTGAGCCAATGTTCTGTTATACACATTATATCCGGTTTGTGTTCAAATAGATAGATGTTTAACTCATCAATTTTATTTGATATGGATTGTATGTTTATGTTATATATATTTAAGTTATTAATGCGAGACAGTGGCTTGTCGACCGGGCAATTTATCGAAGGTAGCTGTCTCTCGAAAAAACCTAAATTTCTTTACCAAAATATTAACTGGCCAATTTATCGGATTATACAGTTCGTCCTTCAATATCATATCCGCTCCTATTTTGAACGATTCATTTCTCCCTTTCGTATTTAATTTAGATACGGTGAAATTTTTATTAGAGAATTTATTCTCTAGATACATATTAACGCTTTCTTCCGTTGTGTTTTGCTTACATTTCCCCACATATAACCAAAGTCTTTGTTCGCTGGCAGAGAGTTCACGTACCTCAGATTTGTCGGTACCGTAAATTTTTTCTTCATCCCTGGATCCTTTTCTTTTGACTCTCATGTTTTTCCGATGTCGCTTTTTTCGCTCCTCCTCGGCACTATCAATATGGACAACAGTATCTGTCGATGAATTTAGATCTCGGTTTTCTATTAAATTCTTCTTGTTAATAATATTCAATTGATCGTTAAGATGCTTAAGCTCATCTTTTAATCCTTCAATTTCTTTTTTAAGATCTTTTGATTAATAGTTCAGTGTAGAATTGTGTTCTTTTGTATGTTCTATTAATAGTTCAGTGTAGAATTGTGTTCTTTCTTTTTAGCGCTCCTTTTATGTGGGGCCTCGTAAGCGTAAATCCCCCTTTTTTTGAGACGGTGATTCCTGTTTTGTCTGCGTTAGAATTCCGATGGGGAAGAACGATAATCAGGTCAGAACAACTTATTTCATTCAAGTGCACCTGTATAGCATTGTGAAATATATATATATATATATATATATATATATATATATATATAGAGGGGGAACGATTCGTTATATACACAAGTTATTTGTCTGTAATAGCGAGAAGTAATATCTCATATATATTTATTTGTTTTGTTCAATTTATTCGGTTATATGTCACATTGAATTAGTTTTTTTATTAATAGGTGAATTGAATTATTATTATTTCATTAAACGTTACATCACTAATTCCAGATGTTTTCTTAGTATCAACCAATTAAGAACCTGTGCTGTTGAAGCACTGTAATAACAAATAAGGTAGTATTATCAGAACAAAATAAAAATTAACATAGGAAATATTGCCAACGTAACAAGCTACATCGATATGTATACAAATACATACATACATGTTTTGTAGTTTGTTATTCTTCTTTTAATTTCTTAAATTAAGACGATATTATGTCCACTAAATGAATTACATAATTCTGTCACTATATTTTAACGTACTTTGAGACTTGTTTTATTTCATTTAATAATTTAATTAAAAGTTAACTCTTTTAATTGAAGTAAATGAATCCAGTACCTCTCAATATTACCAAAACACCATTGGAGGATACTTCAATGGTGTTTTTTCCTGATATAATTTAGTGACTAAATATAGACACTAGATTATATACACATGTAGATCCAATTTAAGAAATATTTACCTTTACATTCTTGATTGATGGGTAATCAGGTGAATTAAAACTGAAAGTGAGTTCATGTGCAGATACACAAAAATCTGCTGAAGTAACCACTTGAGTAAACTATCTTAGTTTAGTAAGTCCCATTTAATATTAGGACTATTAGTACTAAATTAAATTTCTCTGGAATGGCCACCTCTCGAAATGAGCACATTTTTCTGCTGGTCGTCCTACTGTATTTCTAAATAAAAGTTTAGTTATATAATTAATATATTTATTTCAAGAAAAAAGAAAACAAATAATACCATTCCTAAATCTAATTTTTGTAGTAAAAGAACATTCATTATTCTAGTTTAACATAATCTTTCAACAAAAATAGTCTTGAATATTATTCTTTAAATTCTAATATACATATATATACTTCAAGAAACAATGTTTTAGTTACATTTTGTTAAAAGCGCTAATATATTTGAAAAAATTATTAGTAAAATGTTTTTCAGTCATCTTTTTTGGTATCTCCTGATGATAGTATTTTCTTCTGAAGTGTACTATATTCTTCAGCAAGTCGATCATATTCCTTATGTAAATTTTCAGATTGTTCTTTTAATGCGGCCTTATCTATTAACTCATGTTTCAGCTTTTCTTCCAAATCTTTAATCATATCTTTCAATTCTTCTATCTAAAAAATACTTGCTTAGTAATTAGTAACATGTTTTGAGGAAAAAAATACTTCTTTATCTTTAGACTGCGATTCGTTCTTTTCATTCTGATATTCTTGCTCGCCTTTCTGGAGTAATTTTCTAGCAGCTGTTGATGCACTTTGAGCTTGGCGCATGGCTGCTTCTGATTGTGCTAACAATGCAGCTTGAGAAGAAATTAGTATCACCAATCTTCTGATAACCAATGATAAGAACAATGCAAATCCAGAAATATAAAAGTTTCTCTGAGCTCTAAATAATCGCATACTTCCTTGCATTTCAGCTTCAAGTTGTTTAGGTTCATTTTCTAAAAAAATACGTACATATCAGGAAAGTTTAAATTTGGACTGTTAAGTAAGAAAATACTACGATGCATTTCTTCAAGGAAATTACATTGTTTGTGTTTACGGGAAAATATACAAACTGGCAACGGCTGCAAATTATGATCAAGCTAAATATAAATATAAAATTCAGTTCAGAAAATTTATAGTACATTAAAGAAAACATATACTTATTAATAATAAAAGTTGCATATCATTATCTACGTCACAACGAACATACACAAAAAAAATAAAAAAATATTTTTTTCAATGGAATTTAATTTTTATTTCGTTCATCTTAAACATAATATTTTTCTGTTTATAACGATATAAAATATTACTAGTGTTAGTAGCAAATAAAATCAACAACTTTAGAAAAAAGTTATTGTTTCAAATTTCGAAGCACACGAATATTGCAAGATGAGCATTTGTAAATTTAGAATTTGGTTTCATAAGTTTTGTTATGCAAATAAACATGCAACTGTATTTAAATATCTTGTATTTAATACTATTTAGTCTATAATTTTTTGCTTATGTTATGGATGCTAAAAATAAACAAATAACAAAATTTGTTTGTGAATATAGTTATATATAAGTAGAATTAAGCCTATCTTTAATATGACAGCATCTGAACAGCAAATATGACGAGTTTTTTCTAAGAAACTTGAACACAAAATTAGAATTAAGCGAAATGAACTATGTACAGTACCGTACAACCGAATTAAAGCCACCATATAAATTTTACTTAAACATGTATATACACACTCACACACAAATATATATATATATATATATATATATATATATATATATATATATATATATGTACCAGAGTTTTAATTAATATTTAGTTAATTCATCCTTTGCTTTAATTACGATAGCAATTCTCTTCGACATACTTCAAATGGTTAATACCGTTACTTCTTGCAACTTTGGATTATTTCTCCAGGTTATTCTACACGTTGTGTCTTAGTATGTCTAATATTGGGTTTTGAGACGAATAAATAATCCGTTTTAGACTACTCCAGACGTTTTCAATTGGATTTATGTGTGGAGAATTACCTGGCTACGATAGGACCTTGAAATTTCTTTTGGAAAATGAAGTTTTGATAGGTTTTGCCGTGGCATAGTGCATAAATGTGTAGGTCCAGACCTTAAAGAACCAATATATGGAATCAAAATTTATTCCATCACTTCTTTATGTTGAAACAGGTTCATCGTTCTAGTAACGAAATAAACAGGTCCAACCCCTCTACTGATATCAAGGACCAAATCATTATGGCTGGGGGATGTTTGATGGATTTGGGGACTGCACGTCATGAAAATGTTTGAACGGCCTTCTCCTGACGAAACGAGTACGATCTTTAACAAATGATATTTTCGATTAAATTCCAAATTTGCCAATAATGTGTAAATTTCATTTAAGTACTTAAATTAAGGGTTAAATAAAATTTTTTATGCCAACTCGCCCACCTATCTCGCTTTTTCGTTTTTCTATCAATTTTGTTTATTTTTTTGCAGGGCGTTGACTATAAATCTTTTCTTTGTGTACCCGCGACTTTATTATTTGTTTCAATATGTTTATATTATCTTCCTGTAGACTGCGTCGTACTTCTCTAAAAGGTGGCTGTCGATTTTTCAAACTTTATTATAGTAATACGATTTTCGCATTTTGTGCACTCGGCAACTAGTACGTCCAGTTGACGTCGAGGGTAAAGTTTGCTGAACCAATTTCGCTTCTGTCCACGGTATGACGAGAAATACATTTTCTCCTTGTTATTTTCCGATGAGAAAAGTTTCTAGTTTTCCATAGTCTCTATTGCGATCTTTCTTTCATTTGAAATGTCTACATTTCGCTATTTTTCAAAACCTAACACTGTAGGAACAACAATCACATATTCTAAATTTTTAAAATATCATAAAACATAAAATAATTAAATATTTAACGAATATCAAAAACTGTTACAAAATATTCACTTAATTCTTTTAATAATAAAAGTACCCCTAAATTGTTAATAAGAGATACCTGTTGGTGGTTACGATAAGTAATTTTTATGTATATACATATAAATTACAGGTGCCTCTAAATCGGTTCATTTGTCAAAGTAGCGGGAGAAGAAATTAAAAGTTAAAAGATCACTAAAGGTATTAGTGGGATGGAGAACTCTAGCAATTGACAATAAGTTTTCATGATTGTATTAGGTGCGCAACTAAGTTCTCGCTGTTTTTCAAAAGATGGCTCTAGTAGTAAGTGCTGATCGATTGTGACATAACCAAAATGTCGTGAACCAAGCTTAGACATATGGTAAACAAACCGCTTTGACGATTTGGTGATTTTGTTTTTGCGTCATATACTTTCGGTGTGTGAAAATTTTGTGCCAAATAATCGTCATTTGCGGGAAGTGTTGCTTTTCTTCTTTCATTCGAAGAAAACGGCGGCTGAAGCGCATCGAGAACTCCAAAAAGTTTACGGAGCTGCTGCTCTAAGTGAAACAACGTGCCGTGATTGGTTCCGTCGCTTCAAAGACGGTGATTTCGAAGTTGACGACCGTTCGCGTGAAGGAAGACCAAAAACCTTCGAAGACGCTGAATTGGAGGCATTGCTCGACGAGGATCCGTGCCAAACGCAAAAAGAGCTTGCTTCAGCATTAGGAGTTACCCGCCAAGCCATTTCCCAGCGATTGCATGCGTTGGGAATGATTCAAAAACAAGGAACTTGGGTTCCTCATGATTTGAAACCAAGAGACGTTGAGCGTCGTTTTTTCGCCTGTGAACAACTGCTCCAGCGGCAAAAAAACCTACTTAGAAACGCTCAAATGGGAGGCCCTACCCCACCCGCCATATTCCCCAGATATTGCGCCGTCCGATTATTACTTGTTCCTTTCGATGACACATGATCTGGCTAATCAGTAGTTCCGTTCATATGAAGACATCTCGAAATGGCTTAATTCGTGGATAGCCTCAAAAGACGAACACTTCTACCGTGACGGTATTCGAGCTCTGCCAGAAAGACGGGAAAAAGTTGTCGCTAGCGATGGGCAATACTTTGAATGATTCATTTGTAAACATTTTTTCACAATAAAGTTGTATTTTCATCAAAAAAACAGCAAGAACTTAGGTGCGCACCTAATAACTATTCAAGTTAAGTGTTTATTGGCACAAGCAAGATAATTTTTTAGACGGCTTTATTGTCCTAAAATCCGTTTTGTACTTAATGTCGTTTGCAGTTATACGAGGATAGTTTGACCAGTAGTGAGAATAACACATAGGTGGTGCTCTAATTGGTAAAACAAATGCACTGTAATTTAGGTTGCCTATTTATATGTTTACATTCCGATATTTAGATAAATCGGTTGATTAGTTTATTTTTGACAGCTGATTGAAGAAGAAGCAACACGTCGTTTTGTTAAAATAGAAAAAGCCGAGTATCGTGCGGTGATTAAATACTTCGTAATTAAGGGTATGAAAGCTACCGAAATAAAAGATGAGTTACGGGAAACATTAGGTGAATCTGCTCCATCATCCGCCACAATAAGTAGATGGGTAAATGAATTTAAACGTGGTAGAACAAGCTGTGTTGATGAAGCGCGCTCTGGAGCACCCAAAATCGTGACTTCTAAGAAAATGATTATAAAAATCCATAATATTATTACGCAAGAACGACGAGTCAAAGTGAGAGAGATTGCAGACATGGTAAACACTTCAACAGAACGGGTACACCACATTTTAACGAAAGAATTGGGCCTTTCCAAGCTTTCGGCAAGATGGGTGCCGCGATTGCTAACTACTGATCAAAAGCTCACTCGTTTGCGCATTTCCAATGAGTGTTTGGACCTTTATAAGCGGAATTCGGTTGATTTTTGTAGACGATTTGTTACTTGCGATGAAACTTGGATACACTACAGTACACCCGAAACTAAACAACAGTCGAAACAATGGTTAGAACGTGGTTCTGCACCTCCAAAGAAAGCGAAAACCACTTTATCGGCAAACAAGGTGATGGCATCAATTTTTTGGGATTCAAAGGGCATTTTGCTGATTGATAACCTTCAGAAAGGTGCCACAATAAACGGACAATATTATGCAGAACTTCTACAAAAATTAAATGTTGAGATTCGTGCTAAACGGCCAGGATTGGCAAAGAAAAAGATTCTGTTTCACCAAGACAACGCTCCCTCGCATACCAGCACAATTGCGATGTCCAAAATCTACGAGTTGCATTTCCAATTAGTACCGCATGCGCTTTATTCGCCGGATCTAGCTCCTTCCGACTTCCACCTTTTTCCAAAAATGAAAACGGGATCAGGTGGAAAGAAATTTTCGTCTAACGACGAGCTTATCATCTTCGTAAATGAGTATTTTGCAAGCCTTCCGGAATCGCATTTTAGAGATGGCATAAGGGCATTGGAGCACCGTTGGAATAATTGTATTGCTCTTTTAGGAGAATATATTGAAAAATAAAAATTATTTTGTATTTAAAAAATTCGATTTTCTTTTCCATTCTCACTACTTGTCAAACTACCCTCGTAGCCACAATCGTTTTGAAGCCACATCTGAAATTATTAGCAATAAATTTTAAAATAAAAATAAATATAAGCAATACATTATTAGATTGATTTAGCCTAGTTGATACTAGAGACCGAAACAAAATTATTAAAAAGATGAATAATAAAATTTAAATTCTCAATTTATCGCAAAGCATCATAAGAAATACATAAAAATTATATTACTTAGGAAAAATTTTACACATTTTTGAAATCGTAAAAAGATTAAGAATTCTAGGAAAATATACACAATCTATAAGTCAATTCGAAAGTGTTCTAATAATTGTACAATTATAAGAAAATTCAAATGTCAGAATCATTGTCGCGCGTGAAAAATAATAAGTCTATTTTCAGTGAAAACAAGTTTTTTTTTAAATTTATATGTGATGGTAGGTATTAGTGTATAAAACGAAATAAGGAGTAATTCCAATATGCATCACCTCGTCATGCATTTAAACTCATACATCGGATACACTAGGCAGAATAAAAATAACTGCATTTCTGTGGTATGTTTAGTAGCGCTACAAAATTCAAGAAGTCTAATTATTATTGATTGCAAGTTTTTATTGCCCGGACAAGGTTTTTTGATTTTGCCGACCAATTCTCGAAATAACTAATCGAACACAGACCATCGAGCACAAATTAAACTGGTGGTAAATACGTTGAATAGGATATTCAAAAGACGACAAAAGTTTGCAATACAAAAATTCATTAAACGAATGTGAAAATTTTACTTCTATAAATTTCGAAAAAACAAAGCGATCAAACGAACTCTTAAATCCAGAATAGGCATACTTTACACCTATTCCCATAACAAACAAACGTGAAAAGCAACATTTGATGAATTTCCTCCTTTATATCTCAGAAGGAATGTGGAATTTCTACAAGAATCTGTGATCAAATGGATGCCTATTCAGATAGTACATCTACTGAAGAATCTAGAATATTGATGCACATGTACTATGAACACGTCATTTTTTTAATAAATTTCTTTAAATTTAATTAATATACTTTTATTTCTCATATCATAAAACGAAATAAATTAATTTTTCTTAAGCTTATTTATTTAAATTCTTGAAACTTATTACTTTTTTTACGTGCAATAGCGAAATATGACAATAAACATAAAGATACGAAAGAAAATTATTACGTGAAAAATCTATAACATTGTATATAATTTCGTATCCAGCTTCGTATATATAACTTTCGTTTTCAAATTTTGACTACAAGTGACACTAATGCCAGTACGAAATATTTATTTAATTTGTGTTTCCAACTCCGTGGAAGATTAGTAGAATATTTTTAGTTTATAAAAATGCCTTCGTAGTGACAGTTCTAATCATATACCGATCAGAATAGTATTCGATTGTCTTATACGAGGGAGCGTTTTTATATTCGCGGAATGGGGGACAAGGGGTGGAAATAAAAAACCAAATTATTTTTTTTCTTTCAATATATTCACCTGCAAGACAGATACATTTTTCACATCTTTCAATTAATTTATTTATACCCTCATAAAAAAATGATTTCTCTTTATCTGCAAAATACGCCGAAACTGCCTCCTTGACTTCATCATCGGCAGTAAATTTTTTACCCCGCAGCTCTTTTTTCATTTTCGGAAACAGGTAATAATCACTCAGGGCCAGGTCTGGGCTGTAGGGTGGGTGATTCACAATTTCGAAGCCCACCTTATGCAGGGCAGCTAACGCAACGCGGCTCTTGTGGACGGGCGCGTTGTCGTGCAAAAGCAGAACACCTTTTGTCAATTTTCCCCGTCTTTTCTCTTTAATGGCTTCTTTTAGTCGCTCTAATATTGAAGCGTAATATTCTCCGGTTGTAGAAACACCTTTATCTTTATAATCAATCAACAATATTCCTTCCGAGTCCCAAAATACCGTTGCCATGAGTTTCCCAGCTGATTGTGACACTTTAAATTTCTTGGGAGGTGCTGTGCGCTTTTTATGCCACTGCATGGAGTCTTGTTTGGACTCAGGTTCATAATGATGAACCCAAGTTTCGTCTCCAGTAACAATTCCACTCAATACACCATCCTTGTCTTCATTACAGAGGTCCAAAAATGCACACGAACACTCTACGCGCTGTTGTTTTTGCGGCGGCGTGAGCATTCTCGGCACCCATCTTGCGTTGACCTTAGACATGCCGAGATGATCGTGTAGGATTTTAAAAATTGTTGTATCGGATACTCCAACCATTTCTGCGAGTTGTTTCTTCTTTAGTCGAGCATCTTCGAGTACAATTTGTTCAACTTTTTGGATAAGTGCTGGCGTGGTCACCTCAATGCTCCTGCCCGGCCTCGGGTCGTCTTGAAGGGATTCCCTTCCTTGTTTAAATAAACTATGCCACTTGTACACCATGGTTTTTTCTGGACAAGAGTCGCCGTAAACCAATGTCATCTCATTCATTATGGTCGCGACTGATTTTCCATGCCTGGTAAGGAACTTTATAACGGCACGATATTCGATTTTTTCCATATTTCACTTTTCACTCCCGATTATGTTACTTGGTTGACGATAGCTCAAAGACTAACTGTCTAATAACAATGAAACTTCGTATTTATACTAATCATGAGTCGCTGCACAGGCCACGCCCGCAATGCGCCTACTCACCCCTCTACAACCCGCTCATTCCGCGAATATAAAAACGCTCCCTCGTATATAATGATATTTTATATCAAAATAGATGTTGCCTTTTAATCATCAACATCATATATGATGCATACATAGAATTTAAATATTATTAATCACTGTTATTATGCAAATATTATTTTATTTAATAAATGCTGTGTAGTTTCCCAACAAAGAAAGATTCCCTACCCGAAAACTAAAAAAATTTAAACGTTGTGGGGGGACATACATTAACAGCAAATAAATGGTGACAGATTATTTGTTGGCTGGAAGTTCTGCAAAGAACTTAACAGCTGTCTTCGTGAGAAATTAAACTATTTTTGGTTGAGTGCACAAAAAACAGTAGGTAATTTAAAAATTGGAAGGGATGGGTATAGGAAACTATCGTACCGTTTGAAATAGAATAAAATTGTGTATCAGAATATGGAAAACATACAGGGTATTCCATTTGGAAAAAGACCGACTTATGATGATTTGAAGTTAACTAAACTTGACATTAAATTTACACCACCTGTATGCAATTAAGTTAATACCAAGCTGTCCTTCCAGCTTCTGTTAATATTATCGCTCTATCTTTCCTATTGTAAAATACACATGGGTTTAAGCTAGTGACTGTTTTTTTTTTGTTTTGAAGAAAAGTTTAATATCTCGAAAACAGTTCATTTTAGAAATAGCTAATGCTTTGTCAAAGTCTACTTAAAATTTTACGTAGAATCTAAAATTGCAATAATATACATAGTACACACTTTACAAACTTTAACTGCTGGCATAAGTAAATAATAAGTTTAGTATTTACTATTATTTTTGGAAATAAATTACGTATGTATTTTGTACGACTTTTTAGAATTATATAATCAAAATTTAAGAACATTTTAATTATGTAGGTTGCTTTAAAGGTTTTACGGTTCGGCTACTTCCCGTAAGGTGACGCTGTCGGAAAAATTGTCGGAAAGATTTTTTAGTCCGAATAACATTTATAGATTGCTAGTATATGCTGATGTCTCGTTTTATTATTTTTTTTTAATAAAGTGAGTTTTGTGAAAAATGGAATTAACACGCAAAAATTTTCGAGCCATGCTTTTCTACAATTTTAAAGACAAGAGTGTTTGCAAAAAATCAAGCAATAGCGATGAAGCGTCATCTTTAGAGACTGTTGAACGGTGGTTCTAGGGTGGACGTGTTTCGCTCAAAGAGGAACATCGTGAGGAACGGCCTGCCACTGCAATCACTCCAGAAAACATCGATGTCGTGTACAACATGCTAAGGACAGACAAA
This sequence comes from Dermolepida albohirtum, assembly GCA_031893035.1. Taxonomy (NCBI): domain Eukaryota; kingdom Metazoa; phylum Arthropoda; class Insecta; order Coleoptera; family Scarabaeidae; genus Dermolepida; species Dermolepida albohirtum. The sequence continues at coordinate 87,734 of JAVIWB010000554.1, read as the reverse complement.
ATCGCGCAAAATCAATGTACGACATTGTTACAGGTGACGAAAGTTGGATTTATTGTTACGAGCCAGAAAGCAAGCGACAATCGGCTCTATGGCTCTTCAAAGACGAGGAGAAACCCACGAAAATGAGACGCGGCCGGAGCTTTGGCAAGAAAATGGTGTTTTTTTCGGACGCATCGGTCATCTTGTTACTATTCCGCTAGAAAATGATCGCGCAACCAATGCTGAATGATATACAACCATTTGTTTGACAACTGTGTTCCAATAAGCGCGCGAGTAATGACCAAGAGGACGAGTCATTCTGCATCAAGATCATCAATGCACCATCAAACAATGCATCTAAGACATCAGAATTTTTGCCGAATTTCATCCGCTTTATAATCCTGACCTGGCACCTTGTGGCTTCTTTTTATTCTCATACATAAAAGACAAAATGCGTGTATTGAAATTTAATGCTCTAGAAGCGACTGTGGAAGCCTAGGAAAACTTCGTATCTGAGGTGACTGAAGAACAAGGAACCCAATGTTTTGTGAACTAGTTCTACCGAATGCAGAAGTGCATAGATCATAAACGTGAATATTTTGAAAAACAATAAAAAAAATCGGTTAAAATAGTTGATTTTTTCTGTATCATCCGCAAAATTTTTAAAGCAACTTACATACATATTAAAAACCGAAAATCATTTTTGGATTGTCTCTCCGTTATGTTCAAAGTTGCAATTTTTTTACCTAACATATTGCTATCTCTAACTCTGCTTGTAATAATCTGTATTTTGTCAGGCAATCCCTATATTACGCATTTGTGCTAAGTAAGTTAGACTATAGGCCGATCATTTGCTACACAAGCTACGTCTACCGTAATCATAATTTCTATCAAATTTCCATTTTTTATACTTGATGGAGCTTATCCACTCCATATTGCAGCGTATGATTCTTTAAAGAAACAGTTTTCTGGCTCTTTCAGCTAAATGTGATCATACTTGTTGATTCTTATTTAGAATGATTTTGCTTCCTTACTTTCTAAAATTGACTGCATCGTGAGTAACTCGTTCGTGTAATATCAGGCTGTTACATATGAAATGTCCGATTTTGTAACGAATAAAAAAAGTCTAAATTTAAAAAAATATAAATATTTATTCTGCAAAATAGTCTCCATTTCCAGCATTTGTTTTTTGCCAACGGCCTGGAAGATGAAAAATTCCCTTTGAAAAGAAATTTAGGTTTTGACGGCTCACATATTGCTCAAACACTGCTATTACAGACTCCCGGTCAGGGAAGTCCCTATTTTTTAAGTGATTGTCTAAACTTCGGAAAAATGAAAATCAGTTGGCGAAAGGTCAGGTGAATAAGGTGGGTGAGGGAGAATTTCGTAACCAAATTCCGAAAGTTTTTGGATTGTCTGTCGTGCAACATGAGGGCTTGCATTATCATGAAGTATGGATCCATGTCTATTGACTAGTGAGGGCTGCAAGCGGCTCAATTTTCCATGCATAGTTGCCAGTTCGGCACAATAGGACGCTGCCGTGATGGTTTCACCAGGTTGCAAAAATGAATAGTGAATAATACCCTTACTGGTCCACCATACAGTCACCATAATCTTTCGCGGGTGAAGTGATGCTCGTGCATGCTGTCTTGGTGTTTCACCTCGATCTAACCATTGTCCTGACAGTCTCCGATTATCATAAAGTATCCACTTTTCGTCACACGTTACCATTTGATGAAGAAACGGTTCAACTTTCTGTCGATTAGCCAAAGAGGTAGCCACCTCTAATCGACGGAGCTTATTGGCTTCCGTTAATTGGTGCGGCACCCATCGAACGAGTTTCTTCACTTTGCCAATCGAAGAAAGGTGACGACTAATGGTGGCAATGGACACTTGAATTGTTTCTGCAAGGCTGCGCACTGTTTTCGACGGATTACTTTCAACTTCTACACGCAGCTCGTCGTCATTAACGGTGCTACGCGCATATCCGCGAGGCTCATTTTCCAAATCAAAATTTCCCTCGCTGAATTTTTTAAACCATCGCCGTAATGTGCGTTTATTACACGTGGTTTCACCGAACGTCTGATTAATTTCTCGCGTTGCTGCAGCTGCATTTAATCCCTTTTCAAATTGAAAGAGGTAAATTGCCCGAATATCTCTTGCCGACAGCATTTCCATAGGCGAGACAAGGACAGGTGTATTAATCTTTCCAAGAAATGGAACAGGTACACACTTCAAAATAAATACCCTTTTCTACAAATACAATAATAATTTTCACCAAAAACATACACGTCTTCACACAGATGCGATTCAGTTCAGACTGAAGGAAAAACGGACATTACATTTGTAACAATCTGATACATTTGTTATTCTTAAAACAGGAACGAACATACTGAGAAAAGTGCCAATTACACATAAGTACATATGTGTTTTAATGCTAACAGACTTTTTTCTGGTAATTAGTAGCTAGCAATATTTATAGTTGTAATCTCTTATTTTGATAATAAAAATCTTTGTATAGCAACTTAGTTTTAGATTTTATAGCGATTTCTGTTATGGACGCTCTTCCTGGTAGTAAGTACTTATGTATTTATTGAAAACATTATAAAAGAAACAGTTTTATCACAAATTATAAATAATAAAATATCTTTATCATCAAAGTCTTAAAGTTGTGTTCCCAATTAGTCTAATCTATGATTTTTATTTCACAGCATTCTGTATAGTTTGTATATACCATCTCTACAATAAAAACTACTGCTTTGCTACTCTCTCATTAAAATCCATTTTAACTTATCCATGCGAAAATTATTCTACAATTCGCAACTTCTAATTTATTTCGTATTTAATTTATAAGGCTAATGTAACCATTAGTTTCTTATTGTTTCAGGATCAGATCAAGACCACATATTTTATACGAATGAAGAATTAATGAATATGATGTTAGAATTTAAAGGCAAGAGAATAACATAAATATGAGTTTGAAACGATACCTTTTTCAAACATTAGCCTGCTCGGACGTTCAGAAGAAAGAACTTATCTCTATTTTGTCACAGTTTAAGCATCAATTTACCGTGAGATGACAAAAATCAAAACGAGGAATATCTAGAATGAAAGTCGGCAACGAAATTGGTTGAAGAAATCTGTTGCGTTTACAAAATCTCAGACTTCTTCGTGTTCAAGCCGCGGTCGTCTCGAGTAGAGCAGTGATCGAACAAAGCGACATAAAGCTGATTCTTTGCATTCAGAAGCACCTTGAACTTGTGTATGTAGTGCAAATGAGTCTAGGTTCTGCTGGCAAATCTGTTGCAGCTTCTGCAAAGTTCCGTAAAGATATGACAATACGTCAAAAAAGGGCATCTACGTATCAACAAGCTTTTAGAACTGCTGATGAACATAATGATAAAAAACTTACACCTCAGCAAGTACCATCACTTTTTGTGGAAACAAAATCGACACGAAAGCAATATAATTTAATTAGGGAACCCGTAAAAGATAGATTTCCGCCTTATAAGGTTGTTCAATGCGCTAAGGAGTGTTATCCAGGCAATATTATTGTGTTCGAAGATCCTGTTCAAGTACCGTTACAGTAACTGCCCGACCATACAAGGAAATGACATATGGAATTACAAAAAGAAGTTCCAAATTTGGATGCTGAAAAGGTCAGCCAACTGACATTTATTTCAAAATATGGATGCCTCACAGTGACTACAAGGAAGGTGTTTCTGATGCTTATATGTTTCTAACATCGTTGGTGCCTTTGCAGGTTATATCAAACACACCTGCTAATAATTAATTATATAGATAAACACACGATTATTTTCGCCCCGTTTTTTTAGGTCCATTCATTTGCAATAGCAGCACGAAAATATAGTAATTACTTTAGTAGAAACTGATCATACTGAACAACAAATATTTACTATTTACCATGGCTGATGGAAAGTTCTGCAATGTGGTCACGGAAACAAGTTCTACTATGAAGTGTTACATATGTGGAACTATGTCCAAAGACTATTGAGAGAATAAATGTTAGACCCGTTGGCAATACTGCATTTAAATTTTGCTTATCTACGAACAAAACAGTGGATGGTTCGAGGTGATGAAGTGAAAAAAATTATATCACGAAATAGAAAAGAAATTCAAAAAGCTATCAAAGATAGAATGGGATTGATAGTAGATAAGCCTAAACCAGTATACTGAAATACTAACGGTGGCAATATAGCCCGTTGTTTCTTCCAGAAATCATCTCTGTCGTCGGAAATTACCGGTACAGACAACAAAAGGTTAATAAGAGAATTATGAAATAAATTCAAATAAATTTAGGGAACATTTTCACGAAACAGCTCCAATTACATGTAAATCTTTACCACTGGTATAATATGCTTATGATATTGCATAAAATTTCAATACATGGATCGGAAGTTATCGCATCAGCTCTATTAGCTATTGGCTAATTAAGCGAGGAAGCACAAGAAGCTCGAAACAAAGATATTAGAAGATATAGAAAGGGGTTCTCGAGAAAAATCTCACGCGAAAAAACAATGTGGGATATATTTCGTTTGTTGTTGACTTCCGTTTGTAACTTGCCTAAAAAAACCATGTTATCTTTAAGCGAAGAAACAATTCAGTTGCTAAATTACCGCTCGGTGAAAGTTTTAAAGCCACAGTCGATGGAAGCACGGACGAAAGCTATTTTATTATGTTACATGTCTGTTATTACTTATCTATATAAGTTACGTATTACAATGATATAATGTACAATAAATCTTTTTTATAAACAAACACAATACCTCTGCCTGTAACATAAAATCTTCTTCGTAATATGTTACATTAATTGTCACATTTTAAAATTAATCTTTTTTATTAATACATTCTTATCAGATTTAGTGATTGTTGGAAAATTACGGTATAAAAATAAATAGTGCATGCAAAGACTTATGGCCAAGAATTTATGAGTTTGGCCACACTGTGCGTTGGTAAGTTCAAGATATCATATCTATCTCTACAATTATTTATTTTAAATTGTGTTACTTTTAAGTTTATTACTAATTTGAATTAAAAATTTCTTTACTTAAAGGAATATATGAGATACATTTATTCTGTCTACATTTTTTTTTTGTTGTAAGATAGGTGAATGGAGTCAAAAAAACTTTTAAGTTAGGTATCCGTAGATGAATATAACTTTAATATTTGTATTCACTTGTAATACAAACAAAAAAAATAAAATTATATAGAAAGTAAATAAAAAACTTTAAATAATCAAAATTGAATAGAGGAAAGGGAAAAATAACGATTGTCACAGGATATTAAAATCAGAATGTGTCGGTCGCTAACAATCGCTCACATCTCGATACAAACTCTTCTGTATGACTTCTACTTTGTATAAGAACATGAGTACACTTTTCTTTTTTCTATAAAATATGTAAGTACATTTGCTGTAATCATTTTTCGTGAATATTTATTGCAATGGAACTAAATGGATTTATTACATGTTCTTAAAATGTATTTAAATTAATATCAAAGATTAGTAATTCTCTTTAATCAAATTTTTCCATATTTCCTGATAAAATTGATTATTCATGATTATTATTATGTTATTAAATGAAAATTGAATTAGAGTTGGCTATGGAACTACATATATTTGCCTTTAAAATATAATAACACTTTTAATCAATACCTCTCTAATTTGTGATACAATAACTTACTTTTTTGAAATTAATAATAAAGTTATGAAGAATTGCCTGATACAATACAAAAATAAAATAAATACTATCTAATAAATGTATATTAATATAACAATAGTCTATTCTTAAAGTAAGAGGAGCATTTTAAATTATCTACGCTAAAACCTGCATCTGTTATTGGTTGTTCTGAAGACAGCTTTATACAAACGAAATGTACAATAAATAGCGCATTTGATGCATCTATATTCAAACGCTTGTCAATTTTCGTTAATACTTTTGTGCTCTCATTGTTCTATTGCTCCTTCGTTTAATGTATTGTTCTTAGTATAAGATTGAATATTATAATAAATGTTATAATTTTCTGATTTGAGAAATTGCAAAATCGACTATATATATGAAAGTATGATGAGGCTACCACATCCCCATCAGGCAAAGGGAAGAGAGTTATTGTTTTATATGTTGGATCTGAATGTGGCTTTGTTGATAAGTGGTTGTTGCTTTTTGAAGGTCAGAAAACTGGAGATTACCTAACAATGCTGTTATCGTCATGAATAATGCATCATACTATAGCTGTAAACTAGAAAACATGCCTACACCAGTATCTAAAAAAAAACATATGCAAGTTAAGAAGATATGGTTCGATCTGAACTTCTGAATTTAATCAAAACAAATGAACAATACAATTTATTTGTGATTGATGAAATAGCAAAGGGTAACAATAAAATTGTATTATGGTTGCACCTTACCGTTGTAAAGTAAATCCAATAGAAATGATACAGGAAAAAATAAAGAATGAAGTGGCATCCAAGCACAATACAATTGAAAAAACTTACAGAACTTTAATTGCAAATTGCACATTAAATGGAATCGTAGATAATCTGACTGAACCGTTCATTATTTCTGTTGGTGCCAATAGTGACAGTGATATTTTTAGAGTAGATATTGTTTATTTTGTTTATTTGATGTAAGTAATTAATGCCTAAAAAGCCCTTTAATTTCTTTATCTATGCGTGTCATTTTATCAACTTACTTGTTTGTGTAACATTTACACATTTAATTTTATTTTAACATCTACTTAGATTATGTATGTATGTACACTATTTCGTAAATAAATTGATTGATTGTCATTACTGATTGCCTTTAATCTATATCATTTTTCTGTTTAATTAATTTTCAAATTTATGTATGACATTTATTTATAATTAAAAGGGAAGTAACATACTCTGTTTATATTCAATGCTTTGGGCTTACTGGAAAAAACGAAAACTGATTATACTAATAATTTAAAAAATTAATAATAAGATCATACCATGCATAACATAGAAAATTAAAAAAGTAATTATATTCAAATTTAGCACGAAAATGATGTAGTGATTTATCTAACTATGTAGCTTTTTCATTTACTCTAGTTTAAAAATATACAATAGTATTGAAAAAAGAAGTATATTTGAATGTCTTCCATATTTTCAATAGAAGCTTCACTAGGGTAATTAAAGTTTCAATGGTTTTTATGATTATCATTTTATTCAGTAAAGATATTGTATTTTATAGCTACAATATTAACGGTGAGATTTAAATGGTTTGTATGACAAATTTCAACATGTTTCTTAAATTCCTAATACTTACTTATCACCTTAAATTTAATATGTCCAAATTTATAAAAATATGGGGTTTATACTTAAATACTTTAGCATTTATAATCCATTTAGATAAAAAAGTTGCAACTATTTAGCTCGTGTTTAAATTCTGTTTACTTAATATAAAACTGACCTTTTATAAGTAACTGTATTAAAGAACCTAAAATATATGTATAGTTTGAAATAAACAATTTCATGTAATATTAGGTATATTTGTATATTAAAAGACAATAGCACATCATTATTAACTACTAGTATAATTTGAATTTCAGATTTCGTTTGGATATACTTATTCTGAGATCTTTAGGCAAATATATCTATTAAAGAATCAATTTTAAATTACCTGGATTTGAATATTTTCTTATTTCTCTGATAGCGTCAAGAAGAAACAGGAACAATATAGCTAACACTATAAAAAAATACACGCTCGCTTGTCGTTGAATACCTTGTAAAAATTTCGATTTAAAAAAGGCATTCCATTTTCTAGGACTTGCTACAGGAAGAACTAATAAAAGCACTACTATAATTTCAAAATACAGAAATCCCGCTATTAATGTCCATTGCAGACTCATTTTGATAGTTTAAATTTCTTTTAGATTTCTATTACAATGTAATAATTGTACAAAAGCGTGGGTGTTTTCTAGTGTAAAGTTATTTATAGACTTCGAATTTCAGTGATTCACATTTACATTACAATGACAAATATCTAAGGAACTTTTGACACATGACGTGTCTTAAAAATAAATTAAATACAATATTGCCACCATACAGTTTTACTAGTGACGGGCACTATACACGAAAATTTGAAAATACCCTAAAAGTATTCTAAATTATTTTCTTTTAATTTCATAATTACCTTTCCAAAATTAGTGTATTTCTTTTACATAAAACAGAAATAATTAAGACAATTTATAATTAATGGGTTTCATTAAATATTTGAGATTAACATAGATTACCTTTTTTTATGTTTGTTAAATGTACATTTAGGTAAAACATTCGTCTATTTAAAATTATTTTTATATACGAAATTGCGAAAGAACTTTTCAGAACAGTATCTCAATTTTATTGTGAAGCTAAGCTTTCTCTTGTGAACTTCGAGTGTGAAGGGCGTATGAGAAAAATTATTCCACATTGTGAAGCCAAATTATTATTAACGCTATTATAAGGGAAAGTACAAGAGCTATACGATGGTGGGTCAAATTATTGATAATGCTGTGTATTAATTAAGAAAATGAGCTATGTTGGTGAGCATATTATTGTTGACACTAAGCTGTAAAAAATAAATGAGGTTGATGGGGTCCGGGTTAGCTGTAGCGTTATGATAATGGAAAAAGAAAAAAAGTAACTTAATTCATGTTGAATTTGATGGAGCCTGTGGTTGATTAACTTGAGTGTAATTATTTTTATATACATATTTTATATTTATATATGACTTGAGTGTTGAGTGTACATACATATATGTTCTCAACGGTGCGGATCGCGTACGGAGTTTGTTTTCGTACAGGTATTTTTCGCCGTGGTTTACCAGGTGCGACACTTTGCAATTATCTGCTGATGATGACAACTTAGTTGTCAAATGCGTATACAGAATTACAAAAGTTAATGTGGAAAGGGGTTATATATCAACCATAGTGATTAAATTAATTCATGATAAAGATTAACAGCTCAGGACATGTGAAAAGCTGAAAGAAATTATTAGGCAAAGTAAACCAAAAGTTGTTTTTAAAATTTAATTTAACTAAATTAAATAGAACAAATGTTAGAACTTTGAATATATTAAAATCAACAAATGATAGCAATACATTTAAAAAAATAGTTAATGCAAAAATTATAATAAAATATATAATAATTAATAAAGCTGTAGAAGTAAAATGTACAAGGATTGGTTGAAAAAGTGTGCATCGAGTGATACATAGGTATACTTTCGTTTTAAATCCCCTGGACAGACGATGCTGTATATTATGCGAACGCAATATACGTTGAACAGCGTGAGTACTATATGTAGTGAGTTGTGGTAGAATATTCATTGACGGCTGCGGGCTGTGTATTATTTTTAAAATATCGGTCTTTTAAAGTAAGCGATGAGAGAAAGAGTAACTTTGACCAATGAACAAGCAGAAATTAAGAGATGAATAATATCATTAAAAGTTTAGTTGTGAAAATTATTTTAGAATAATAAATATATCAGACGACTTGCTTTACGAAATCGTTACAGCAGTAATAGCGGTTACACACAGTCAATGTAAACCTTTGTTAATAGCTATTTATCATATCAGGTATATATTTGATAGGCAGTAAATATTATTCTCTGCCAAGGAGTGAATGTTTGAAACGTAATCATAATTAGAAATTAGAGAAAATAAAAATTGAATTAAATGTTATATTAAAAAGAATATTCTATAAAACGGGTTTCGTGCAAGTATATTTCATGATAGGTAAACGTTTAGAGGAGGAGAAGCCTTAGTTTATGATCGACGGATGTTATTAACAAAGATTTATCGTTGAAATATTTTTGACATCGCTTAAGTAAAAATTTTTTATAAAATTTCTAAAGTAGAATTGTATGAAAAAAAAAACAATTTAAAGCAGACTTGACCATGCATAAATTAAAATTTTAATCTAGATTTACAAATCATATTGATAAGCTCAATATTAAGCAAAACGTTAATACTAAAAATAGGAATAAAATTCTAATACATACAAATAATGGTCCTTACTTTCTAAATTTATTTTAATTTTGTATATATTCAAATTGTAATACTAAAGTTTGTGAATGTTATAAAATTTTCTACTTCATTAAACCGAATTAAAGAGATATTTTTTTAAATAAACAAATTAAATAAAAAGAATAATAATTAAAAAAAATATTACAATGAATCATAAATGAGAAGTATTTGATTACTTACGTAATAAAATAGGTAATATAGCAGGAAAAGAAAAGATTTTGTTTCTATTGGTATGCATGTATAAATTATCAGCATACCTATCGAGATTTACTCGAGGCCCCGGTCCACTTCATATACAATATATATACAGACTTGTTCATTCTAGAATTAGATATGCGCTGTCCACAAGTGGAAAGAGTGCAGTTAGGTTAAAGCGCGCGAGAAAGGAGGATAGAATATCTCTCACTGGCAGTTTCGTTTTCTCCCACTTTTGTATTGCAAACAACTTCCCCTACTATCTCGCGTGTTATGATGTCTGAAATATATATGATGTGTGTATAAATCATTATATATAATACGTATACATTTTTGAATTGTATAAATTATTTGATGCATTTTATTTGAATCTTTTAATAAAATGCAACATGGCTATTTTCTTGAAATGTTTTGCCGTTTGGCGTGAAACTAATAAAATATTCTTGAAATAAATGAAATAGAAAATTCTAAAAATTAAAAAGATTTTCAAACATGGCTATTTTCTTGAAATGTTTTGCCGTTTGGCGTGAAACTAATAAAATATTCTTGAAATAAATGAAATAGAAAATTCTAAAAATTAAAAAGATTTTCAAACATGGCTATTTTCTTGAAATGTTTTGCCGTTTGGCGTGAAACTAATAAAATATTCTTGAAATAAATGAAATAGAAAATTCTAAAAATTGAAAAGATTTTCAAACAATGAAAAAATTAAAAGGAACTTTTAAAAATCCTAGTATAGAATACGACGAACTGTTAGAGGTTTTACGTCAACTACTTCAGATATTTGTTTACTAGAATAAGAAGGTTCGATTTCAACAATACTGCACACCTCGATTTTCCTCTGTTCTCGTTCTTCAGGTAACTGACGAATTTAGCTCCTTCGTCAAATAAGTGAATACAGTAGGGGAAGTTGTTTGCAATACAAAAGTGAGAGAAAACGAAACTGCCAGTGAGAGATATTCTATTTTCTCGCGCGCTTTAACCTAACTGCACTCTTTCCACTTGTGGACAGCGCATATCTAATTCTAGAATGAACAAGTCTGTATATATATTGGCCCTTGCCTCACTAAATAACTAAATTAGACTAAATGATGGATCAAATTTTCCTCCTCTATTAATAATAAACAAAGCAGCTCTTCCTGTTATTCCTTATTGAAGCCCTCTTTCATTTTGCCTCGAAAAATAAACAACTATACTTTTTCTAAGGCAGTATAAAACTCCTTTAATGGCAGTCTACTGAGGATTTTTCGATACCAAGCCTTTCCTGCTTCTGAATTTTCCGAAACGATGCTGTCTATAAAGCTAATATATGATAATAATCTTGACAACGTAGAAGCGATATCTTCTTCTCAACTTCACAATAACTTCTTAAAAGTATTGATTCATTAAAAATTTTCAGTGGAATAATAATAATAATAATATTTATTAAATTAACCAACAGAGATTACTCTAAAACGGGTAACAAACAAAGATATACATAAGAAAATTAAACAATAGTTACATTGTGTAAATAAAATGTGTATTATATATAAAATATATTTGGACTGTAAACCATTCTTGAAAAATAAACCTAATCTTTTAATTGTCTATATATCAGTGGCGGCTGGTCAGGTGAGGCAGGTGAGGCAGTGCCTCACCATCTAAATCTTGGAATTATAACAAGAATAATATGTATACTTTTAAAATTCTTTATAAATTAATTATCATCTTTTATTCAGAATTTATCTTATAAACAATAAGAAAATAGTTTTAAATAAACCGGCATTACAAGCAAAGTACAAATTTATCATTTCATTTTAATTCCGTGCGAATGTACGAGCGCGTATACTTGCCCCGACCAACTTCATGCTTGATCTATGTATATCCCTACTAAACACGAATAATTGAGGCCCGGCCACTCATTGCCTCTCATTGAAAATTTATAACGCACTACAGCAGTCAAAAAAATTCTCAATTTCTATGGAAATTACAGTAAAGTATTAGCTACATATTTAAGATAACAAAGAAGAAAAAATATTCAAAAAGTTAATAGATTTTTCTAACTTTATTGTGAGATTTTTGAATTTTTTAATAATATAGAAAGCATTATTAATAGGATAAATTAAGTATTTATTTAATGATATAAAGATGTCTAAAGGTTTACATTCTTCTTGTACAGTTTCTCAATATTTCCTCCACGCAAATAATATGTTTTAAGTTTTAACAGGAGTATTTTTATTGTTTCAAGTAGATATTATTTAGATATCAATCTGAAGCCAATTTAAACTGAGCCTCTCATCGAATCACAATCGCCGAACTACCGAATATACTCGAGGCTGACATTCTCGGCCCGAATCGCAAATAACAGCAGTTAAACTTGGGGAATAACAAAGTTAGGTTAAATATTTTAATATTTGTTTAGTGATATTTTCAGTGATTTAAAAATTGTGAATATGGATTTAGAAAATGTAAGAAATACACAAGACATTGTAGAATTTTTAATAAGAAATACGTTCGTTGTTCTATCGGTAGAAGATCAATTATATGTCAAAAACCTTCCAAGACCAAACCCTGGTTTATCAAAATCTCTTACAATACACGGTAAGTCTAACAGAAATTTCAATAATTCGTGGTATAACAAATGTAATTGGTTATGTGGTAGTATAAAAAGAAACAGATTATTTGTTGGGCATGTATAATTTTTTCCACAAATACAGATAGTATTTGGAGTAAAACGGGTTATTTTGATCTTAAAAACTTGTCGCGATCAGTAGAAAAACATACTAAATCCAAACATCACATTTTAGCTACTTGTAAATTACATATGTTTGGAAAATATAATATCGCGGATGCGATAGATAATGTGAGGCGCAATCAAATGGAGAATTACAATAAAGAAGTTAGCCAAAATCGAGATATATTAAAGCGTTTAATTGATATTACTATATTTCTTTGTACACAGGAATTATCTTTCAGAGGACATAATGAAACAAATACTTCTGCAAACAGGGGAAATTTTAAAGAACTTGTTTTATTAACGGCAAAACATGATACCATTTTACAAAAATTCTTAGATGATAGCTCTGTATTTTTTGGCACATCGAAAACAATTCAAAACGAATTAATAGAATCAATTAATTTTATTGTAAAGAAAAAAATAGATTGTGAAATTTTTAATTCAGAATATTTTTCATGGCAAATAGACGAAACAACAGATATAACATGTAATTCGCAATTGTCTATTATTGTAAGATACACGATCGAGGGTAATATTGTTGAAAGGTTTTTAGGATTCTTTGATGTAAGTTCAGGTCGCACCTCTGATGATTTATTTAAATTATTAACTAATATTTTTGAAAAATTTCAGTTTAATAGTAAACTAATTGCTCAAACGTATGACGGAGCGGCAGTTATGGCTGGGCATGTGAACGGTTTACAAACAAAAGTTAAAGAAATAGCTCCTCAAGCAATATTTACACACTGCCATGCACATGTCTTGAATTTAGTGTTAGGAACATCTTGTAAGTCCATAACGTCTGTAAGAATATTTTTGTCAAATTTGTCAGGGTTTTCATCTTTTTTTTCCAAATCCACTAAGAGAACTCATGTGTTAAATTTAATCTGTCAAAAACATATACCATCAAACGCATCTACTCGTTGGAATTTCACTTCTAGGGCTGTTTTTACAATTCATGCGAACAAAAATAAGTTAATTGAAGTTTTTGATTTCATTGCAGAAAGTCCTGACTTTGATAGCATATCTATACGAGAAGCTTTTGGATTAAAAAATCTTCTTCTGGATAATGATTTTAATTTTCTTTTAGATACTTTTAAGTTAATATTTGGACAAACTGACGTTGTATTTTCAATATTACAAAACAAACTAACTGATGTTATTTATGCCAGAGATCGTTTACGTTTTTTGCTTGATAAGTTTAGAGAATTTCGGGAGTGTGATACATATTTCAGTACTGTATACGAAAATTCGGTGTCTGACGAATCTGTTGCACATAAAAGGCGTAGAATTGATGACGTTCCAGATACTAAACAAAATTATAGAAAATTATTTTTCGAAATTCTAGATACGTTTATTAGTCAAATTGAAATTAGATTTATTGATTTAGAAAAACTTGCTTTTTTTGATTTATTAACAGAAAGTAAATTTGAAGAATATTCGAAGGCATTTCCTCAGAGGCTCTTAAATAATTTGTTTGAACAATATAAATTTTTTGATCAAATTCAATTAAAAAATGAATTAGCTGTTATTTATAGTGACATGCAACTCCTTGGTAATTCTAAAACACCATGTGAAATGTTAAGATTTATGCACGAACAAAAGTTAGCCATCTGTATGCCAGAACTTTTTAAATTGCAAGTATAGTAGTTACCATACCGGTAACTTCCGCGTCCGTTGAGCGAAGTTTTTCCACATTGAAACGTATAAAATCGTATGTTAGAAATACAATTGGACAACAAAGACTTAGTAACTGTGCACTAATTGCAATCGAAAAGGAATTGGTTAAAACGATGACGAGGGATGAACGATTTTATAATGATGTAATTGATTATTTTGCTAACACAAAAAACCGGAGGATACCTTTGCTATACAAGAAGTAAAATCTATTAAATGTAATTCTACGTGCAATGCCAATAAAGGAAATTCTCTGTATTTTAAAATATTTTCATTTTGCATGTAATTTTGAAATTTTGTTATTGGATTGTTGTTGATTTATATATATACATATATATGTATATATTTGTTATATTATTAAATTTTATATTATAATAGGAATGTATTTATTTTTTATTTTTAAATCCTAGAAGATTGAGTTCTTATTTTCGATTAATGTTTTTAGAATTTGTTTGATTTTTTAGAATATTTATTTTCGTTTCACAAGGGTTTGCTTTGAAACTTCGTTTTCCCTTAAAAATCGAATGGGGCGCGATATAGGGCTCAGTTCACGTCTGGCAGCCCTGTTTGTACTGGAAGCCCTATATATATATATAAATATATATAAACTGTATTTATATGTAGTAGGTATATAGAGTTTATTAATCAATTGTAAACAATTTTGAATATTTATTATTCTATCTGCCTCACCATGTCAAATACTCACGAGCCGCCACTGCTATATATAATATATATAATAATAAATTACAGTACAAATATTGTAGTTTGATCAAAAACCTGTCACAAGACTACAAATTAATCCTGGCTACCATGTCATTTACAATAAACATGCGAATAGCTAGGTAGGTGTTTCTAAACTCGTTAAAAAAGTTCGGTCACTTTCATCTATTACATTTTATAGTTTAATAACACAGAATTCGATTTATCGTCTTTTAAGTTTTTGATATTTTCTTTATAGCTGATATATATATATTCAGTTCTCATCATGAGACACTTTAACATACACAATACATTTTTAGATTGTTCTGATTCTAGGGCAACATTTTATACACAGTCATTGACAGATATAGCCAAGTCTTATTAAATCATTTCTTACTTATCGGGTGTCCAAGTGGTCTTATTTCATTTTTCTATCGTCTCTCGATAACTTTATCCTATTTACAACCACTGACAAATTCGTTTATCTATAACAAATATTTTAATTAATGTGAAACAGACTAAGTTAAGTACACTAAACAGTAAACTTCAAAACTCAATAGCTTCTTTCTAATCTTAGAGGAAGCCAACATTACAATAAAGCTAGCTCTCCAAGCATATCGTAAGGTTACTTTAGAAAAGTTTTCATTAGAAAAACAATAACACAATGTCAATTGCAAAAAGACATACAGCTAGAACTCATACTATGCAGCAACATTAATATATACTCTTCAATAAGAGAAATATAGATTATTATCAGAGCGTTTAAGTTTAACGAGTATCCTTGATAGACGATTATCGGTACTTGATAAAGACTTTTCCATGAAAGAATTGGAAAATTCCTTCAGACATTGTAAACTACATTACTTGGTTCAGACGGTGTTAAATTTGTAATTATTTCATTTCTACATTTATCAGGAAAAAAAATTTCTGGATACCTTTAATAGTATATAGAACAACAAAATAGTTCGTATGGAATGAATAATGGGATATAGAGTTGGCTTCCATAAAAAATCTGAAAAATCTCTTCATTCAGTTGTTAGCTTAAGACCTATCACTTTGTTAGCTACAATTAGAAAACTACTTGAGAAGATGAACAAAACCAGATTGGATTGATAGTTGAAGCATTATTTACGGGTTCCTCCTCATATGTGTTCGGCTTTACTTCAGCTTCTTAATTTTCGACTTTCTCATTTGGGATCACGTCAGTGAGATACCTATTACTTGCCATTTGCTAGAACAAACATTATTCGGGCAATTTTAATAAGATACCTAAACTGGAAATGTTCTTCAAGATAGAACAAGCCTTCGTAGTCTTTCACGAATCAGGAAATGTCGTAGTAAATAATGCAAAGTTAAATATAGCTACTAATGGACGTAGAAGTATAAAACAGCAATCGCTAACTAAAAAATTGAAATGCCACTAGGGCTAGATGTAATTTTATTTTTAAGTTTCCTTAATCCATTTCGTACCAGCGCTCGAGATCTCGACCACAAATTTTAGCTGTTTTTCATCAAACAATTAGTTATATTTGGTAGTGGAATTTTCTAAGTCTATAATTAAGTTTGGCGTATTGACTTTCCGACCTGAAATTTTTTATCTCCCCACCCCTTTTTAAAGTTTCTTGCTTCAAGGCCGACCACAAGAATTTAAAATAATTTTTTCTTTTTCAATAAATGAAAATAAGTAATATTAATAAATAAATTCTTCAATTTTTTTCATTTATATGTAGCTTTAGCTCTAATATTTAATTATTTTAAGTAGCCCGTTACCATAATGATACCATATCATATAGAAAATTGATTGCTCTAATTATCCCCGCAGCCGAGATCTCGACCAGGAGTTTCCAAAGATAACCACCGGCAGAAAAAAAAAGAAATACAGAAAATAGTCTTCTGTCCGATTTCTAACTAGCAATGAAAATTTCATTAAGATAGTAAACCATTTATGTAGCCTGGTACAAAATGGGTTAAAGCTTCATGAACTTCAGTATCATTAGCCCTATATAAATTTATAGGAGTAGAGTTAGTGCTTTGGCAATTAAATTGAAGGTAAATTTAGTGGAGACTGTGGTTGATTGAATTAATCAAAAAAGGTAAATAGAACCCCTTACAACATCATCAGCAGATAGTTTGTCTATGCAGTGTTGCACCTGGATCCGTGGTAAAACTCCCACAGAATAAATTCGTACTAAAATTTTAACCGTTGAAAGCTAGACACACCGAAAGATCATTTCACGTGTCTTGAAATTATGCGATTAATTATACATACGTATACAGAATACGAAAATTGATGTACTAAGGGGTTCTATTTATCTTTTTGATGAATTAAATTAAAATAAACATGCTAAAATAATTAGCCAAGCCATCAAAGTATTGATACAAAATGAATAATTATGGTGTAGAAAGTAATATATGTTTGGCTCACGACTGAAATAAAATAGAAAGATAAACGAAAAATAATTAAGAAATTTGTTGGAAGTTGTGCAGCAGTTTTTTCCACTGTGTGAATTGTATCATTAATGGAATTCTTTTCTCATTAACTGTTCGAAATTTTTATTTCATTTGTTCGTTACATTCTTTTCAACGCTAGTGTATTTTTATATTCAGTTTTGTAAGTTGTTTTCTATTTACACTTGTGTTGGTGCTTGTGCGTCTTGTCGCGCATATTCTACTTTTGTTGGACGATTTACCACGTTAAGGGAATACGATAAGCCCTTCATGTATAGACGAATTGTTGTGGCAGAAATTATTTCAAAGTCTTTTCCGGATTTGAGACGTTTTAGTTATATTGAGCTATTTTTCGTATTTGTACATAACGTACTAGCTATAGTTTGTTTTGGATTTTTATTGGACACTTCGCTTAAAAGGTATGTTTTTAGTCTGTATCCATTTTAGTTAAGTTGAGTAATTTTTCTAGTTTCTTCTCTTGTTGGCGTCATTTTAAGGTGATATAAGCAATTACTTACAGTTTGATCTCTCCCCTCCTCTCCCTGTTCCTTTAAGTCTCCCCCTTCCTGTAAGTAGAAGAATATTTAATGGAGGTGTACCTGAGCACACGGCATTCTATAATAAATTGAAAAATAATTCTTTATATACATATGTATTCCTAGCCAAGAACAACTAAACGACTAAAATATGTAATTATGTTTTCATGGACAACGAAGCATTTGTCTGAACACCTAAATTTTTAAAACCATATAGAAAAATAGAATTTTACGAAGGTATATATTCAATTACATATGTCAAGAGTCAGGTGTCTTATAGAAAACACATTTGATGTATTCGCCACCAGATTTAGAATTTTTTATACCAGCAGAGCCAATTTATATGATAATAAACAAACTAGACAATAGCTTTTAAGATTATTTCAATAACAAAGACAGTATTTCTTAACAGAATAGAATCAGTAACACACATTAATACATAAATACGTACTTTACTACACAATAAGTTAATGTGGTTGTAATTCATTTCATTTTTCTTTATCTATAATAGAATAATATTCTCTTCAGTGAATTTAATAAATTGAAAGTAAACTTTAGAAGTTCATCTGAATCTGTAAATCTTTTAAAATTCATAGTTGAAAACAATCTTAATGACATTTTTTCTGCTACTTTTCATCTGTTAATATTAATTATTATCATGCCAATGACGACCGTCGAAGCATCAATGAATGAGAATAGATTAAATGCTTTAGCTATTTAGCCTATTGAAAAACATTGGCCGAACGTCGATGAACAAGTAATTAATAAGGCTTCGGGGGGGAAGTATAGAAGAATTTGAATGCTCAAATACTATCTAACTAATAAGTTCTATATTTGTAAACTGCGTTTTAAATAGATCGTATAAAATCTACATTCACATATAAGAACACGTAATGTGTAGACTTTGTGATACCACTACTTAATACGTGTAGTGGAGTGCTAAAAAATATGATGTATTTACTTTTGGTTGTACAACTTGCAAGTAAACAGGTCATTCTGAGAAAATGCTATTTAAAAACAACCCATCAGAAAACAAAGATGTTTTTCTGACACATGGTAATGAAAATAAAGGTTTGAATCATCATTACCCATGTCTAATAATAGAAATTTATTTCACGATATTAAATATACTTATATTTAGGTGTACAGATAATGATGGAAAAGAAAAATTAATCTCTAAAATCCGAAGTATCGGGTTGTTACAAATGTAATGTCCGTTTTTTCCTTCAGTCTGAACTGAATCGCACCTGTGTGAAGACTTGTATGTTTTTGGTGAAAATTATTATTGTATTTGTAGAAAAGGGTATTTATTTTGAAGTGTGTAACTGTTTCATTTCTTGGAAAGTAATCCGTCAAAAACAGTGCGCAACCTTGCAGAAACATTTCAAGTGTCCATTGCCACCATTAGTCGTCACCTTTCTTCGATTGGCAAAGTGAAGAATCTCGATCGATGGGTGCCGCACCAATTAACGGAAGCCAATAAGCCCCGTCGATTAGAGGTGGCTACCTCTTTGGCTAATCGACAGAAACTTGAACCGTTTCTTCATCGAGTGGTAACGTGTGACGAAAGGTGGATACTTTATGATAATCGGAGACGGTCAGGACAATGGTTAGATCGAGGTGAAGCACTAGCATCACTTCACCCGCGAAAGATTATGGTGACTGTATGGTGGACCAGTAAGGGTATTATTCACTATTCATTTTTGCAACCTGGTGAAACCATCACGGCAGCGTCCTATTGTGCCGAACTGGAAACTATGCATGGAAAATTGAGCCGCTTGCAGCCCTAACTAGTCAATAGACATGGACCCATACTTCTTCATGATAATGCAAGACCTCATGTTGCACGACAGACAATCCAAAAACTTTCGGAATTTGGTTACGAAATTCTCCCTCACCCACCTTATTCACCTGACCTTTCGCCAACTGATTTTCATTTTTTCCGAAGTTTAGACAATCACTTAAAAAATAGGGACTTCCCTGACCGGGAGTCAGTAATAGTAGTGTTTGAGCAATATGTGAGCCGTCAAAACCTAGATTTCTTTTCAAAGGGAATTTTTCAGCTTCCAGGCCGTTGGCAACAAACTATTGATGTAAATGGAGACTATTTTGCAGAATAAATATTTATATTTTTTTAAATTTCAACTTTTTTTTATTCCTTACAAAATCGGACATTTCATATGTAACAACCTGATAGTTGGGGTCATTAGAAGTAATTGTACATTAGTTCATTACGGGAAATGAAGCAGATAATACATTTACAAAGAAAGAAGGTAGTAATAACAAACGATAATCGCAAGGTTCTTGAAAGCAAGAACTTAGAAAATGACTGCACGAACTAAACAAAAAGCTTGGTCATTTAGACTCCAAAAATATGGAAATTTCATAGATTTATCAAATAGAATTGACATAAGTAAAAAAGTTTGTGGCCAATTAGATTTAGTTTGTGAAAAGTAAAAACAGAAAAAAAGCAGAGTATCTAATAATAACAATTCTCGCCCTCACATCCTCCAACTTAAAGCCACTTACAGGGGCTTTGGCAAACCCTGAGCTATTATTACGCCCGCGCTCGTTGTGCGATTTAAGATTTTTGTCTGTCAGTATTCTCTTAAATGGGAAAATTAACCAGGAAAAACCTTCCTGGATAGCAGGCTATCTGACTCGAATTCGAAATCCCCGACACGATAAGCTAGTAATTTACCATTGAGTTATCAACCGGCTTTAGACCAATAGAAATTATACATACTGGTTTGTGTGACCATATGGATCCATGTAAAGTAAGTACCATAAAATGGTTTACGATGTACAGGAAAATATACCTACCGAATTCATTTAGAATGATCTTTGTAAATAAAGCATTGGCAGTTCGAGCATGTCTACGATTCATAACATAATAGTGATTTGTATTTATGTAAATATAGTAATGCACGTAATATACGAATAACTCATTTTCTAAATATTTGTCATATTGCGTTAATAATACAGATTACGAAAAATTGCAAACTAGAAATAGAGAAGTCCATTATGAACACTGTTGCCACATGTGTTCATTTACGAACTATTCTTTACTCAACATTCTATAGTAAAATTGAATATAATGTAATTCCAAACATATTTTTAAATATAAAAATTTGCTGCTTACATACTTTAATTGTAGACTCAGATTCGGATTAGGGAGATAGTGACAAAAATCAACTGACTATGTAGTTCTCACCGCAAAGAAAAGCAAAAAGTAACAGACATACTGAAATTAGAAGCCCGTGCAGACGATATTTATACACTTACGCTATAATATTTCAACTTACTTCAATTCATAGACACCTCAACTATCATCAAATTTCGACGATAGTTTTCACAGATACATTAAAACATTTTTTTTTAATTTTAATATTTACTTATTTATTAAGAGAACCAGTGGTGGCTTATATAGTAAGTAAGAGGATGCACAAAGTCTATCCATTGCATAGTCTTACATGTGAATGCAGATGTTACCCGATCTATTTAACACGTAGTTTATAAAATACTTACAAATTAAGTACTGTTTGAGGATTAAAGTTGCGGATTTACAAACTACATAGTCAGTAATGCTTTGACATTAAGTCAATTCTTCTGCCCTTCTCTTCAGCAAATTTATTAATCACTTACTCATTAATTTGTAGCTCCAAATATACTTGTAAAATCGTTTTTTTTTCAAATGATTTCCAATTCTGTCTGTAATGTAATCTTATGAGAAAATGGATAGACATCAACTATCGCGTCTAGGATTTGAGATGGAAATTGTTTTTCAATCTGCTGAAGATTTTTGGATAGAAAAAAAATTGATTCATTAAAATGTTTAGTGAAGAAAAAATCTGCCTTTTACTTGATTAATTATAACATTACACACTTCTTTAGTTGTTTTTCTCTTTTTTTGTTAATTGATATACTTCCATGATTTTATTGGCAATAATTGTTGTTACAATTTGCCTCTTCTTTTGGATACAATTTTCAAAACAGTTAACCGTTGTTAGCCGTATTTGAACAGGATCAGCTTTGATTTTCTACAGTTGGTTATATATTATAGCGTGTGGCATTAGCCGATGAGAAATTGTTAACCTAAACGTAAACCTGGAGTCCTGCAGTATACGGGAAATAACTGTTGCTTGGTTGATTGTTAAAGTTTCATTCTGCGTTTTTGCTATTTAAAAAAATATTCGTGTTTCTTAATTTTGACTAGTTGCCTGAGCTAATATTAGATTTAACTGATGTGCATAGCAAAGAACATAAAAAGTGTATTTGTAGTCTCTTTGAATAATATTTTGAACATCAGCATAGCGTCCACTCATCACATTTGCAGCATTACAGCTTTGATAAATGCGTTTTTTTAGTTTATGTAAAACCTCGTTTAATGCTTCTTTATATATTCCGAGAGGCCAGCAGCAGTGCCATCATTAGGATTAAAAAAGCCTCAAAAATGTTCAACAGGTGTTTCATCTGGTAGGATATAAGTACCTCAATATTGTTACCATTTTGAAGTTTCGTTAGCAATGACAGACAAGAATTCGATATTTATGCAGTCGAATAAATTGCTTTGTATAATTTTTGATATGCCTTTAAATACTATGCTTTTTTTAAACGTTCTTTTTGTGTTACATTCAATTCCGCACTAAAATTTATCAATCCTTTAAATATTCCGGGAATTGTGATTATTAGTGCTAATTCAAAGGCTCCACAAAATCTACTATTTTAGAAAGTACGAGGGAGCGTTTTTATATTCGCGGAATGAGCGGGTTGTAGAGGGGTGAGTAGGCGCATTGGGGGCGTGGCCTGTGCAGCGACTCATGATTAATATAAATACGAAGTTTCATTGTTATTAGACAGTTAGTCTTTGAGCTATCGTCAACCAAGTAACATAATCAGGAGTGAAAAGTGAAATATGGAAAAAATCGAATATCGTGCCGTTATAAAGTTCCTCACCAGGCAAGGAAAATCAGTCGCGACCATAATGAATGAGATGTCATTGGTTTACGGCGACTCTTGTCCAGGAAAAACCATGGTGTACAAGTGGCATAGTTTATTTAAACAAGGAAGGGAATCCCTTGAAGACGACCCGAGGCCGGGCAGGAGCATTGAGGTGACCACGCCAGCACTTATCCAAAAAGTTGAACAAATTGTACTCAAAGATGCTCGACTAAAGAAGAAACAACTCGCAGAAATGGTTGGAGTATCCGATACAACAATTTTAAAAATCCTACACGATCATCTCGGCATGTCTAAGGTCAGCGCAAGATGGGTGCTGAGAATGCTCACGCCGCCGCAAAAACAACAGCGCGTAGAGTGTTCGCGTGCATTTTTGGACCTCTGTAATGGAGACAAGGATAGTGTATTGAGTGGAATTGTTACTGGAGATGAAACTTGGGTTCATCATTATGAACCTGAGTCCAAACAAGACTCCATGCAGTGGCATAAAAAGGGCACACCACCTCCCAAGAAATTTAAAGTGTCACAATCAGCTGGGAAACTCATGGCAACGGTATTTTGGGACTCGGAAGGAATATTGTTGATTGATTATAAAGATAAAGGTGTTTCTATAACCGGAGAATATTACGCTTCAATATTAGAGCGACTAAAAGAAGCCATTAAAGAGAAAAGACGGGGAAAATTGACAAAAGGTGTTCTGCTTTTGCACGACAACGCGCCCGTCCACAAGAGCTGCGTTGCGTTAGCTGCCCTGCATAAGGTGGGCTTCGAAATTGTGAATCACCCACCCTACAGCCCAGACCTGGCCCCGAGTGATTATTACCTGTTTCCGAAAATGAAAAAAGAGCTGCGGGGTAAAAAATTTACTGCCGATGATGAAGTCAAGGAGGCAGTTTCGGCGTATTTTGCAGATAAAGAGAAATCATTTTTTTATGAGGGTATAAATAAATTAATTAAAAGATGTGAAAAATGTATCCGTCTTGCAGGTAAATATATTGAAAAAGAAAAATAATTTGGTTTTTTTATTTCCACACCTTGTGCCCCATTCCGCGAATATAAAAACGCTCCCTCGTATATAACTTCTACGCCGTCGTATGGTACTCGCAGACGATGATTACAAATCGGCTAATATGCAACATTTGCAATTATATCCTTTATAATTTAATTCAGGCAATGTTCACAAGTATTCATTCACTAGAACTCACTGGTTTGAGCTCTGGCTGTCAAATTATGGTACGAATGCGGAAAGGTTCGCCATGTGTTACACATAGTGCTAGAGCCCTTGACCGACATAGATAATGTGAATATTGACAGTTTGCAAAAACGTGCCACTCTCATCTGCAAAAAAAGTTGCGGAATGGTGGAAGAAGAGCGCAATAGTACGAAGTCGAAGTTTTTATGAAAACATTCAAATTGATTAAATGCAGAAGAAGAATCTAATCCACCAAGAGGAAGCACGAGTGACGGAGCCATGTGCAGTCGGAGCAGTCGCAATGGTCTTTGGGGCGACTCAAGGATTTCTCTGACTGTAGTAAGCGGACAAGAGTAGAAGATTAGCTGAATTGTCAAAGGTGAATGATTTGCAGTCAATATGTTACTGGACAGGTCTAACACACCTTGTTCGCAACCAAATCTAGACGATATTTTATCTCTTATTGTAGAGTCTAAATTGACTAAACATCAAAAACTTTATTAATTTTCACATTTCCTCTGATGTTATGCCATTATTAAATGCGAGAAAGCGGTGTTATCCTTTAGAAGAAAACGTCACAGAAACATCCGCCGAAATAGAATTATAAAATATACGCGATCACACTGCTAACCGAATACTCGAGTCCCTACAATGTGTTGATATTTGTTAACACTAAATATAAAATGCGTTGTCTGTGATTGACGATTGTAATTGTTTGTACTAAATCGACGAAGTTAGTAAAGTTATTTGTGTTTTTGCATTATTTATGTTAGGATGATTAGTGTGTGACGTTAAATCACTTGCAATTCACATATTGCTTATATAATTTGCGCCATTATTTTCGAATAAAAGTAAAAGTTCTTCATAATCAAAAACAGAATATCAGGAAGAATATAAACAACAGAAATACTTAACATGATAGATTGTATGTGAACAATGCTACCGAAGATATCAATAATTGATACAGTACTTGCAATGTTGTTAAGATTCGTGCAAGATAATAGTTTGATTTACAACCTATTAGCGCCCCGCCACTTTGCTTCCAATTTATAACGTTAAAATGTCTATCCTGTCTTAAAACTTGGTAGTGAGCTGGAAATAATTCACTGCCAATGATATCCTCAGATAGCAACGTTTCGACGAGGCAGAAAATACTAAATTCAGAGTCACATGTATTTGTATACAAATCATGAATCTTAATCCGTAAACCACGCACATTCTGGTAGTAAATGTGTAGGTATCTGTGAGGTGGATCTAGTTTAAATGCACTACAGTTAAAATGCACCCTTCATATTTAATTCTGAAATTGGTCTCTTCATTAGTTATTCTAGAATCTAGATGTGCTTTTATTTTCATTTAATAGTTCAGTTGGCGAACAGCTTCGCCGAGGAAAATACGGACGTCTTTATATTCTGCAAGATATTTCACATTTTTTACTATCTTGATAATGCTATGGGCGTCTATATGCCTCTTTCCTATACTGTTATGGCGGCGCATTCCGTCAATTTCCAAATTCTCAAGATTAACACCAGAAGACAGACTTCCCATTATAGACTTAACGTGATGGCGTCATAGTTCTTCCTCCCAGTAACATCCTGGGAATTCATTTCCTCGATATTAAACATTATTAGATTTTATTTTCGATTATTTCTCTCGCCCATTTCCGCAAGTTGCTTCTCAAATATAGTGTCATCTGTAGTCGGGTGGCCCTCTCTAAGAGTTTTCGATTCTTTCTGCAAAACTAAAATCGTGGATCTTAATTGAGTAATACTATTACTGACTATGTGTAACTCCGATAGGACCATGAGATAACTTTTTTATTTTTTATTGATCTTATTTCTGACGCCGTCAAATCTACACAGGAATGCAAGAAATACTTCTAACATACACAGTTTATCGTAGAGAAAACGGAACTTTTTTGAAATAGTAATTCTTAGTGGCGCCATCTATTAAAAAAATACGCGTCGGTGAGATAGATCTTTCACCAATGTTATGTCAAAATATCATGACATTTGCTTTATTAGAAGCAGAGAAATTGCGCATAAAGTAATAGTGTGTATTTGGCATTGGTCGAAAAATGAATTTTGAACAAAGAGCAAATATCGAAGTTCTGTTTTAAACTGTATAAATCGTTTACTAAAACGTTTAATTTGATGAAATAAGTGTATGGTGATGCGTGTTTATCACGTAAGTGTGTATGAGTGGTATAAACGATTTAAAGACAGTTGTACGGACATAAATGACGAAAAATTGCTTCGAATGCAATATTGTACAAACTTGATGAAAGACTCAAAAAAGGACCAAAACTTCAAGTATTCTATTGTAACTGGCGACAGGACGTGATGTTTTCAATCTAATCCAGAGACCAAGCGTCAAAGCTCTGAATGAAAGCATCCAAGCGAAGAAAGCTCGAAAAAAAACATTTGGAGAATCAAAAGTGAAGTTAATGTTGATTTGTTTTTATGATTCAAAACACGTAGTGCACAAAAAGTTTGTACCTACTAGTCAAACAGTCAATTGCTGTTATTATTATATTGGTGTTATGAAGTGTCTTTTGGCGCGTATTCGTCGTATGCGCCCTCAATATCGTGAAAATGGTAGCTGGCGTTTGTTACATGTTAATGCACCATTTCATCGCTCTACGCTTATCATTGATTTTCTAACTACAAATGGCATTTTAACCATCAATCACCCATCGTATTCACCGAATTTGCCCCCCTGTGGTTTCTATCTGTTCTCTAAACTACATTTGCTGATGAAAATACAGCGTTATGACGAAGGATTTTGAAGGACTTCTCTAAAAATGAACTTAAAAATTCATTCGACATGTTAATTGATCGTGCAAAATGCTGTATAGAAGCCGAAGGCGACTGCTTTGAATAAAATATATGAATTTTACCAACATAGTAAGTTTTTCTTTTTATTTTAAAAAGTTCATAAACTATTTTTTCTTTAAAAATAAATCTGCATTTTTTTTAGTTTATTTGCTGTTTTTAATGTTAATGCTGGCTAATATATTTGATCATAAATACGTCAAGGTATCTATCAACTTTATTTCTTGAAATATTTTAGGTGCTAAAATACTAAGGAATAAATAAAACATTTTGTCTAAATTTTACATTATATTATATATTTACTGTGACTAGTTTCGTCTGTAAATATATAATAATATAATGCGAAATTTAGGCAAAGTGTTTCATTTATTCATTAGTGTTTTATTAATTCCTTAGTGAATGGAATTTCACAGAGTAACGATCTCAACAATGTTTAGTATTGTTTAAAAAATTTATATTACTTTATACATTTAACATCTACAGTACGTATGTATCATAGTATAATAGTATATCATGTAAATTTTATTTATTATTTTAGAGAATAATTTTCTTAAATGATTTGCTTGCAATGCGCTTTGACTTTTTCTGTGAATTATGTACTCTGATGTATTATTCACGTCATTGGATAATTGATTTGTTATTTAGCAACTGTATTTGAGGGAATAAATTTATAAATTTTAAGATAGACACTAATGTTGCCCTGCATAATTAAACTGAAGTAATCAAAATATCTATCAATGCTTTGTAAATTTTGTTTCATTGGTCAGAATAAAGTAAAGAGCAACTAGATTTTTTAAGGAGATAAAATTTCATACTAATTTATTTAGATTCGAATTTTGATAAACTTGTTTTCATTTCACATTTACTGTTACTAAAACTAATATCTTAAGTTATAATTGTATGTATTTTCTCTATGCTGTGCTAGAAATATTGTGAAAATAATAAAAACGATACCTCAGAGTTTGAATTTCGTGGATTGGTAGTAGTAGGTAATAATTTAATAGGTGGCGCAAAATAGACTCTGAAATGTATTTTCGAATATTTTCAGAAATTGTTGATGTATATTGCATTATTGTATAACAAACCTTTTGGACAAATCATAATGGGTAATACAAAATAGTTGACAAGATATCAAATGAGACTTAGAAAGGCTTGGTATTTTCTTTATCCTCATAGAAATGAATTTTTGTTAAATAATTGTACAGTGAAATTTAGTATAATATTAATTTCTTAATTATATTTAATAAAAAGCACATTTTTTTGGTCGAATATATATTACTGAAGCGAACTCTAGATGTCGTGGTAGCTTGTTTCCGCTTTCTTCTATTGCATTGATTTCTTTAATGATGAGAGTGATTAGATTGTTCCAATGTATTTACTACAACAAAATACGTTGATATGGTTAGCATAATGGAAATTATGCAATTATGTAGACTGTGTTTAGTAAAGGAACAAGTGAACATACCAATATTCGAAGATCAAGGTGATATTAGGCAAATTTATTTGAAAATTACTGCTTGTTTGCCGGTCAAGGTAAGAAAGCGTCACCCGCCATTTTGATTTTGTGTTCAAGTTTTCTATTTGTCACACCTTAGAAATTATATTTAAGTAGCACTTTATTATTGCGTAAGTAATTGCAAATGGAATTGTAAACGTGTTTTTATACTTACTAGTATATAATATAGAAAACAAATATTTTTTTATTATAACTACATAAAAATAAGATCGTTGATCTAATTTACAGGTATCCAAGGAGGACAAACTACCGAAAAAAATTTGTGATGGTTGTTTGTATAAATTAGAGTTATTATATCAATTTTGGAATAGTACAGCGAACGCAGAAAAACAACTATTGTCTTGGGTAAAAGAATCAATTATGGATGTAAATAATAAGTCTTCAGAGGATCTTGCATCACAACCTCAGCCGCAAGAACATACTGTTAAGCAAGAAAAATTAGAACCTGCTGAAAGTACAAATGAAAGTGTGGAACTATCTACAGATGCACAGAGTTATATTTTACAGCAACAACAGTTATCTTACCAAACGGACTTTTCATTTAAAGAATCTCAGGTATTATGATACAAATTTTATTTGTCAATTCGTCTGCAAGTTATGCTTTTTAAGAGTTCAAATAATGATACACCCGATGTATCAGAAAATTTAGAAGAACCCTTATCAAAACGTAGAAAAAGGCGACAAGCAACAAAACCTATTCCTCCAGAGTCATTGGATTCTAGTGACAATGAAGCTGCCGATTCGCTTTTGGAAATGACTGTAACTAAGGTTGGTGGCTTCAATGTTTTATTTCTTATTAGTTATTTAGACTATTTCAGTACTAAGTAAACTAATTTAAAACTTGATTTACAATGGCAAATGTTAATTGCTGGGCTAGTCATCTTTTTACCAACTATTCCATAGTGTTTTATCTGAATAATTAACATTTTAAATAAAATATACTTTCATTTGGTATTTTTATATCGCACTAACATTTAAATTTTATATTGATATAGTAAAGTTTTAGAAGTAGCAAATATAGTAAAACTGAAATTTGAATGTTTAATTTTTTTTTATCTTTTTGTGCAAAGGTGCTAATTCTTTTAACTGTTCTAGATAATATTTTATTATTACTAATAAACAGAAATGTTTTGTATTCTTAACAAATATTTTCATTTCAATATAACTGTTTTATTTCTTGTATTTGTAAAAGAAAATATTAACTTGAAAAGGGAATCATTATTTTTTTTTGTGTATACTGCTTTAAATTTCGTTATTCTCTTTGGATTGCTTTACAATTGTCTATATGTAATTTTGATATATAACATGAATATAGTATCCCGATGATGAAATCTGCAACGCTAGAGGTGACAGAACTATCAGTAGTACTGGTTACAGTGTAAAGCTGTAATTAATATAGTTTTGTTTGTGGCTCTGTGTGCGTAAAGATTATGAGATCTGAGGGATTAATTTGCTAGAAAATTTAAGTGTAATTTTTTATTTACGCATATAAGATGCAAAATAATGAATGAATTATTTAAAAGTTACATATAACTGAAATAAAAATAATTGTGGCTTTACTGTAACAAATATATTTAGTCAGTTACTCCGGTTAAAAAAAAACATTTTGAAACCTGAATGGGATATTCACTTTTGTAGTGGTTGTTTATAAGTATTTTAATTAAAAGAATTCAATTTTTATACAAATTTGTAGAGAATCTATGTAAGCAATTAAAGAATTGTGGGAAGTGAATAAATTTATATCAGAAACTCTAAAAAATTAATTTAATTTTTAAAACTTCAACAACAAAATGTTATGGATTGATTTGATAACCGTGACTAATAATTGTATGGTTTTTCTTATTTTTTTTTTTTTGAAACTTGTATATTTTCTTAAATATATGTGTGTATTCTTTTTTTAGTGTTTAGTATTATGTTGGTTATTCATTTTTTAATATAAATTAAATTTTATAACCTTAATTACAATTAAATTTTTTATTTATCACAATTTCAGTGTTTTTCACTGAAGCCAATGAATGTGTGTGTTTAGATAACTTGCAATTTATCTTTAAACAAGAGAGGAAACAATATAATATTAAATTTAATATTAAAGTAATGTTTCATTACATTATCACAAAAATATTAGACAGAAAAAAATCAAAGGTTTTATTGTATAGCAAATTAAAAAGACAAAAGTTTGAGGTTATTAAAAAGGCTATTTATATTGTTTTTAATATCTACAATTTGTTGTTTTACTTAATATTATTCAAATGAGGCAAAAGTTGCACAATAAACGATTTTTTGAATTCACCTCGTTTGGATACTTTTTTAATAATAAGCAAAAATTTAGATGAATGGAATCAAACTTTATACGATTCAAAAATGTGAAATTATTTAATAGTTCAATTATTTTTTTTAATTTGTTTCTAAATTATCTGAAAATTTGGGGTAGAAAATTGTTCACTTAGATATTTGCTTATTTTTTTTACATCTTCACCTGTGATAAGTTTAACACTACTGCATCGTATAATGTTTGATTCCCTAACATTTTTTATTTATTCAGTAGTGATAGATGATTTTTCTTATTTGTCACACTCCAACTTTTGTCAATAATTTTCTAACATTCTCTGCTAAATAAGATATGTTTTAAATAGTCGTATTCGACTATCTTATTATTTTAATAATTAATAATTAATTTTATGGTAAGATATTAAGCATCTGACTGAATAATTTTGATATTACGTGTCATTTCTACAGTTATCTATCAACAATCATTATAATTTGTGACTCATTCTGCTAAAATCAACAAAAAACATTTTATAACACGAAAAAGATTGAAGATGGGTATAGGAGATGTGTTGATATAAAAGTCAACTCTGCACTCGAATATGAAAAAAAATTTTGGCGCTTTAAAGATGCACTTATTAGAAACTACTTTATGAACATCTTTTATAAGATTTGTCAAAAATAAAACTATTAGAGTAAAGTTTAAGGGGTTTTCTAGTTAGTTAGTTACAGCAAATAATAATCTTAGTGTAAAACCAAATATTTTCAAAAAGATTGATATATCTCAAAAATTGTTGAATTTAGAAAATTGAGAAAACGTAGGAAGTCTTCCTAGAATAGCTTGTGGAATACAAGTATGTCATAAAAAGTACATCCTTCCATTCCAAATCTGAGCCCTTATGCTTACCCTCAAATTTTCTGAAACAAAAATAGAACAGAGCTATCAATCCCAAGAGTTTCAATTAATCATCTTGTGTAATAAAAAAGAAATTCATCGTCTTTTGTTATTAATATTTCGAAAACAATAATTTACACATATTAACAGGTTCGCGAACGTGATTGCTATTGTATTTATTTTCACAGTGATGAAAACTGATATGAAAGTTCTTATAGCGTACAATTTTTAAAGTCAGTATATTATTTATGTAATTTGGTATAAACTTAAACATGTCCAATCAGATTTCAAATATCACAACTAGTTTTAAAAATAATTAACTCTCTATTTTTGCACTTAACTGGCAAATATTTGGAAATACCTAATTCTAAAACGCTTATTTCAACTTGCAATTTTAAATGCTTGTACATTGAAATTTGTAAGTTGTAAATGTTTGTTTGCATGTTTTTTAGTTTTCTTAGAAAATTGAACAATTCCTTTCCGATTTCCATCTATCATTTACCTACAAACCTTTGCATTAAAAATATATCCACGTTTATACAAACGATATAACATGTGAATACAGTTATAAAATTTATAGTTATTTGAATAATATCATATCTCCCTCTCTCGACCAACACACAAATGTATTGACCGACAAAGCAAGAACGCTTCTATCTCACAGATCGGAGACTATGTTTCCAGTGTGTAATAGACAGAAACTTACATCTAGGCTTTATGCCAATTAAAGAATGTTAAAAAGGAATCATTCTATTATTAATAACACCCTATCAACTACATATGTTTCATCGAATTCACGAATCGTAGGTTGATTTGTGTTATTAATGAACGATTCCTTCAGAGTGCTTATCATATCATTTCGATACAGAAAATAATGAATAATATCATATCTCCCTCTCTCGACCAACACACAAATGTATTGACCGACAAAGCAAGAACGCTTCTATCTCACAGATCGGAGACTATGTTTCGTGTGTAATTTTGGCTTTATGCCAATTAAAGAATGTTAAAAAGGAATCATTCTATTATTAATAACACCCTATCAACTACATATGTTTCATCGAATTCACGTCGTCAGATTTGTGTTATTAATGAACGATTCCTTCCTTATCATATCAATTAATTAATATCATATCTCCCTCTCTCGACCAACACACAAATGTATTGACCGACAAAGCAAGAACGCTTCTATCTCACAGATCGGAGACTATGTTTCCAGTGTGTAATAGACAGAAACTTACATCTAGGCTTTATGCCAATTAAAGAATGTTAAAAAGGAATCATTCTATTATTAATAACACCCTATCAACTACATATGTTTCATCGAATTCACCAGGTTGATTTGTGTTATTAATGAACGATTCCTTCAGAGTGCTTATCATATCATTTCTATACAGAAAATAATGAATAATATCATATCTCCCTCTCTCGACCAATACATAAATGTATTGACCGACAAAGCAAGAACGCTTCTATCTCACAGATCGGAGACTATGTTTCCAGTGTGTAATAGATGTAATTGATGATGTAATTGATGGAGCCTGTGGTTGATTAGTTTTCCACATCAATTTTCGTATTCTGTATGCGTATTTCGACAACTAAGTTGGGATCATCAGCAGATAAACAGTGCCGCATCTGGAAAGCTTCGGCAAAAGCACGCACGAAACAAATTCCGTACACAATCTGTACCGTCGAAAGCCAAAACTCGCACTGTATATTCGTTTATCTTTAATATTTTTGCAGTAGTTCTAATACATTCAATGTTACATTCCCTTTCTATTTCCATTCAAACCATTGTATGCAGATTGAAGTATAACAAAAATTACTCAGTACATTTTACAGTTTTTTATTTAAATACGATTAGATAAGCGCTTTCTTTTATAACAGAAATTTCGACAAAATATCGTTTAAGGAAGTAATTTTTAAAAAGTAAGGCAGTTTTTCTAGATTGCTTAACTAATAAATACTACTCGATAGCTTTTTATCGCATTTTATTTTCACGAACTTTTGCAGCCGTCTTTAATTAACGTTAGAATTTGTTATTTTTAAAAATTACCACTTCCTCTTTCTAGTCCATATCATACTTTTATACTATTTCTATATAAAATATTTACTGTGTCAAAAATGATTAAAAACAAAATTAAAAAATAAAGCAAAATAATAATTAACATATAGAACATAAATAAAAAGCACGTATTTTCAAATTCCTTAATAAGGAAATTAATATATAATAAGTTATTTACTTTGTTTTTATTTGTGAGATACTTTATATATTCAGATTATCTTAGATTTTTAAGATTATTTAGACATCTATTTTAAGTTAATATTTGATGGTTGATGTCAGGCTTCCAATCATTTTTTGTGATAAATATTAGGTTTTCCTAAGAGTATTGCCGTTTCTTAATACTAAACATTCAGATTTTGTGCCGTTGTCATATATTGAAGCGTTATCCTGATAGAAGACTGAAACTGAGATGGTCATTTTCCTTCTAGCACTAACTTAAGTTACTCAAGCTTTTCGCAATAAAACCTGTTAGTTATTGTTTCGATTGAAACTAAATTTTTAATGTAACAGATAAAACTTTATGTGTATAAGAACTTTCTTTATCCTAATATGTCGGCGTTTCTTCTTTTCTTATTATTTTCGGCGTCTGATATTGTTACAGAGAACTTATTTCTCGTGACCATGGTTATATGGTCTAGGAAATATTTAGGAAATGTTTTTCACACATATGTACCTATATATATATATATATATATATATATATATATATATATATATATATATATATATATATAATATAAATAAACTGACAGATAAATATCTAATAACATGTACTTATCCCTGTAATACTAAATGTATATGTATATATCAGGTTGTAACATATATTCTGTCCGATTCTCGCAGCAACTCGCATATATACGCATTATATCTCTGCAATATGAGTCATATTGGTTTATTCGCAATAAGTTAGTCAGTACTTCTGGAACTTTTGAAGAGTGTACATATTGTTCTCAATTTCTTTTTCGTCCATTAAAGATGGAAGTGACAAAAGAACATATTCGACATGTTATGCTTTACGAATACAAAAAAGGAAATAACGCGAGTGAGTCGGCTAGAAACATTCAAGGTGTCTATGGCAATGATGTTGTTAGTGAACGGATGTGTCGGATAAAAGTAAACGGTGACTTAAGTTTGATGACGAGCGTACCGGGCGGCCTTCTGGATTCGACTCGGGTTGAAAATAATCCATTTACAACAGTGCAAGAACTTACAAGAATACGTAAGTATATGACTATATATTTGCAATCATATAAAGTTAGGAAAATGGGTATATATCGCCAGCACAACTCCAACATCGTATTGATGTGTGCATTTCAATGCACTATCTCCGTGCTCCGTTTTTAAATCAAATTGTTACCGGAGATGAAAAGTGGGTGCAATACAAAAATATTAAGCGTCATCATCAGTGGCTTAGTCCTGGTGAGAAGGCGGTGCAAACGCCTAAAGCTGGACTGCATCCAATGAAAACATTGCTCTGTGTTTGGTGGGATATTAAAGGTGTAATTCATTTTGAGATGCTGGGAATGAACGAAACCATCACTGCCGCACTTTACTGTCAGCAACTCGACCGTTTAATGGAAGCCCTGCAAAAAAAAAAACGCCCAGCACTGGTCAATCGACGCGGTGTTCTGTTCCATCAAGATAATGCCCGCCCACATACGGCTCGCATCACTTCTCAGAAATTGGAAGAACTTGGCTGGGAAAAAATTTCACATCCACCGTACTCCCCAGACCTTGCTCCTACGGATTACCACTTATTTCGAAGCTTACAAAACCACCTTGATGGAAAAAGCTTCAATTCCCAAGAAGATGTTCAAACCGCAGTAACTTTATTTTTTGATTCAAAATCCGAAGAATTTTTCCGGAGAGGAATTCATATGTTACCTGAAAGATGGCTAGCGGTAATAAATAATGAGGGAAAATACATTGACGATTGATAAATAAAAACTTTGTACAAAAATTTAATAAACAAGTTTTACAAATTTTCGGACAGGATTTATGTTACAACCTGATATGTATATATGTATACATATATACATATATACATTTAGTATTACAGGGATAAGTACATGTTATTAGATATTTATCTGTCAGTTTATTTAACATAGAAGTTTATGAGCTTAATTGGTCAATAGGAAAGGGAATCGTCTATTAGCACATGGGTCATATCATTAAGAATTTCTTAAGATTTTTTGGAGATGTGCTCTGTATGTAAGGATTCTTGTCTGTTTTCACTTCAATTTCCCATTCAAACACCACTGCATGTTAAAATTAATTATTAAAGAAAACTATTCAAAAGAATACAACAAATAAAAATCTGTTGCAATATAAAAGAAAAGTAAATAACTTGAAACGTCATTAATAAAAACTTCTGTACTAGTCGCAATACCAAAATACAAAAGATTAGTTAGAATAAACCAACCAACATATTACAAAAGAAAAGAATACATTAAAATTAATGAATTTTCAATTAAAACTTTGCGTTCAGTAATGTTGGCAAATGAAAAGTGCATAGAGACAATTGCATTAATTAACGTTTAAAGACCAGTAAATTAGACAATATCCCAAATTGCCCATGCATAAGAACTTCCAACTTTTATGTTCTAAAATCAACTTGATTGTAACTAATTGTTTTTTTTGTATTTTGATTCGTTTTATATTTATTTAATTTTACATTATTTATAACAAATTGATCAAAAATGTAATGTGTAAATACTTTTCTTAATAACTATTGTAAATATTGATTATTTTCTGTTATTCCATCGTTAATTAAATTCACAGAAATCAATTAAAAATTTCTGCGCTGGAGAAGGACTCGACCTCTACCTGTCGTTTTCTACACGGCTGGTCTACCAATTAAGCCACCAGGAAGTACAACTTCGAGTCCCTTAATACGCCATAAATTTCATTATGGAAACAGATCTAATATTTATTTTAAAACTCGCAGTCAAGTTATTATGAAAAGAACTTAACTTAATTATATGTTTATATATAATTATTAATATCATAATAACTTGACTGCAGGTTTTAAAATAAATATTAGATCTGTTACCATAATGAAATTTATGGCGTATTAAGGGACTCGAAGTTGTACTGCCTGGTGGCTTAATTGGTAGAGCCAGTCGTCTAGAAAACGGCAGGTAGAGGTTCGAGTCCTTCTCCAGCGCAGAAATTTTTACTTGATTTCTGTGAATTTAATTGACGATGGAATAGCAGAAAATAATAGTTTTCATTAAATCCCATCGTAAAAGAATTTAATTATGTGTTTATATATAATTATTAATATTATTGTAAATATCGTGTAGAAGAAATATTATTTAAATCTTATTTAGAAATCAATTTGTATAATATTGAAGAATATTGTATTAAGTATGCCTTTTATTATTTTTGCCAGGCATGTGTAGTAAAATTTTATTATTTTTTTTTATTTTACGACGAAGGTAACAAGTAAATATTAAATCATTAGGAATTGCAGTTCTTTATATGTATGCCGATTTTAATTAAAAAATTTCCATAATATGGATTCCTTATCATGATTCATTCTTTGCTTTCCGTGAAAATAGATTATTACATAGTTTTAATTTAGTGCCAATACTTCTATTTTTTTTTTAATTGAAACCATTTCAATTGGTTATTCTTCTAAATGTATAATTTCTACAAAATTTACTTTTCGATAGTTTTGATAATTGTAATTGTTATTATCGATAGTAAATAATTATCTCATATTTCTTCTCAGACTGAAGAAGAAAGCGAAAGTGATG
Source organism: Dermolepida albohirtum (assembly GCA_031893035.1). Taxonomy (NCBI): domain Eukaryota; kingdom Metazoa; phylum Arthropoda; class Insecta; order Coleoptera; family Scarabaeidae; genus Dermolepida; species Dermolepida albohirtum. The sequence goes on along the minus strand of JAVIWB010000554.1, from coordinate 49,956 downwards.
GTGAGGAAAATATTGATGAATCCGAGCCAGTTAAATTTGTAGCGGTGAGTGGCGAAGATACTGAACAACCAGGCCCCTCAGGACTAGGAAAAGGAGCTTCTGAAGCACCGTGAGTACATTTTTTATTCTGTATTAAATTATACTGGGCTAGATAGTGTATAATTTTTTATGAATCTAACGATTAAATACATCTATCTAGTCAATTATTAAAACTGAAATGAATAATCGCTAGTTACATATATACGTTTCAGTTTTGATAATTTAATTTATAGATTGCTCTATACACTTGTTGTTTTATAATTTTTATGCATATTTATATTAATTTGAATTGATTGTGTAATTGTTGCAATGGTTCTTTTTTTTGTATAGCAATCAAATTTATTGGTTGTTTCTCAAAATGATACTTATCATTTTGTCTTTGATGTAATTAATGTAAAAATATGGTTTCATATTTTTACAAACTTAGACATTTAACGAGGTTGTTTTCATTTTGCTATCCTGTGTAATAAATTATTGCTCAGGATGTAGTAAGGTGATACATTAGAAAGTGCAGTAATTTTCTGTTGAGTTCAATAGAAAATACACGGTTTACGCTTCTAATTGCATTATTTGTAATATTGATGTGTCTTAAAGTTTTCCTTTAATATGTTTGAGTGTAAATTGTTTTTCAGGCTACGGTTCTATAATAGTATTATGTAAAAGACTCTTTTCAGTTACTTTTGCATAATAAATGAAATTATAAATTCTAAACAGCGAATATAAGAAACTGAATAGGTGAGTATTTTTCTTTCTGTATCTATAATATTAAATAATTAATGTTCGTTAATTTTTTAATTATGTACTTGTCAGTATCCGTATTTAATACTGTACAAGTTCACTTTTTGTACGTGTATTTGTCGTTTGGTATTCTTTTAATTTGTTGCAACAAATTACATTATTTTTTTTATGGAAGTACTTCCTTTTGTGAATAATTGTCGACATATGGTGTTAATACTATTGTATATATTATGTTGTGTTTAAGAGTTATAATGTATGATTTTGTTAATTATATAACTGTTAAAAGAGGTGGGTATATTATAAAAAAATATTTTAGGAGAGAGGAATAGTTCACTTACTGCAGTGCATTAGTACTTCATTTGGAATACTAACGAAAGCGACTATACCCATATTATAACCACAAGGTAATTGTACAATGTCAATTTTGATGGGAATGGTGGTTGGTCTTTTGCCGACTCTGTAGTTTTTCAAAGTACATTGAAGTTGACTTTGTATAATTGCAGCGTTGTTAGAATGTGTCTTGGCATAGTATTTGTAAGAATATTTTTTTCTCCTCAACAATTTTTTATAATGTTATGGGTGGCCATGTACGTCAGGGTTTTGAAAGGACATGGAACTTTTAACAGTAAAGTTAATGCATTGTTATTTAAATATTCATTACTATACTTAGAACAAGATTGTTTTACTACGAAAAATACTACAAAATTATCAAAAAACAACTTAAGTTGAGGATATGGGCATTAGTTCCCTGTTTTTAATATTTATATATTATTTTAATGAGTATATTGTTGGTTTTTTATTCACTTACGTTTTCAAATAAATACTTTTTTTTAATTATTAATAAAGCAATTTATTGAGTTGTAGTTTATTTACCCTTTTGCAACACACCTGTTACGCATTATTTACAGATTAAGGCATGATGTATTTTAGGTAATAATGCAGCTTTCTAGAAGCCACTGAATACAACATATATATATAAATAAAAATATAAAATTACATTTGTTTTATTATTTCTATTAAGCATATATGCACAGTCTAAAACGATAACAGTTTTTATTAGTAAGGAATTTTAAGATGAGGAGAAAAATCGATGAGTTGACAATTAAATTATGATGTTGACAAATGAAATTGACAAAAGTATTTTTAGTGGTTCTATAGATTTTTATCATTTTACTGTAATTTTATTAAAAAGCAGCTTCATATTCAAATAATTCTTGTAATTTTTTTTGGTAGAAATGTAAATTTGTCAAGAAATTGCAAACAAGCCTTTTACTATTTCTTCTTTATGAATATACTTCTATCAATGTTTCCAACTCACTTCTATGAGATATGAAGACTTGTTTTGCTGTGTTATTATGGAACATCTATTTTGATGTAATTCCGTTTCTAGTGAAGTGAGTACTTTCTTGAATGTACAATTATAATTTATGACTATGGGACAACATGAAGTATTTTAAAGTATATTTGGTGTTCAGTGGAATTAAAGGTCCTGAAAATGTCACATATAAGGAATAACCGTGAATATACAATTAAGAAAAGTGTATGAATTAGAGTTGCGAGTACCTACGAGATGATTACATTTTATATTGACCCAAACATATGCACTAAAGAATATATGTAAAATACTCTTAGAAAATAACTGGATAATTTAATTATACATAGTAAAAAAAGACTAGTAAATGATGACTTATATTTTCAGGAATGATAAAAGAAACTGACTAAATCAGTGTGAAATTAAGTTTGAATTACTGAATTTACATTTTAGTCGTCTGAAAATATCGCATATGTGTATAATGTCGGAAAAGTTGTGTGCTAAAAATAATTTGGAAATTAGGAAACATTTTTTTATATTTGTCAGAGCAATTGTTTATATTGTTCAATGTATTGTGGCAATGCAAAATTTTAGGATAATTTGAATTATATATATAGTATAAATAGAGACAATTGAATTACGACAATATGACAGCTTGGTATATGTCAATAATGATACACATCTATTACTACAGCAATGTAGCTACATTTAACAAAAAAATATATATGGTTATTTAAACAAGGAAATTGGAATTGATGCGCTGCAATTTAATAAGAATTTGCAGTAAAAAAAGTAGTTTTTTTTAGATACAGTATAAATTACGCTCAAAGAAAAATAGACTACGTTATGATGTATGAAGATATATTTTAGGACGACACTATGCTAAAGACGTCTGTTTTTTCCAAAATGAAATTGCGACTGACTCCATATGTCGTATTATTGACTCATAATTAAATTAAGGAAATGTGAATACGATTTATTATTGTGTTAATAAGAAAACTATGAAGATGCTAACTATTTAATTTTATTTGGTAATAGTAACACCATATTTAGTGCTTGTTTTTTAAAAACTATTCAATTTTTGAAAAATTTTATGGCATATGTAAGTAAGATAATTGATGTAGTAACTCATTCACATACTAAGCGTGATTAAATAATGGCTTTCGTGCTACAAAACCTGTAAGCATTACATCTGTAGGTACAATGGGTATATTAGCTTCAAAGTAATACTCGTAAGTAACGAATAAATTTTCCATGATTTCTGGATTTTAAATTCAAGTCACTTTTGGTCTATAAATTCGTAAATATATCTACAACTTACGATCTACTAGTTTTTTCTTTGTATTCATTAATCAAATATAATTCCTTTTCATTCATATTCTTCTATGCTATCCTTGAAAAAATAATATAGGATGCGGAAAGGGAAATGGATATTTTTGGTATAAATAATACTGCACTATATTTTTAGTGAAAATATTAACAGAAATGTGTGCGTGTAAACGCCCTATTTCATTTACTTAAGCACGAAAAATTATATCGTTCAAATGATGTTCTTTTTCACAGACACATTTGCCACTAGTCTCTCTAAACAGTTCTTGATCGATTTCTACGATGTGCTATCGAATTTATTTTTTCAATTTATTTTGTGTTAACACGTGACTTCAGGAAACCTCGTGGGAAGAAATCAAATTGATAGGCTAGGCGACAGAAGAAGCTATGCCATGATCTCGAAATACGTGGTTGGGAAATATTTGTTGAATAACACTCTCGCCGATGTTCGGAATTTATGAGCGGTGCCTCGTCCTGATTGGAACCAAAGATGATTACTCTTGATTCTCCTCAATTAATTTCCGAGGAAATCATTAATCATTTGACTATCTGTCTTTACTTTCTAAACAAAAAGAAGCAAAAGCTTTCTGTTTCAACGATGTCTGATTCGATCGGGAGACCCCAACGTGACAAGCCAGCCATTATTATTCAGTTATCAGCTTTTATTCACATTCTGATCAGCTCATTGCAGTTAAGAACTGCTGCTTTTGTCTGTCTACGTTATGTTATGGATATGTTATATCTTTGTAATAGCTAAAATTACAATAGAAAATTTTGTCGTTTACATCGGGAAGAGATTAAATGTATATATGTAGCACACATTTAATTATATTTATTTCTTTGTATATTTGTATTTAAAAAATGCTCATTGCCTTTTAACTACATAGCTGCATTCCCAAATTTCAAATTGTTTCGCTTTTAAAATATAAAATACCTATTACTGCAGAAATAATTAGAAATTCTAATGCAAACAAATCCCTTCCAAAAAAATCTTCAAGCAAATAACATTACACGCAATGTTCACATTGCTTTATAAGTTCTGCACAGACTGAACAATATATTAAAATTTTAATGGATATTGATAGAATGAGTAAAGTTTTCTAGATTGACTTAATTATATCAATTGCTATACCAGAAAGATTTTAGTATTTTGAAGATGAAAAGTTAATTATGCACTATAAATTGCAAATGTCCAGTATTTTATTAGTATAAATGGAAGTAGGCACTAATTTGAATGAAAAATTTAACAAAATTTTTCTATAAGGTGGAATCAATCCATTCTGTTAAGTTGCTAAACAATAAAATATTTATTATTTTTACAACTCGAGTATCTTAATTTGATGTCGATTACCGATAGTTTTCCATTGGTCACATAATGAAAAAAAGTAATGGCTTGAAATACTAGAAGTTGTAATAAACTTCACACAAAATTGGTACTGCAAATTGATAGTGAACTGGTTATCTTATTAATTTTAAATAAGTTCAGTACAGAGTGATTTGCAAGGTCTAGTAATTAGCTATACATTTAGGCATTACCACGGAATTGTGTGATTTTGTAATAATGAAAACTTAAATTAACATCGCTTCTCGGAAATTAACTTACAGCGGCTGTAAAAACAAAATAAAAATGTATTTCCTGTTTCTGTTTCCAAACGAACAAAAGAGCTAAGTGCATAATTCGTCTTGCCAAAAAGTATAACTACGATATCACGATGCATAGCTGAAATATAAACGAACACTTTTAAATTGGAAAACCCGCCATAGGTGATCATGTATGAGTAAATCTTAATGGTAATATTACCTTGTTTACGATGCGTTTCGAGTTATCAACCCTCCTCAGGAAAACTATGGCATTATTAACGATTTTTTTTCTCGGTGTGTTGACTTATACCGGTTTGTGAAGTAAAGAATGATAAAACATTACCTCCCTCTCTCATCCAAACGAACTTGCCAAAAGACGAATACGCGCAAGGACTTATATTCTGACTATATGTATATGTTCGATTTATTGTAAATCCTGTGCATGTAAGTTAACTGCAATATTAGTGAAATTGGGTGAAAAACATCTATGGAAATTTGCAAATTAATGATTAGTCACCATGAAGATAGCTGCCAGGAAATTATTAATATTGCAGAATATTATTACAAGTTATTAAACCGAAAATAGGCCTCGAAATCAATCTCGAAGTCACTTAAGTGATCAAGACGAACGCAAAAGTATCAACAGAATTAGAGGTTGACGAAAGTAAGTAGTTCTAAAATTTCTCGAACACAAAAAAATTATAACAGTAGACTTACCAGGGGAAAACCTTTCATAAGCAAGAGAAGATAAACCTAATAAATAAATGCATTCATGATTTTTGGAAATGTATTTTCTCACGAAATCAAATTAAATCTCTGTCAGATGGAAAACAAATTGTGTGACATAATCCAGTACAAGTTATGTTATATGTTGTTGGTTCAGTTATGGGCTAAAAAACAAAACCGAATCACTCATGAAAATAGTTAGATAATTGTCTCAAAGTTGGAACACAGAACTATAATCGGTCGTCTATTAAAAAAAATTGTTGAAACTATGCATAATAGTAATAATAATAGTTCGTTAATGTGTCCAACAGATAAACTTATACGGGACCCTAAAGTAACAAAATAAACAATTTACTACAACAAAAAAAAAGTAATAACTGAACAAAATAACGTAAAATATAACTGAAATAATCAAATAATAGTAAACATATATCATAGGTACACTATAAAAATACATGCTCGGCACCTGTACGCATCAGTCACAGGTCTTCTTATCAAATTCGTTCTCACTCTGGTTGTTTCCAAAAGTGAAATTGTGTCTACTATCTAGTCATGGCACATAAAATTGTAATTTAGATAATAAATATTCGCAATCAACTTTGTTATCAAGTAAACTACACAAGAACCTAGAACAGTGATTATGTCGACGAGATGCCAGCGTAACAAGTTCCATCAATTCTAAATGATATAAATTATAAAAAATTTTGTTGAATTCTCTCAAGACACTGTTTTCCATATATGTGGGATAACATAAGGCATGTATATTCCATTTTGCTAACTACAAAGGCAAAATACAAATACTTTAAAACGTTTACATTCATAAAGTAGTGAGGAATTCTAATAACTACCCAAAGATCTGCTAGCAGAGACAACCAGTAATTAAATACGTTAATTAAAAGTAAATTGAATTCCTAGACCAGTAATAGTATCTTTAGTAGACAGATAGTGGTTATTTATTTTGTACAGGGTAGATTTAGGAGAAAGGAAAAGACATTAGCAGCAACATTTACACACAATATTTAATTTGAAAGTAGTACATCAATTAACTAAAACATTCAGGTTAGGTTGTAAGTTTGCATCATCATTCAGAATATAACTTTATATCTGAGAATAAAATAAATCATTTATATAAAGCATAAACAGAAGCGGACCCAAGTTACAGCCCGATTAACTCAAAAGTAGTAATGAATTTCTCAGAACTAAAACCATTGTATAAAACTTTCCTGTTAGTCAAATGAGATTGGATTAAATTTAGAAAAAGGGATGAAAAAACAGGAGAGAGTTTACCCAGTAAAATATTCAAAATATCGAATGCGCGGGAAAAATCCGTATATATAAAACATTTACCCAACCCTGTCCAAAACGTTACAAGTATATTGCGAAAGACATGCGAAATTGGAAACAAATGATATACGTGGTACAAAACCGTGCTGTTGAGGATATAAAATAACATATTTTTATAAATACTTAGAATATATAACTAATTTAGACACCTTTGCAAAATTAGACGAAATTAAAATAGGCCGATAATTGGATACCATTGCTGACGCAATGGTATCCAAAGTGAACTGGACAAGGTCTAGTACGCTTTCAATAATCGGGAAATGTAACTGTTTTTATTGCATAGTTGATAATTATCGACAGATGCTTAGTTAAAGCATGTCGATATCTCAGAACAATGAAACTAGCAACTAGATCATCTTCAGCTGTAAATTTAGTAGTTCATAATCGTTAGATCATTCTCGTCCACAAGAGAAATAGCGAAAGATAGATTTTTTTGAACATACAAAAATCAAAGAACAGTTACTATTAAAACTAGAAAGAGAAACCTGAAAACCCATTTACTATATTCTGTGGGGTACTGAACTCCTTCTCAGACAAAATGAGTCATCCGGTTATTCTTGTTGACCCAAGTTTGCCTCTCAAAATTTCTATAGATCCGGGTTTTGTTTTATATTCTTTGTTCTTCGCATGTAATCACGATTTGTAACAATTTGCGATTTAACAAGTGATTTTAAATGCCTAAATTCTTCATTGTAAAAAGAGGTTTAATTAAAAGCCATATTCCAAGTAATATTCCTGACTTCGTAAGTTACATGAGATAATCGACGAAATAGGTAACGCAGACGATATAATTCTACTGGAAAAACAGGGCGTGTACGAGATTCGTTACTTGGAGTGATACGTCGGGCAGGCGAATAGGCAAAACAAGAGAACATAGAAACGCAATTGTCAAGAAAGAATTAACATCTTGTTAGCACAACATTGGTACTTAACAGGACATTTTATCGATTTGGACAACGTCAAGATTTAAGCGAAGAGCGCAAAGTTAGTTGCAAGAATTATGAGAGAAGCGATCGAGACGCAGAAAAGACCTTACAGCCTGAATAAATAGTTTCAATGTGCCGCACGCATGGAAACCAATTCTAGTTGACCGACAAAATAACAAATGAATTGTGATAGAGAGCAATCCCGCATTTGATTTCCGTTGCAAATCAAGGTGGAAAATAAGATATTAGAACGTTTACGTTTACACGTTGATTAAAAATTGAATAAAGAATACTCCAAAATCCGTCAACAGATTGATTAATATCCAAAAAGCGTTCCAAGTTGGATCAGTTGCAATTTGCTTTACTGAAATCATAACGAAAGTCAGAAGAGGAAAACATAATCAGGTGTGTCATGGATACACATGAAATCGAGAAAGGTAGAAGCAGATGATGGATATTCTTAGGAACAAATAGAGTATCACTATGCACAACATTAATATTGAAATTATAATTGGAAAAAAACAAGTATAAAATTTTGTCATTACTATTTCTCACATCATATTGCTTTCTTTTAAGTATACTACTGTGGGCAAGAAATAGTAAGACTTTTTAATTTGAATTTCGCGCGAAAACCCATTCGTCGAAATATTTTTTTTTAGGTTGGTATGACTGTCAGTGACATCTGTGCCAAATGTCACATCAAAATAATCATTAGTGTTTAGTATACGCTTGTCTTTTTGAAGTACAAAAAGTGCATTCGGCGATTTTTACAATGAGTGAAATTATTCAACAAAGATGTTACATTAAATTTTGTGTACGGAATCAAATTTCTGGTGCCGAAACGTTCAGAATGTTGCAAAAGGCCTTCGGTGATAATTGTTTGTCGCGACCAAGTGTTTTTGATTGGTACAAATTATTCAAAGAGGGTCGAGAACGCCTTGATGACGAACCACGTCCAGGACGGCCATCAACATCAACTGATGATCAACACGTCAATAGAATCAAGGAATTGGTGCTTGAGAATCGACGATTAACAGTCAGAGACCTTACTGGCATCGTTGGAATATTGGAAGGATCAGTGAAAACCATTTTGAAAGATAATTTGGGCCTAAGAAAAGTGCAAGCACGATTTGTTCCAAAACACTCAATTTTTTCGAAAAACAGTGTCGCGTTAACGTCTGTGAAACAATGCTTTCCGACTATGAAGACAAAATGAAAGGCATCATAACTGGAGATGAGACTTGGATCTACACTAAGTATTTGTGACCCGGAAACAGACGATCAATAGGCCAAATATCGTATCAAAGGTGAGCTGAAGCTCAAAAAACCACGTCAAAGTAAGTCAAAAATCAAGGTTATGTTGACAGTTTTCTTCGATTATCGAGGTGTGGTGCACTCCGAATTTCTTCCGACCGGCCAAACTGTCAACAAAGAATGCTATTTGAGTGTTATGCGTTGTTTGCGCAATGCTATTCGTAAAAAGAAGCCAGAATTATGGGCCGACTACTCTTGGTTTTTGCACCACGATAATGCACCGTCGCATACTGCATTAATTCTTCGTGAGTTTTTCGTCAAATTTTCAACCAATATCGTGCCGCAACCACCGTATTCGTCTGATTTAGCTCCGTGTGACTTCCGGCTATTCAGCAAACTTAAACGACCGCTTCGGGGAAACCGTTTTGAGTCAATTGAAGACATTAAACGTGAATCGCTACCCGCATTGAAAGCTATTCCTGAAATTGACTTTAACAACTGTTTCGAGAATTGGAAGAAACGTTGGCACAAGTGTAGTGGGGCCAGGGGGGATTACTTTGAGGGGGACGAAATAGATTTGGAAGAATAAATTAAGAATTTAAAAATTATGAACAAAGTTTTACTATTTTTTGCCCACAGTAGTATGTACAAAATTTTGTAGTGAGGAATTCTTAATGAACGAGAAGAAGGAAGGTTGACAAAATCAAGTACGTTGAAATTTGCAGTAATAAAATGTTGATCGAGTAAGCTTTTAATTCACCAGTAAATACTTCAGTTATCCTTTGATAGATCAAGAGGAGATATATGTTACAACAACAAATTTGTATGAATTAATAAGACACTGACAAAGAGCTATATCAATAAGAGGGACTAGACTACTTGTATGAGAAGTATCGAGTACATTGAAAATAATTCGATGAGCAAGGTAATAAGCTCCCCACCTTAGATCATTGACATGAACGAAATCTCTATCCCAACGAATAACACTATAATAATCGGGGAAACTATCGATAGTACTATGCAACCGTGTTTATGTAATAAGAATATAGTATAGGTCACTACAATTATTAAAGAAATCATTGCTTTTCGAATTAATACCATGAGCGTTCTGATAATAAGTGTTACGAGAATTTGACACATATTGGAGACATTTAGTTTACCGAAGACACAATCATGAGACACTATTACGGTATTTAATTCTAATATTCGACTCACATTTAAGAAGACTAGCATTAAGCTGATTCTCCACACACTTGTAGTGTTTCAATTTCCTCGGAGTGCTATCATAGGAAATGTAATATATAGATCAATTCTCATCCGTTTTCAATATTTTAGATTCCTTAATTATAGCATGCATCACATCTGGAGAAGATAAGCGAACCTTGATAGGTCTTGAAGGTTTTTTTAGTCTTGTCAAATTTACCAAGACGTGCAAGCCTAATAGTTTCCTCCAATACATTAAAGTGGGACAATAAATTAATTTATTTACAAATAAATTGTATCTATCTGTTGGCGTTTGGTTGAACCAGTTTGTGCACGACTATAAATAATATTTGAAGATCTTTTATTACATTCATTTATTTCGGTCACAAAAGGAATATAATAGTTGAAAAGAAGTAGTTAGTAGAAAAGGGTGTCAAACAAAATATTAAAAGTTATCTTAATAGATATCTTTTAATTGTGTATAAAGATGTCTAAATTTTCTTGCTTTAATGTGTTTATTTATTTAAATAAATAAAATTGTAGTTAATTATTATATAATAACAAGGAATATTTTACTGCAATAATTGTAATTATTGAAACTATGTAATGCAAAATTTGACTGCTGTCCAAATATGGATCAATATTTGTACGCTATATTACTGAAACTGTTAAAAAATTCTATGTTAAAACGAATTACTTAAATCATGGGTTCCCAAAGTAGGTGCTGTAAAGAGTATGCAGAGACAAGTAAGTGAGCCGCTGAGTTGACCTAAATTAATGATCTAATTATTTTATTTCTGGTACAGATAATCGCAAAAAACATAAATATAAGGAAATAAAAATCTAAGGTGTACGAGGATAGTTTGACAAGTAGTGAGAATGACGCATAGGTGGCACTCTAGTTGGTAAAACAAATGCATTGTAATTTAGGTTGCCTATTTATATGTTTACATTCCGATATTTAGATAAATCGGTTGATTAATTTATTTTTGACAGCTGATTGAAAAAGAAGCTACATGTTTTGTTAAAATGGAAAAAGCAGAGTATTGTGCGGTGATTAAATACTTCGTAATTAAGGATATGAAAGCTACCAAAATAAAAAATGAGTTACGGGAAACATTAGGTGAATCTGTTCCATCATCCGCCACAATAAGTAGATGGGTAAATGAATTTAAACGTGGTAGAACAAGCTGTGTTGATGAAGCGTGCTCTGGAGCACCCAAAATAGTGACTTCTAAGGAAATAATTATAAAAATCCATAATATTATTACGCAAGATCGACGACTCAAAGTGAGAGAGATAGCAGACATGGTAAACACTTCAACAGAACGCGTACACCACATTTTAACGAAAGAATTGGGTCTTTCCAAGCTTTCGGCAAGATGGGTGCCGCGATTGCTTACGACTGATTAAAAGTTTACTCGTTTGCGCATTTCCAATGAGTGTTTGGACCTTTATAAGTGGAATCCCGTTGATTTTTGTAGGCGATTTGTTACTTGCGATGAAACTTGGATACACTACAGTACACCCGAAACTAAACAACAGTCGAAACAATGGTTAGAACGTGGTTCTGCACCTCCAAAGAAAGCGAAAACCACTTTATCGGCAAACAAGGTGATGGCATCAATTTTTTGGGATTCAAAGGGTATTTTGCTGATTGATTACCTTCAGAGAGGTGCTACATTAAACGGACAATGTTAAGCAGAACTTCTACAAAAATTAAATGTTGAGATTCGTGCTAAACGGCCAGGATTGGCAAAGAAAAAGATTCTGTTTCACCAAGACAACGCTCCCTTGCATACCAGCACATTTGCGATGTCCAAAATCCACGAGTTGCATTTCCAATTAGTATCGCATGCGCCTTATTCGCCGGATTTAGCCCCTTTCGACTTCCACCTTCTTCCAAAATTGAAAACGGCACTAAGTGGAAAGAAATTTTCGTCTGACGACGAGCTTATCATCTTCGTAAATGAGTATTTTGCAAGCCTTCCGGAATCGTCTGTTTAGATATGGTATAAGGGCATTGGATAACACCGATATGGAATAAATATATTGCTCTTTTAGGAAAAAAATATATTTTCAAAAATAAAAATTATTTTGTAAAATTCGTTTTTCTTTTCCATTCTCACATACTTGTCAAACTACCCTCGTAATTTATGGAAAAACGACTATATCATTTATTATCTGATATATATATATATATATATATATATATATATATATATATATGTTTGTATGTATATACGGTGTTACTGAGCGAGCGTCTGTTTCGTTCATATTATTACTAGGCGTCCTTCCATAACACGCGATATACCAGGTGTACCGGAAAGTACCGGTTTTTTCGTAAAAAAATTACATAATTTTCAAGAAAATGGAAAAATTTATTCAAAGTTTTGGCTATTTGATTCTACACATCTTGCCAATCTGTCAGGCAATTTATGGATGCCATCCCAAAAAAACTGTTTGTCCGTTGAGCAAAACTATTCATCGAGCTATTTTCTAACTTCTTCAACCGCGTCTGCGATATTATGTCCCATTCAAGTGCTTTCAACGCTTCCTTGACTGGTTTTACTGTATGAGACGCAGCGTTATCGTGCTGTAAAATCACTTTACCTTATCTTGGAGGCCCTTTTTGCACGTTTTTTATCAATGCATGGTGTAAATTGACAATTTGTTGTGGGTAGCGATCAGTATTAACTGTTTCACCAGGTTTCAGCTCGTAATACACGCCACTCTGGTCCCATCAAACGGAGTATTACCTTGCGACTAAAAGGATTTTCGCCAGGTGATAACCATAATTTTTTGCGCTTAGGGTTTTCGAAATAAATCCATTTTTCATCATCCGTTATTATTCGATGCAGAAATGACTTCCGATCATATCTTTGAAGCAGCATTTCACAAATGATTTTTCGATTTTCTATTTGCCTGTTATTCAATTGATGTGGCACCCATTTTCCCATCTTTTGGGTTTTTCCCATTTCTCGTAACCGGTCACTAATCGTTTCATGGGCCACATTTAACACTTCTGCCAATTGTTTTTGAGTTTGGCTTGGGTCTTCATTCAATAACTCCTGCAGTTTCGCATTTTCAAACTTTTTCGGTCTACCAGAACGTTCCTTTGTCTTGCACATCGAAACCACCACTTTTGAATTATCGAAATCACGCCTCACATGTTTTTATGGTTGGAGCATGCTCACCGTAAGTTTCTACCAGTAAACGATGACTTTCAGCGGCTTTTTTCTTTTGATTAAATAAGAAAAGTAATGCGCTTTTTGAGGCACGAAACTCGACATTTTTAAAGAGGTATACATCTATGACAGTGTTACTTTCGCAAAATATGACTTTGAAGCCTGATGTCAGTAGAATAAAATGACATATATGTTAAATCGTAACATTGCATACTTAAGTCTAGCGACATTTTTTAGGGAAGGTAATGGCTTTCGAGTACACCTGGTACGTTGACATACTACAAGCGTATTGTCAGGTAACCTCTATTACACAGTTCAGTTGGAGTCCGTAATATGTAATGGTAAGAACGTGCCCATATGTTTTTTTTAGGATCAAATGGCATCATACAATGTTACCAAATAAGCCACGCATATGAAAACTCTTGTCTAACATTGCTTATTTAGCTGTTCTCTTATAATAAAGGAGACATAAATTATTTTCTGTACTCACATAAGTTAAAAATTTTTTAGTGCTTTTATTAAAATAAGCTTTTGATAACAATATTTGGGATGTGATTGTTATAAAACAGTAACTATTATTATTTAGAATATAAATTACACACATAAACATCACACTGTCCTACTTTATATTTTAGAATAGGTCGGGATGATTATATACTAACTGTTCTTTTTCATATGTTGTTCAAAATTTTTTTTTAAAATCTTCCTTTCTTCAGGACTTCAGGCTTTACTCAACTATTTTCTTCTCTTGAATTCAAAGGGCATTTTCATTCGTTTCTTGAATAATATTTCTATTGCAGGTATTTAAGTTTCTTCTACAAATATATCTTTTCTTCTTTTTCAGTATCGCTATCATTTTACGTTTCTAGGTATCACGTATGTCAGAATCGTTTGAACTGGGTCGTTTATATTAGTTGATGCAGTTATTTGAACAAGTAGTAATCTATACCAATCACTGTACGTCTTCGTTGTATGGCCCATGTTGCCAACTATTCTAACCTTTCACTACCTATTTTCAATACTTGGGTTATAGTTACTAGAAACTTTCTTCACGTTGTCGAAGTAAGTGTATTTTATTTGAATCACTTATGATATGGATTATCACATTTAAAGAAATTTTGAGGGATGTAAGACAGAAGACAATGTTAAAGAATTATCTTAAATTTTTCTTGCTTCAATTAATAGTCTCGCTAAATGTCTCGCAGCTTGTACTAAATATCTTTATTATGACATTTCATATATATCTTGGCTACCTGACATATGATTTTATTTTTTTTGACTACCATCAAAACCTGTGTAATTGTAAATATTAAAATAAAATATATATAAAAACCAGAATCATGGAGTTAAATGGCGGTTATAAAGTATTAATCACTGAAAGTTGATATATAACCTGTTTCCACATTAATTTTCGTATTCTGTACACGTATTTCGACAACCAAGTTGTCATCATCAGCAGATAATTAAACAGTGTCGCATCTGGAAAACTACGGCAAAAATACCCTTAGGAAAACAAATTCCGCATACGATCTGTACCGTTGAAAGCCAAAACGTACATTGTATATTTGTTTCACATAATTTTTAAAAAAGATTGTGTTCTAGTCTT
The DNA here is from genome assembly GCA_031893035.1 of Dermolepida albohirtum. Lineage (NCBI taxonomy): Eukaryota > Metazoa > Arthropoda > Insecta > Coleoptera > Scarabaeidae > Dermolepida > Dermolepida albohirtum. The sequence goes on along the minus strand of JAVIWB010000554.1, from coordinate 34,710 downwards.
AAACTAAAATAAAAGACAACAGAAAAAAGGAAAAAGGGGGGAAAGGGAAGTCAAATACCTACATGCGGTTTATTGCACTCTACCTTATCTGTTGTTGGGCAGTGTTCAACACATGGCCTTTGTTCTTTAAAATGTACATGCTTTCATACGTATCTAATTCCCCATAGTTACATACGTTCTTTATCAAATGCAAACAATCCGCGTTAACACAATGATTACTTTCCAACACATGTTTTGCTAAACCGGATTTTTCTGTCCGATTGAATTTTATGTGCGCAATATGTTCTTTTTATGCTGGGTTTCTATCGATCGTTTTGTTTGGCCAATGTATTGTATACTACAATATAAATATTTAATTCCGTAAATTCCCGATTTTTTGTTCTCCTCGACTTTGTTTTTTGCATTTCCTAAAAGGGATTTGATGGAGTTGGTGGATCGAAATGTGATTTGAAAGCCGGGCTCTTTAAAAACCCTATTTAAATTTTTCGTCAAATGGTGAAAAGGTAAACATACAAACTGCTTGTCCCGATTCCTTGAGGTGACAGACATGTGGTATCCCGGATTGCTTTTCATATGTTAGCCTTCCTAATTAATCCATTGATTATTTCCGAATCAAAATCATTGTATCTCGCGATATTCTTAATAAAGTTCAATTCTTTTTCGTATCTTACTTTTGTTAGTGGGAAATTAAGCAAACGATTGAGAAGAAAACTGAACGAAGCCATCTTTTGTTGCATGCTATGATTTGAGTTCGCCATGATGAATCTATTGACAATTTCTATTTTACAATTATACCTAATAACTAGGGTGTCCAAAAAGGCAACGCGTCATTGTTTTCTTTTTCTACTGTAAATTTAATCGTCAGAAATTTTGAATTTAATCGTTTGACAAAATCTTCCAAGTTGCATTTATGTGTATTGAAAATCGCGAAAATATCATCTAGATACCTAATCCAAATTCTTGGAAAATATTTAGCTTTATGTTTTAATTTAATTTCAAAATTACTCATGAATAAGTCCGCTATAATTGGAGAAAGACAATTGCCCATTGCAGTTCCCTGTTTTTGTTCATAGAACTTACTTTCAAATTGAAAACAGTTTTGGGACATGCAAAGGTTTGTTAATCTCACATATTTCATTTTCTCTGGTTCGATCTTATTTTTGTGAAGAAATTCTTCTAAATTTTTTAAAGTTTCTGGAATCGGTACTGGAGAAAACAATGACATTACGTCGAATGATACTAAAATTTCCCCATCTTCTAATTTACAGTCTTTAATCCTTTGAATAAATTCTATTGAATTAGTAACTGATAGACTAGAATTTTTCGGGAAAATTTTTGTATTCATTCACTCACCACTTTGAAATCAAGTAAGTAGGGGAGTTGATCCCTGAGACTATTGGTCTCATTGAGTTGCCTGGTTTACGTATTTTAGGCAAACAATATAGTTTCGGGATCAACTGATTACATACACTTAATCTATAATTCTTGTTTAGGGTTATTAACTTTGGAGAATTTTTTAACGTGTTTTTTGTGTCTAGTCATTTTTGGTAATGCGAGTTTTCGTATATTCAACATATGGCCCTTCTAAAATTAAGTCTCTCACTCTTTGAAAAAAATTGCTTTTGTCCAAAATTACTAACTTGTTCCCTTTATCTGTTTCTAAATAAAAGCAGTCTTTCGATCTGAGACTTTTAATTGAATTCCCTTCGTGGTTAACTAATTTTTGCTTGTGTTCTTGTAAGTTCTGTTTAATTTGAATCTTACAAGCTTCTCTAATGAAATTTTTTGAACTTGGTTCTAAATTTTCAAAAGTCGTTTCAATGCTTGCGATCACCTCCTCGGTAGGAGTGTCACGGTTGGATAAACAGTGTTTTAAACCTTAGTTTAATAAGTCTATTTCGTCTCGATTAAAAGTCTCGGATGACTTATTGACGACTAGTGTTTCTTTTATAGGATTATATTAAAACTATTGTCTGATCGCGGACATAACTCTCTAAATTTTTTGTTAAGACCTTTAATTTTCTTATTTAATTTGGCGTTTGTGATTTCACCGATTTTCCTATAAAAACTACACCACTCTTGAAATTCAAAATGATTTAAATTTTTTGTTAGTTTTAAATGTAATTCGTATAATTCTAGTTCTAATCTACTTCTTTTACTGTGCAAATATTTCGTTTCAAGTTTTAACCATTTCATTTTCGCATATGAAATGACTTTCTCATTCATTCTACAATTTGATTTTTGAAAAGCATTTCCATTTTTACAGCGTTTCAAGAAATTAATATCTGCACTTAATAATTAACTTTACTGTATATTAAAATTACCTTCAAACATATTAATTAAGCAAACCCGCATTCTTATACCTCCACTCCTGATGAAAAAGGACTGCAATAGTTCTTATCTTTTAAACACGTCCATATTTTCATTTTCTCGTCCATCTAGCGCTACAGCAAACCATATCAAAAACATAGTAATATTATTTGAAGGTTTATACTGACTGTATAGTCCAATGTTATCTCCTTCATCTTTTTCTTTTTGTAATAGTCCTATTTTGGCAATTAAAAGAAGGCTTAAATTTAATTTAAATAATGTTTAAAATACTTTTTGTAATGTTTTCCAACAGTACATTCATACCCCGTCTCCTTTATGAATTTAAGCGAAAGAGTGAACTATGCCGCCATTTAAGGTCCCGGCCTTTTATATACATCCTGTCGCAGAGAAATCCGAACTTTTTAAAATAGTAATTCTTAGTGGCGCCATCTATTAAAAAAAATATGCGTTGGTAAACAGATTTTTCATCAATGTTATGTCAAAATATCATGACATTTGCTCATAGCAGAGAAATTGCACATAAAGTAACAGTGTGTATTTGGCATTGGTCGAAAAATGAATTTTAAACAAATAGCAAATATCAAGTTCTGTTTTAAACGCTGTAAATCGTTTACGAAACGTTGAATTTGAAGAAGCAAATGTACGGTGATGCGTGTTTGTCACGTACGAGTGTGTATGAGTGGTATAAATGATTTATAGATAGTCGTACGGACATAAATGACGATGAACATCCTAGTGCAAAATAATCTGTGGTTACGGAAAGTAACATCGAACTTGTGCGTGAATTTATCAGAAGTGAGTCGAAATCCTCATTGCGATACGTGGGAATGTAATTAAATATTTCCAAAGATTCAATTCATCGATTCACAGCATATGGGTTTGAGAAAGATTGGCGCACAGTTTGTACCACACAAGCTAACTGCATTCTATATTATACAGGCTTGATAAAAGTCTCGGAAAAAGGACGAAAACTACAGATATTCTATTGTAACTGGCATCCAAGCGAAGAAAGACCGAAAAAAAAACCATTTGGAGAATCAAAAGTGAAGATAATGTTGAGTTGTTTTTATGATTCGAAACACATAGTGCACAAAAAGTTTGTACCAACTAGTCAAACAGTCAATGCTGTATATTATCTTGGCGTTATGAAGCGTCTTTTGGCGCGTATTCGTCGTGTGCGCCACAAATATCGTGAAAATGGTAGGTGGCAGATGTTACGTGATAATGCACCATCTCATCGCTCAATGCTTATCACTGATTTTCTAACTACAAATGGTATTTTAACCATCAACCATTCACCGTATGCACTGGATTTGGCACCCTGTGATTTCTATCCTCCAAACTACATTTGCCGGTAAAAGGACAGCGTTATGCTGATGTCATTGTATTGAAGCTGAAGGCGACTACTTTCAATAAAATAAATGAATTTTACCAAAATAGTAAACTTTTGTATATATTTTAAAAAAGTTCGGTTTTCTCTGCGGCAGACTGTGTAATTCAACAAAGATGCAGGTAATTATTGATTCATTAGTGTAAAATCAAGTAATCTATATTAGCAGATTATACGTTGAAATACTCCTAGAGTTATATTAACGCATCTACAAAAGCCTAATATAGAATTACTAGAAATTGATAAAGACGTGTATATAGTTTGTTGACGCATCTGAAAACATAGTGTTTCAGAAAGTTTTAGAAATTATAACTATTGTATTTTATTTACTTACTATTAAGTCCGCGCCTTAGATGCGTTGCTTACTTTGTCTTCTCTAGTTATGTCTTAATAAAACATACAAGTCAATACTTCTCTTTTACTTTTAATTTTTCAGCCCTCTAAATTAATTTACATGTACGAGAACGAAACCAATAAAATCCGTTTAACTATTGAAATCAAATTAAGCACCCAAAAATGCCTCTCAAATATTTATTGTATGGATTTGATCAGTGCGCGATGTAAACCATTGTATTGATAGTAGATTACATGACGTGATATATAGTCACTGATATTAATGCAACGTAGTGGTAATGGGCTGAATTATATATAGTATATACATACACATACATACATACAGTCACGTGCACGAAAATAGCAGTCCTAAATTAATATTTATGAATAACATTTATTTAAAAATTATTTAAAATTCCTGAATATATATGGTTTCCGGTAAAGTACCGAATGTGAGAGGGAATTACTGAGTTTTCTTATCATGCGCTATTATTTGTCTATGCATTAAAATAGCAGTACCATAGCTAGCGGCACTAAACGCAGACGTATAAAGTGCTGTCTGTTGCAGAATAATTTTTAATCATCCATTTCTGTTGTAATATAGGCCGAGCAAAACATTGTTCGTCAAAAAAAAGCAATTATACTCGATCTACTTAATAGTGGCAGAAGCAATAAGTTTATACAAAATACACTCTCATGTTCTGGGAAAATGATTACAAACGCTAAGAACTGGAGAAAAGTGAAAGAATATCGTGGTGGAAAAAGGAAAACTAGCCCAAGAGAAAACAGAAACATTATAACTTGTGCAAAGAAGGCACGGTTCATAAGCTCAACTGCAATTAAAAGTGAGTTACACATTTGAATAAACACCTCTACCATTAGACGAAGGAAAGTACAAAGTAGATTGTCGTTTGCTCATGAACATGTATAATGAGACGAAAAAAGTGGCTAATGTCCTATGGTACGATAAATCTGTAATAGAATTCTGGTGCATACCAACAACACGTACGAAGACCGCCATTGACAGCATTTCAACTTCAGTACACCAAAAATACGGTAAAATTCGGAGGTTCAAGCATCATGCGTACAAGATAGAAGGCATAATGAATGCTGATGTCTATGTGAACATATTATAAACTGTGCTTCTACCATATGCAGAGGAAGAAATATTGCTAGAATGGTCGTATATGCAGGATAACGATCCGAAACATGTTTCTCGTAAAGCGAAAACATGGTTTCGAGATAATAACGTTCGCATTTTGTGTCATCCGGCACAATCGCCAGATTTAAACACTATTGAAAATTTATGGGTGATGTTGACTAGGACTGTATCTTCTGCTAAGTCGCAAAATATTGACAATCTGTGGAGAATATGCCAAGCCGAATGGAAATGAATTTCAGGCAACTGGTGAACTCGCCCCACAGGTGTCGAAAGGTGACAAACAATAAAGGCCAAGCGAGAAGATATTAAGTGCTTCAATCCAGTTAACTAAGTAAAAATGACATTTGGTTAGTATTTTGGTATGATTGCTATTTTAATACACAATTATTTTGTTTGTCCTAGATACAAAAAGTTTTATTTTCTCTTTGATATTAAGAAACCTATTTATTTATTGTTATAGTTATGTTACATGTTAGAATAAAGAATTCAATAAACTTGAATTTCTATTATTTAACGTATAAATTGATATTTCAGAAAGTTTAAGACCACTTCTATTTTCGTGTACATGACAATATATACATATCAGTGAAAGAAGGAACAAGACAGCAAATTGAATTCTATCGCTTCTTTATTTTTTTGTACATAGACTGATACAATAACTAAAGGACTTTAACAGGAAAGTCAGCGAGCGTCCGTATATGGAAGTTCTGCGAACCTAAATAATTATATTGTAGATGTCCAATGATGCCCTATATTATGTATATATATTTTGTAACCAAGCGTCCAATATACGGACGCTCACTGACTTTCGTGTTAGACGTTCTTTAGTTATTGTGTTGACAGTTTTATGTCGAAAAAAGTATCCTGTTAGCTATTGTGTCCCCAGGATGCAATAAGTTAGAAAGTTAGTTATTGGCGTATATTGGTGTTTAATAATAATAAACAGAAGCCTATATACTTTTCGTTATCATATATTAATGTAAAAGATATTCTGTATTCCATAGAGTACTCAGTTATTACCTCCTTTTCGTCTCAGTCCATGACAGCAAATTTCTTTTTCTTTTCGGTGAATCTATTGGCCCAGTTTCCAATAAAGGCCCCATAAAAGTGACGAGCTGCGCTATCTCATTTTCATTTAGATTAAGCAATTACGTTAGAGTTGGCACATGTTTTATCGTATATGTAATTTTCTTGAGATTTTTTGCGCCACTGGCAACTGCATACTTACCCAACACTTCCTAATCATATATATTTAGGTGTCATCAACATTGGTTCGACAAATAAATAGGGGTTTTCATCTCGCAGAAAATTTGATTTTACTTTCAGTAATTGTTTAAAATGATCTTGAGTATCGGTAGTTAAGATTATTACTAGCACACCTGGATTTCTTTTCCCACTAATTGCCGGATTAAAATGATCTAATAACATTTTTTCTGTTTCAGTTACTGCCAACTAACTTTACAAATCTTGTTTTTAATGTCTACTTATGTATCAACATTCTTTGTAATTCACCTGTTTAATATCACCTTGCAGAATATAGTCTCCAAAAGAAATACTGCAATGCACATCTGCATTGTGTCACTTCCATATTACGGATGTCTTACTATTGCTTAAGTAATGTATGCACACAAAATATGTTTATAATGGTTCTTAAATTTCCTAGAATTTTAGAAAGTCGAGATCAAATTTTTGAGGTTTTGAAATTTACTACCTATTACCTCATACATATATCAGTGTGCACAAAAAAAGCAAGAGTATTTTCAATGTTAAGTTAGCTTAAAAAACTTTCAATTTGAAATGATAACGCAATTTCTACCGTATTAAATTATATACAAAGTAGCGTTTCTAACAGCTAAATGAAATCATCATTTTCATTTCAAGAAATATGAGTACATCTCATCAAATACCATGTTGTCGATAAACTGACGCAAGTAAATTCTATTTATATTGTATAAGTATGGCAAATATACGTTTTGTATATTTATTACTCTGGATTCTCCCTGAACTAAATGTTACAATACCGTGATATATTACGTCCACTCATTTTTTCATATAAATTCGTAATGATACTGATTTAAAACTAAGACATCTATAATTAGGTTAAAGTGTAATTAATTAAAAGAATTAAAAATCAACTTGGTTTACTTCGTATTTTATTTACGATATATGAACATCAGTTTCAGACGTAGATGGGCATGATATGGAGTAACAATCCAGTCGATAAATATAATATATATATATATATATATATATATATATATATATATATATATATATACGTTCATACATACATACATATATGCATATACTTATATGTATGTTTATAATAGTGAAACTGGATACACTAAATAACAATATAAATACAAATCATAAAATTATTTTAGCAAGCAATTAATGGAAGTAATAAAAGCAATTAAACAATAAAACAAAACAAGAAGTCCTTTGCCGCCAAATACTTTTCATAAAAATATATGTTCTATTAAATGCAAATATCTTGTTTCCTTGTCCTTAAAAGACTTGAGACAAGTATGATAAATATAAAATAGTGTAACGTATGTAGTTAATGGTATGTCTATGGATATTGTCACATTTGCCATTTGCTAATATTTAGTTAGGATTTTTGATAGTTCATTTGTAGTAGTACTTTTTTTTTTTAATGTTAGATTTTCATGTTAGATGCGAATTGCATTTATTTCAGTTTGTTTTGATTTATTCCCAAAGAAAAAAATTTGAAACACGCTTCGGTTAATTTAGGAGCCCGTTCTTCCAATGTGAGTGGGACAACAATTTTGCTGATACCAAATGTCTGCAAAGCTTATGCCAAGTATTCTAATGGCCTAAAATGCTATTTTATAAAAGATTACGATTAACAGTCGATAAATATACTAGTCAACAAAGAGGCTTTTTTTTTGTCTTGCCAGAGTACAAAAATAGCTGAATATGATAAATTATTCTAATTCTGAATTTATTAGTAACCTTCAACTTTTAAGTCAAATGTAAAAATAATTTTTATTAAACTTTATACATATTTTACACAAAATGGAGATGACAGATAACGAGCAAAATATATATAAAGGTAGGTATAACATAAAAATTGAACGTTAAAATTAATAACGCGTTTACAAATACTAAAATAATCTGTTGATATTCTTAACAAAGATGAACATATTTAAATACGTGATACTATCAGGTTGATACATATGAAATGTCCGATTTTATAACGAATAAAAAAAAATCTAAATTTAAAAAAATATAAATATTTATTCTGCAAAATAGTCTCCATTTATATCAATAGTTTGTTGCCAATGGCCTGGAAGCTGAAAAATTCCCTTTGAAAAGAAATCTAGGTTTTGACGGCTCACATATTGCTCAAACACTGCTATTACAGACTCCCGGTCAGGGAAGTCCCTGTTTTTTAAGTGATTGTCTAAACTTCGGAAAAAATGAAAATCAGTTGGCGAAAGGTCAGGTGAATAAGGTGGGTGAGGGAGAATTTCGTAACCAAATTCCGAAAGTTTTCGGATTGTCTCTCGTGCAACAAAAGGTCTTGCATTATCATGAAGAAGTATGGGTCCATGTCTATTGACTAGTGAGGGCTGCAAGCGGCTCAATTTTCCATGCATAGTTTCCAGTTCGGCACAATAGGACGCTGCCGTGATGGTTTCACCAGGTTGCAAAAATGAATAGTGAATAATACCCTTACTGGTCCACCATACAGTCACCATAATCTTTCGCGGGTGAAGTGATGCTAGGTGCTTCACCTCGATCTAACCATTGTCCTGACCGTCTCCGATTATCATAAAGTATCTACTTTTCGTCACACGTTACCACTCGATGAAGAAACGGTTCAACTTTCTGTCGATTAGCCAAAGAGGTAGCCACCTCTAATCGACGGAGCTTATTGGCTTCCGTTAATTGGTGCGGCACCCATCGATCGAGTTTCTTCACTTTGCCAATCGAAGAAAGGTGACGACTAATGGTGGCAATGGACACTTGAAATGGATCTGCAAGGCTACGCACTGTTGTCGACGGATTACTTTCAACTTCTACACGCAGCCCGTCGTCATTAACGGTGCTACGCGCATATCCGCGAGGCTCATTTTCCAAATCAAAATTTCCCTCGCTGAATTTTTTAAACCATCGCCGTAATGTGCGTTCATTACACGTGGTTTCACCGAACGTCTGATTAATTTCTCGCGTTGCTGCAGCTGCATTTAATCCCTTTTTAAATTGAAAGAGGTAAATTTCTCGAATATCTCTTGCCGACAGCATTTCCATAGGCGAGACAAGGACAGGTGTATTAATCTTTCCAAGAAATGGAACAGGTACACACTTCCAAATAAATACCCTTTTCTACAAATACAATAATAATTCTCACCAAAAACATACACGTCTTCACACAGGTGCGATTCAGTTCAGACTGAAGGAAAGAACGAACATTACATTTGTAACAACCTGATACAACGATGATTTGAGGGGAAGCCATGTTGGAAATGAAACAAAAGCTCATACTCTTCTTCAACTTTAACATTTGGACCAAAAATGCTGCATTTATGCCATATTTTAATTATCTTTCTCAAGATTCTCAAAGCACTTCGTTACTTCAATAAGTTCTTCATTCGACTGAAGTTTCTTTGCAGTAAGGCAAAATTTAAGTTTGGGATATAAGTGCACGTATGGTATGGTATATGGAATGTACATACAATCATGGATATTTTCAAACTGGCACAGATAATTAACGGATCGACTAAATATTAAAGTTCTAGACTCAATGAATTCAGATAGTTTGAGCATGAAGAGAGAAACAATGATAATGAGAATTTATTGTTATATTCTGGGAACAGTGAAAATGAGGACAGAGTACGCGAAGTAGACTGGGGCGCACATAAGCTTGTAGAAGTGAAAGCTTATCTGAGACAATATAACAACCTGTCCACTATTACATCTCTATAGAAATTTACCAAGAATTATCAGAAGTGCCCCAAAAAATAAATAAAAGCGATGTGATAATTGTAAGATATATTGATAACACCAGGGAATTTGCAATGTTGAAGTTAACAATATTTATATGAACGTCTTCTACATATATATATATATATATATATATTACGTTCATGTACAGACTTGATAATAAAATAGTACCTATACTAAAGAAACTGCGTTACAACTTATAAAATATAAAATAAAAATAAATGTATACATTTGTAACAACCTGATATTTTCTGTAGAGTTCTGTACATGACCGCTTTGTTATATATTCATATTTAATAGAAATATATGGTAATAGGAATTAAAGGAACTCATTTGGTTCAAGGTACAATGTGCTGTTGTATCATGAACCACAAGTTAATGGACTTTGGACTATTCACAAAAAAAGCCTTTATTTACCTAGTTTATAAATTTGGAAGGTTTTATAATGATTAAAGTTACCATTGAAACAGATTTGAGCCGATTATCTGTCTAAGAAATTTCAGTTTTAGTAGAATCGGGAAGTTGCATGACATTTGCTGAATTTACGAATGATGTTTCAGTACTGATAATATACATATCCATCCTGAAATATTTCATTATTTACCTAAAAAGACTACATGTTTTTTCCTGTATCTCTCACTAATATATAGCTTCTATTCGATATTTTGTTTTGTGTTGAACACGGTTATATAAAGAGACTGTTGAACATACCTGATGCTGTAAATATTTAATTAATCACTTTTGCGCATCTGCATACTAAAAACCTTAAGTGTTTGGGCACATTATCAATGAATTTCTTAGCAAATACAACAGGAAGAAATCACCATATCTTTCTAATCTCTCTACATAGGGATTTCAAATTAACTACAGTCCTTCCTTCAAGCTTTTGCTTTAGAAAGGACTAATATTTTATTGGGTTCGCGTCATGGGATTGTGAAGACCAATCTGATACGTGCACGTCATTCTCATCTTTCCAGGACACAACGTCGACTCCGATGTTCTGGTTCCTTGTCTTCTTGCAGCAGTGACTTGTCACTTCCAAACCATTGTTCTGCAGACGGTAGAAGACACGTTTTCATAAATTTGCAGCGTTTCATCCGAGCTTAAATTTGTAGTAAAAAGGTGCAATTTGCCAAACCATATGCACTGACACATTCCCAAACGTGCATTTTAACTGGATATATGCTTTGCGCCTGTGTACAAATCTATAAAAAAAAGTGTCTCATCTGAAAATAATACATTGTTCTATTCGCGTTTTAAGTTTCCGCGTCCCCAGAGTAAACGTTTGCTAACACGTTGCTCTGATAACAATGGTTTTGCTGTTATAGTGTACCAATTAATATTATTTTCTCGTAAGCGACGACGAATAGTCATAATCTTAACTTATATATTATATTTACTAAACATTTGCTGTGCTTGTTTTAATGTTAACGTTTTTTTTAAACAGATTAATTATCTCCTTATCTTGCGGACTTAGAGTTTCTCGTTTTAAACCTCGTTCGGTAAATCGTCAACGTGGCTTTTTGTTTTATATTTTGCTACCCATATTTTACGAATCCAGCAGAACGATGGAAATATTTTGCCACCGATTCGTTCATTTTATGGTCTTTTGAGTGACGGCACAAAAATACCATTTCCAATCTTTTTATATATTTTGTACTTAATGTGAACACGATGTTCGTCACTACGAACTTGTACACACAAGTAGGTTAACAGTAGGGATTTAGAGGTCTACCTGCTTTTCTAGAAAGGCCAGATATATTCAGTTGGTAAGAATTACGCTCTTTTGTTAGGTACCGTATAGAGTAAAATTGTTCATATTTGATAATTTATGAACTTTTAAATGCCGAAGCAAAGTTATCTTTGATCGAAATATATTTTGTTGCTTTTCCATCTGAAAAGTTTTTTTAGAGCATCATCAACGTTGTCAAAGTTTTAAACATTTCATTTATCGGAGAACATTTCACACCTTATTTACTTCTTGGCATAATTTTATAAAAAGGTCTTATTTTAAATTGTTAATAAAAGTAAATTGTACCTTGGATTGGTTCAAGGTAAATTCTTGTTGTTGGTCCGAAGTGCAATTTTGACATACTGAGAAAGCTTCATGGATCTGAAGGTTATGTTAAATTTAATTTCATACTAATAAAATAATTAAAACATTTTACACACCAATTAAGCAAATGCTGTTTCCAGGAAAATGTAACGACAGTTCAAACTTAAAAACTGGATAAAAATTTACATTCAACGCATTTAAAAGGTCACCATCGATTTTTTCGGCAGCAATTTAATACGTATTATTCAAATTGCATGTGATGCTATCTAAGAAGACAAAGTTTATGTTTTTGGCGATACTTATATGATCGTTATAAACTAGAAATTTTTCAACTGTCGTAGGTACTACAGTTTCCTTTATATATAAATAACGATCATAGCGATGCCAGTAAACTGTTCGTTTAATGGATCTTTTAACACGTTATCGATTTTTATACATATGAATTATATTAACACTTGGTCAAATTATGTACCATAATATAATTATTTAAAATTTGTTTGTATGATGTAATAAATAAAATAAAACTAAAAGAAGTCTTAAATATAAGCAAAACAAATGTCTCACTTCAATCAGAATTTGTCTAAAGTTAATAAAAGCTTCCAATATTTTGACATTTTCCAATTTATGTACGGTAGCGCCTATGTATTTGTATTACTTAAATCGAACGTCCCCGTAGACAAAAATTGTATGAGATGGGCAGAGACAGCATTTAATTATCATTGTTCCATTAAATAATGGCATATCGAACGAATTTGTATTTTTGAAGCCTATCTCAATTTTCTACTCTTATATCAAAGCGTTTGAATGAATTTTTTATTAAAGGACGTTAAATTTTTTAATATGAACTGTCACATATAACAAGAGTTTGGATCTTTTACACATCTTTTGGATTTTGTTTCAAAACGATCAAAATATAAGAAATATTTACTAAAACCCATCTCCCAATATCATGGAAAGTGCGATTGAAGTGAATATCTCTAAGCTCGTATAAGTAATACTTGTATAATTATTATTGAAATGCTGGATCGTCAAACTTGCTGTAAAAATGAGTGTAAAGAAAGAAATTTATATTAAGCAAATCACATAAATAACTTAGAAAACTGTCAGTTATACACAGTCCATTAGAGTTGGCACTGCGAGCGTACGCATTTCGAAGAAGCGTAAGGAGTTTAGCAGGTGGTAAATGTAAACAATATTTTCATTAGTAATGATTGTAATAAAATTATTAACTGTATATTAGTAACACTAATAATGAAATTATGAATTGCATATTATTATTGTGAATTGAGTACTGATAACATAAAAATAACTAACCTATAAAAAATATTTTCGAAATTGTCTAAACGTTTTAATTAAGAAGCTACTTCAGAAATGTAAAAAATTTGCATGGAGATTCATTTTACATATAGTATTTTTTCCCAGCAATGAATACTCTATATATTAATATAATTTTATAAATTTGTTCATGATTGACAGACAACAATTTGTTATAAAATTCGTAATGGCGGAATATTTCATAGTTACATAATTTTTTTAGCATTTTCATTCGGGATGACATTAGATCTTCCACTTCTTTTTTCAACTTTAAGTTGAAAGTTCTTCGTTAATTGTTACTTTCGTCAATAAAGTTCTTTACAGTACATTAAGTCTAGGAATCTCGTACACAATATTTTTCTAATTTTATTAAAGGAAAAACTAGTCTTGCCTTCCGTTCTACTATCGTAATTATTTTTTTCTCTAGTAATTTGATTGAAAAAGGTCATCGCTATGTACATATGTATATCATGTCTTACTGAAATGTAGTTCTTCAAATTTAAACCTACTGAATTATGTATTCAAGCTTTTGCAAATATTGAATTAATGAACTGTTTGAGGTAAATTGACCAACGGTGGAAGGACTTTCAGATTATGTGAAGTGTTCAATGTTAACATTACCATTTCCAAATTTGACGTGTCACTTGGACTACGTTGTTTTATTCGCCGTTTGCGCAGCATTTTTCTCTTTCTGGCGGAAAAAAGCCATCAATTCCAAAACTTCACTTTTTTAAATTATGGAAATTGTAAATTATTAAACTGTGACCATACATTATTGCCCTGTACAAAATTTTGTAAACTAATAATTATTGTATCATTTATGTATAAGATTCATTCATATAACTTATGGCACGGATACGTTGAAATGTATTGTACGTGAAATGGTTCATCACGTTCTGAACTACTTAATAGTTATGGTTAAAAAAATGCCGAAAATAATATACGAGCCGTGACAATTTAATTCCTGGAATGTGCGCACCTTTGCAAAATATATATGTGGAACGTTTACTAGGGATACTGTTTCCTTCAATGTGACTTGTGCATCTATATGCCTACTTAAACATCTTTCCCATTTCTGGAAGCAAGTGTGGAACTCATTTTCTGGAATACTACACATATACTACACATTCTTTTGAAATCATTTATATTTAGAAAATTATCATTATTTGAGCGTAGTCTTTAATTTTTGGAATATCCGAAATCACAGGGAGCTAAAGTCGGGTGACGAGGATGATCTTAGAAAGTCTCTCACAAGAGGCATTCACTTCCGGGATCATCCGTCACATAGCTCATTTTTGAATCTTTTAGATCGTTTAAAAGCGCTTCCAAATATCAACAAGTTATGAAGGTTTCAGCAGCACATTTGTTGATTTTCACACAAAATTTAATATTAATACGCTGTTTTAAATTTCGATCGCCCATTGTTACGTGTGCATAAGCAAGTAGTATTTTCGCAGTAAATTAGCAATTGGCCTTATCAGCTTTAAATTTGTGCACGTATGGTAAAACATATAACATGAATATTCATATTGTTTCGATACAATTACATCACTAGTGATACTACGCAGGTATTTTACAAATTAAATTGTCACCTCGTGCATTAACTTTAACCTTCATTATGATCCTAAAATGTAGTTTGAAAACTAATAGAAACGTTTTCTAAATAGTGTATATTAGAAAAGAGTTACAGTGTATGAGAATGATATATTTACGACTAAATTTGAATATATTCGAATCACACTTATTTAGTTTCAAAATGAATGTGAAAAATAAGCTTATACTTACGATTGCGGCTATTTATATCTTGGTTTCTGGAAAGAATGAGGCCCAGTTTTTATTTTCATTTATTTTCAACCGCTCCACGACTAGATTTAAGGTGGGTAGTTCTTAAAATTATTCTTGCGGTTGTCTAATAAAGAGAAATCTTTCGATCAAACGATTCAATATTCTTTATAGCCCTCAATTATATTATATTTTGCATTCAACACATCGTGCGCAATTATCTAAAGGTTTTGTTATATTTAGAAATATTATTAAAATAAAACTGTGCTGCCTTTACTTATATTCCTCATTGTATGGAAATAGGAAATCACGAATATGATGTAATTAATAAGAAATACAATTTATATGTATCATAATAAGATAAACGCATGTAAGTTGGTACATAATTTATACTAGGTTAAATTTTATTTTCAGTCAATTATGTCCAAACATTGGCTACAGCTAGTAATTTGCTTTCAATCTGTAAATAAGAACTTCGAAAAGATAATTAAATTCATTTTGGTTTTATGCAATTTTTGTAGTGCTATAAAAATATAGCAAACTTATTTTAGAATAGAAATCTTAAAATGTAGACATAATATTCAATATAAGAAACTATTTTATGCAAAATTTAACGATTTTTTAGTGTGTTCCTTTTCCTACCTTTCTGTCATATATTTTCAATTTCTTACCATACCTTAGTAAATGTTAGATAGTATTAAAAAAATTGTACTGCATCATGATAATTTTCGTCCAAATAATGCCACTTAACAAATATTAATTCTTACGTCTCAAAGATACGTTTGTTGCCAATACGTTTTACTTTGATCAGTAAAGCTGTTAATTCTTTTTGAAATAAGTTTCCGCTTCCAGAAACGCGAAGAAAGTGTTTTAAAAACTGGTTCCTTCGAATGCAGAAGTATATAATGAAAAATATTTTGAGAAAGGATATCAAAATTTTAGGCTATGGCTTTTTGATTTTGTCAATTTTCATCAATGACTGCAGTTTCCATTGATGTGAATATAGTTAATAACAATTAACCGGAAACTATTTGTTTTAAACCGTTCTCAAAGAATTTGTTTCTGCAATCCACCTATTTAAAACACCCCTTTAAACTCTGAAATATATATATATATTTAAATTTGTGAATAGAGTGGATGTGACAGCAATTCCCTGAGCAAACAGTTTTAAACATTTTCTGTTTTTTGTGCAATATGAGGTCTTGCATTGTTCTGTTGCAATAACGGATGCCCATACAATTTCTACGTTAATTTTAGTACTTTTGGTAGAAAATCTAGAAGTTCCTTTGCAATCCCACAATTTCTAACCGAGGTAAGTGCACATGCTTTAAGTGGTGATCCTTCTTCGAATTTGTGTCATTTTTTGAATAGATTTTTGGTAGTAGTTATTATCCATTGCCAAAAGTGGTCACCCTAATAGGTTAAAACTTCTCAAAGTTAGCGACATGTGTCAAACTTGTTGAGTTTGTCTTACGATCCCAACAGCCTTGTATCCAGCAAGAAAAATCTTCGTTGCAATTTACGATGTGTGACTAAACATCCATACTAACGCATACATATGCCATAATGACAATTGCAAAGACTGGGGAGTCTAATGGCAAATTTCTAGAACTTCGAAGGCATCCGTTGTACAATCGGTAATTAAGGATGTACAGACAAAAAATGTACAGGCAAAGAGACCATGTGCTGAGCTTCTAGAACCTCTGCTTTGAGTATTTATTGCACATTTCAGAAATGTACACCCTGATTTAGACGAACGATAACTTTTGAAATAAATAAGCGTATCAATTCCTCTTCTAATAATTTCAAGTTTTAGAAAAGTAACACTATTTGATTGTTAATAGATCAAATGTGCTATGTAGTAATTGTTTTAAGTGCCGTTAGAAATATAAACTAAATTAATAATATTAAAACGAAAACTATACCTAGTAAAAAATTAATGCTTGGATTAATTTTCTTAATTTTATTGATATATGCGTATATGGTGTTTGATATGATGAATTTTTCTACATATTTGAGGAAAGGAGAAGCAGTGTTTTGTTTAGAATTAAAAAGAGTTTATTTTCATGGTCTAAGATTTAAACTAGCAATATAAAATAAATAGCGTAGTTCAAGCCTATGAAAGTTAAGTAAGTTATTCTATTTTGTTGCAGTCATTAAGTAATATTTTCTTTTCTTGGTCGAAAAACTAAGTTTACGTATTTTGCGTTGACATAGATTCTTAAATTCTATTTGAATCGCCGCCATGCTTCACATTGGCAGACAAATTCTTTGTTAAAGCTCTTAATTCGATTTTCCCAAACATTTCCCTATCTGAGCCAAACATGTTAATTTTACATTCATCAGTAAAAATTATTACTTCAGAAGAAATAGTCCTTAACATGCTTAGCATACTCTTCTTTCTTTCTATTCTCATCGCTAATACACGATTTCAGGTTACTCTATCTTTAGAATTATGTCTTAAAACATTTCTTATAGTTTCTGAATGAATATACAATATAACGTCTTTCACTATTTTTATTGCGGTGTATACAGCATTCTTCGCAATTAAAAAGTATCTTTCTAAAAAACTGATATATTTTCTACATTGTTTTTTCTATACTTTCTAAGTTTTAGAACGTTTTATAACATGCATTGTCGAACGGCTTCTATTGACCATTGTGATACGTTGAACATTATTACACTTTCTTACAGTCCATAATAAGTTTCCTAGTATTAAAAGATACTAGGCGTCGGCCCCCCGTAGTTAATATTTTTGTGACAATAAGTATATTATCGCATAAAGTTGTTAACGATACTAGTTTGTCTGAATGTATATTGACGCGTTGTGATGCAGAAGCATGTTCAGACATGTTTATTTGCGTTGTGACAGAGTTTTAGTTTGGCTTTATATGTATTTGTAGATACAAGTTATTAAAAAAATATATTTATTCTTGTTTGTTAATATTTTGCAATATTTTTTTAATAAAAACAGTTTTTTAATATCCGGTTTTTTGGAGACTAAAAGTTAGCACATAACTTTTAGTCTCCGTTAAAGATGTGCAATACACTACCGCTCACGGAGGTATGGACAGTAACTATATCAAGCAACAAGAAAAAAAAATAAAAAATATCAACGAATTTCAACAAAAATTAATATTTATTGATTCTTTATATAATAAAAGTTAATATTACAAATTATTAAACTTATTCCTAATATATTTATATAGTATGTTAACTATACTTTCTTGTCATCGAAGAAACCATCGTTCGCGGCGATTACAGCTTTTGTTAGTCGGGGCATTCTTTCTATTAATTTTCTTATTACATCTGGTATAATGTTATTCCATTCTTTTTGTAAAATATTTTTCTTTCCTTCGATGTTGAACGTTTCTTTCTAACTCTTCTATCGATGCTCGTCCCATAATAATTCAATAGGGTTGAGGTCCGGACTCTGAGGCGGCCATGTCATTACTTTCAAAATCTTTTCATGTTTCTCCGCCTCAAGGTAATTTTTACATAACGACGACGTGTGTTTGGGGTCATTATCATGCATAAATTCAAAATTATTACCGATTAATCGCAGACCTGACGGTGATTTTCCAAAATTTCTCGGTAGTCCTCCTTTCTTGTAATACCATCTATTTTTATCAATTTCGGCTAATGAAGAACAGCCCCAGACTAACAACAGAACCACCCTCATGTTTCACCGTTGGAGCTATACAATTTGGCAACATTTTCTTCGCGCCGATCGTCTGACGAAAATTCTTCAATTTTGCCCGAACACTTCAAATTTCGATTCGTCACTCCACAGTACGTTCTTCCACTCATCGATTGTCCAATTTGGGTGTAACCTATATATAAGTGATGCGGTTCCATCGAAGTCGTTCAAATTTCGATGCTTATTTCCACGTCGTAATAATGGTTTCCTTCCGTGAGGCAACACGACCGTGTAAATTTGCTTCCACTAATCGTCGCTTCACTGTACTCACGGAAATTTTTTTAGCACGGCCCTGATTAAATTCGGCTGTTACTTCAGGTGCCGTTAATTTTCTATTTCTTTTGATAATTAATTTATTTCTCTCGTCGTCAGCTTTGGAAGTACCTCTCGATGATCCCGGCCGATTACAGCCTTCCAGACTGCCAGTTCCTTGAAACCGACGAATTGTAAGATTCACTGTCGATTTTTTCACTTTTAATTTTTCGCCAATACCGCGAACTGAATACCCCTCACGATGCAAAGTAAGTATCACTGATCGTGTTCCACTATCAAGCGGCTTCCCCGTGGCAACAGAACACTATTCGCTTACAAAATAGACAACTTCACACAACCACATTCAGTGATCTACTGATGGGCACAAGGAGGTAGTAGTAGGGTAAACAACTCATTTCAGGTAAATTTCTAGACTTTAGTCCCTTCTTAATGACGGTACCATTAATCCTGATTACACACAGTTGGAATTATCGTACAATGCTATTGAGATGCAATATCAGGTAATTATAGTCATTGTTAGATAAAATTGTTTCTATCATATTATTTGGAGAATACACTACAGGCGATAAGTGAGGGATCACTTATCATAAATAACAAAACACTTGTATTTTAGACACATCCCTTAGACTTTTATCTGTTTTGGTGAGAATAATTGAAATAACAGTTGTAAAAATGCAATTCTGAGAAGGATTATTCGGATTATTATTATAAATTAGATAAATATATTTGTTTCTGAAAAATATTGTAAATCCTTTTAATAGCTTTATGGCGTCTATTTAATAGAAATATTTTATATACCGCGCCGGTTGGATAAATTTAATAGGGTTTACAACGCAATATTATTATAATGGTATTAGGAATTCAACAAACATTTAGCAATTTAAAAATTAGTTTTCGTGCAGCATTTGTCCGAGTAAGTTGCAATACGAGTATTTGAAAACAGACGTAAAAATAACTTATAAAAATGCCCAAAAGGGAACTTAGCGCAGAAAATAAGTTCT
Source organism: Dermolepida albohirtum (assembly GCA_031893035.1). Lineage (NCBI taxonomy): Eukaryota > Metazoa > Arthropoda > Insecta > Coleoptera > Scarabaeidae > Dermolepida > Dermolepida albohirtum. The sequence continues at coordinate 14,397 of JAVIWB010000554.1, read as the reverse complement.
ATAATAACGCTACATGGTGAAAAATTTTCACTGCGGCAAATAGCCCAAAAGTTAANTTTATCTTATCACGCGGTGCAAGGAACAGTGAANCGATATTCACAAANTGGATCNNTACAACCAATAAAACGTTGCGAAAGGCCATATTACGCGAAAGCATTATTTCGGCATTAACGGCAAGACAAATCGGCGCCTAACGCTCCTCAATGCTTCGGTAGAACTGAATGAAGTTACTGAAAGCCGGTGTCACTGCTATTTAAAACGTTTGAAAAAAACGACGGCCTCCTTTAAGGGAATTTCAGCGCACTGCAAGTCTTCAGTTTGCTCAAGCAAAAATGGGGTGGACAAGAGAATGGCAAACTGTTATTTTCAAATGTGGAAGCAGTGTTATGGACAGATGGCCCGGATTCCAAGTGTTTGGTAGTAATTCGACGATTGGGTAAAGATGATGTTACCCGCATGTGTAGAGCCAACTGTTGGTGTCAGTCATGTTATGGGGAGTCCTTTTCCTTTGATAACGTGACCTGTTGATTTAGTAATAGTTGAAGGCATTTAAAAAAAAAAGTATGTCCAGCTGCTGCAACAGGTGAACAGACAAATTTTCCAACGTTATTAAGGCAGGTGGGCCATTTATTTTCCAACAGGATAATGATATTCACACCGCGCGCATTTGTAAAAACTATGTGAATCAAAACAAGGCATGGCTGCTGATCTATGATTTGGCCATCGCTCTCCCCGACCTGAACATCATAGAAAATACTTTGGGGATGGTTGTCGCGTAAATTGTACTCCAGTGCTACCCAATTCAGTTGCGCTGACGAACTAGAGCAGGCGCTGAAACGAAGTTGGGCGGTTCCCGTGGACTACTTGAGAACCAACGTATAATTCCATTCCATCCCGACTATTTGAGGTTATAAGAAATAATGGCAAAAGTACTCATTATTGAACAATAAAGTATTTTGTTATTGCAAACGAAATTTTATTTTGTAGATTGGTCGTATTCAAGTGGCGTTTAATTATTTTATTGTCATTAGTAACGTACATTTGCACTGACTTTTACAAAAATTATATTTGGTACCTATATACATCTTTTTATCAACCCTCTTATTTTTTTAAATAACAATTCCAGCGCGCTACCATGTTTATACCAACTACAAATGTCATATATGCAGTTGGAATTACAAACCTTCTTAAGAATAAGGTATAATAATACTATCGCTATTTATTGGCATTAATATAATTTTTATGATCGTTATATAAAATTTGTGTCCATACTTCCACGAGCGGGAATATATATATATATAGATTAGTATAATATATATGTGTGTGTGTGTATGTGTGTTATTTCTTTAAGTTGGTAGCAAATACAATAAAGATTTCTATTTTGTTAAAGTTTTTTGAATAATCAAGAACTAAATTAGAAAAGGATAGTACAATATGCACATTTCATAAAACATCGCGCAGTCCTTTAATCAAGCCCCAAGCGGTTCGTTTCCTAAACTTGAATCGTATGTAAAAATTATGTCTTATGAAACTTGTATTTGAAAATATTATTATTGTGCAAAAAAATACGAGGGTAGGCGTTTATATTTCGGGAATAGCAAACAAAAAAAATATTTTGTTATCGAAAATAGTTTTATTGCTTGTCAAAATATTCTCCTTGAAAATCAATGCACTTTTGCATTCGTTTAAACCAATCCGAAAAGCATTGCTGCCACTGTGAAGGCAGGTTTGACCGGTCAAATATTCAATTATTTGAATCGACCTCTGAGAGCTCGCATTGTCATGGTGGAGAATGATCTGTCGTTTTCGATTTGTTTTCTTTATTTCTTCAAAAACTTTTGGCAAACAAATAGTTATGTACCATTCGGAATTGACCGTTCTACAACTCTCTAAAGGCACGATTGCAACGTGACCGGTTTTTCCGAAAAAACAAGCGATCATTTGTTTTGATGTGCTTCGAACGCGAACAACTTTTGTTGGTTTTGGCTCATCTTGAAATACCCACAAAGTTGACTGCTGTTTACTATCGGGCTCATACATATAGATCCAAGATTCATTACCTGTGAGGACTTTATAAATGTTCTTTGAAGAACCGCCATTGTATTTTTTTGTGCATTTCTTGGAACCAATCGACGCGAGTTCTTTTTTGAGCGGTTGCCAAAGTATTTGGTACCCAACGTGAACATAGCTTCTTAACGGCTAAATGTTCATGCAGGATCTTATGCACGCTGGTGTTACTAATACCTAGAGATGCCTCGATCTCACGGTATATTACATGACGGTGTGACATTATCAGTTCAGACACTGCATTAATGTTTCCGACACAACATTTGTGGACGACCTTCACGAAATTCATCTTCCAAAGAAAGCCGTCCAAGTTTGAATTCACTATACCAACTGTAGTTTTCGATGGTGCTTCATCACCAAATAAAGAATTCAGCTCGTCGATGCATTCTTGTTGAGATAATCCACGCCGAAAGTTATGAAAAATAACTGCACGAAAATGTTCGCGAGTTAATTTCATTTTTTCGCTGACATTTTTCAAGTTACTGTCAACAATAGAAATAGCGACCGGATAATAAAACCGTAAAGGTAAATATATTGCCAAAAATGACAAACTTCGCGATCCAATCATCATATCGGAGGCAACACTAACAGTGTTGCCAAGTACCCGAAATATAAACGGTTACCCTCGTAAAATTTTGTTTTTAAATAAAATGAAAGGGTAATGAACGATAATTTTCGGTAAATATGCATATAAGCATATTTCAACAAAAAGGAAAAAATAAATTAAATTTACGTTGCAAATTAAATTACATAAATTGCATTTGCACCAAAAGAATTTTCTTTGCATGACGTCTTAAACGGAACAGCAAAACAAATTTGTGATAATATTGGAGTGTCTATATCGCGTCAACAAATTTAGAAAGAAATCTAACCCTACATTTTGTTGCACTTTGTTAGCATTGCACATAATGTTTGTAAGAGTGCACTACAATTCCTATCTTTCAGTGGATAAAAACTAGTTCGTGTATGAAATATACTTGACAAAACGTTTCTACACTCCTTTAGCAGCAAGCTGTTGATGTAAGTAAATAGAATGTGTGCTATATAAATGAACCATTTCAATTTTATATTTGGAAGTGCCTATACAATAAACATTTCAGAGTAAGGGTAGTTCTTGAAATACTTGCACAATCATATAAAAAAGCCTAAAAAAGTTCAGTGTTTCTCATTATATTACTCTAGGGAGTAATTAAATGCTACTGCGCTTTCTGCTGATTGTCTTTAAGGCGTACTGTTTTTATTGAGTGCATGGTCACTGTTCTAGCTTCAAAAATATACAGGTAGTGGAATATCGTGTCATATTTTCACTGAAATGGTCTTGATTACACAGTTGAAATGCATTTATTCGCACTCAGTGTGGCACTTTTCATTGCTGTGAGTTCATGCAAACCAATATACCTAAAATATTAAATAATAGTGGACATAAATAGAATCTTCGAAAAACAGATATTCATATTAATAATTTAGAATAGTAACAATTGTAGGACCTGTAACTGGAACGTTACTGTAGCATTTTATTATTATCAAAACGCAATATCCTGATTCAGAACTGTCACCACGACTAGGAATTGCAGCATTTGTATGGCTGATGGAAAATATTGAGAAAATGATGTAATTTTCATGTTATTGCAATGAATATATGGAGTCCTTGAAGATTTACGTGTTAGTCATTCATATAATCAGTTACCATTAATCATATCGTAAAGTTTCGTGGGTAGGAAAATTCTAAAAGAAGTTTTATTAAGAATTACGAAATTTATATGAATCTGTTGATAGAAATTGAATATATGCATTTCTATTAACAGATTGGTTTAGTGATACTTGCATTAATAAACGTGAGAAGAAGCAATATTGAGGTTGATTTCTTTTAAATATCATTTTATTACATGATGTGTATATTATGGTTGACAGAACGTGTAAGAAAATGTCCTCAGTTTGTAGTAATTAATTTTTTCTGTAACATATTTAAATTCGTTAATAAATATATGTTGTGTTGTGACTTGTAGACTTCCGCGGTCATTGCCCATACTTCCTTCATTTATCAAATTTTTTTCGTTCGTACATTCGTGTGTTTGAACTAAAGAGGGAGGTACTGGTTTTCCAACAATTTTTTGTATTGAAATTGTACGATAAGCCCACAGGGAATCGTTCGTTAATAACATAACTTTACCTGACGAGTGGCGAATTCCTCGAAACGCGTAATGAACAAGGTGTTATCGACATTTGAATGATTCTTTTAATGTTCAACGTCTTAGGTAATTTAATACCCTGTGGTAATTTAGTTCTAACGAAACTTTGTTTTAATTAATGATATTACTTTTTTATTTTGTAAATTCATGTTTTAGAACGATTATCAAGCCGTAGGATTAAAAAGAAACATTTTATAATTAAATTAAAGCGAAAAGTATACATTTATCCTTTTGTGCAGATATTACTTAGTTTACAAGAAATTTATAAAATTAATTAAGCAAATACTAATACTAAACGTGTTTTTGTCTCAATCTCATATAATACATATAAGATGTTATATATATGACTGTATTACTCATGATATCATCTGCATCTTCTAATTGATAGCAATAGTACGTAAGATTTTATTTAAGGCGTTTTCATTATAGCGAAATGTACATAAGTGACATATTGCAGAAATAGGAAAAGAATAATGATGCACTAAAACTAAGTTTCATTTTTGTTTTAAATACCGATAACCAGTAGAAAAACAAAGCACTGGAGTAAAAAGTAATTTAATGCATGTATCTTTAGGTTTTAATATACTAATATAGACTATGAGAATGGACATGATAACAATACGTGGGTTGTCTTTTAAGTTTTGCGTATAAAACTGGAATAAGACAGTAGATAGCTTTTAAAGACTTCATTGTTTTTCGAAGTATTATCTGCGAAGCAAGCGCTCGAACCAATTCTGAAAGCAGTTGTTCCACTCGTTTGTTGATACAGTCAATATTGCATTTTTGAAGGCAACAACTGCTCCTTCTGACGACTGGAACCTTTGGCCACGCAGTCCGTTCTTTATTTTCGGAAAGATAAAGAAATTGTTGGGATTTAGGTCCGGACTATACGGAGGATGGTCCAACAATTCGACGTTTTGTTGCGTTAAAAATTCAATTGTCTTGCGTGCTGCGTGCGAACTTGCATTGTCTTGATGGAGGATGATTCGTCATTCGGGGTTGGTTTTCTTCGAAGCTCAGCGATGACTTTCAGCACACAAATGGTTGAATACCAGTCGGCAGAAACAGTTCTTTGATCTTGTAAAGGAATTGTTGTTATATGACCAGCTTTCGAGACAAATGTCGTAACAATCTTTTTGGAGACACTTCGAGAACGGATGATTTTCGTCGACTTTTCTTCATCTTGAAACACCCAAACAGACGGCTGGTGTTTATTTTCTGGCTCGTATGAGTAAATCCAAGATTCATCACTACTAACAATATGGTACACGTTTTTCGAGTTTCCGGCATTGAAGCGATCGAGAATTTTTTGACACCAATTCACCCTAGCTGCTTTCTGTTCATGGATCAACAGATGCGGTATCCAACGGGAAACTAATTTTTTTACATACAATTCTTTAGCAAAATTTTTTGAATTGACGTCTTCGAAATCCCAAATATTGCTTCAATCTGACGATGTATCACATGTCGACCTTCGTTGATAATCTTGCGCACAGTATCGACGTTTTCCTGACTGGCTGCCGTTTTTGGTAAACCTGCTGTTCGATCGTCGCTAAGAAGTCTACGGTCGAATTCGCCATACCAACGAGAAATTGTTGTTTGATGTGATGCTTCATTGCCGAAAACAGAAACCAACTCGGCGAGACATTCTTGTTGAGATAATTGTCTTCGAAAATTATAAAAAAAATTATTCCGTGAAAACGATCTCGGTTTAATTCCATTTTTCAACTAACTCGTCAATTTTGACAGTTCGTTGTAGCTACAATACTATTCATATGGCACTGAAGCTTTGGATTTAGATTAACTAAAAATAGAGCTTAATTCTTAGTACTGACATTTGATTAGTGGCGCCCTATATGTCCCACTATGCAAAACTCAAAAGACATCACACGTACATTCCACATATTTTGTGAAGACGGAAGATGTTATATTCACATAGTTTTTAATATAAGTAACAAATAATGAGTAGCTTAAAAATATTTTATTTAAAATTAAATAAATGCTGAAAATGTTTTTTTCGTGAATATATCTGTTCATGTCTTTGCTGCATATAATTCTAATTAAAAACAAGTGTTTGAAATATGCCAGTTTTTGAATATGAAATAAATAAACACATGAGCTTGTAAGCCAAGACATTTTTGGCTTACAAGTATTTTTACTAATTATACAGTCGCCATAAAATCACTTAAAAGAATCAATGTTTCTACTGTACAGTCACAAGTTGCCACATCTTAATGAAAGCTTTCATTTTGAATTTTATCATCATGCAATTGGTCAAGAAACGGTAGTAAAATTTCTGTGCGATATCTTTGAGTAGCGTATGCTCCTATTAAAAGAGTACAATAAAGAATAACATGCAAATAATTTTTTTGCAAAAACATATTTTGAGAAACTTTTGATCTTGTCTTTGGTTTAATAGTTGCCCATGCATCAATTTTTGTGAGTTGTGTGCAACGGTTTTTGATTGGATTTTTAGTACTCAAAATTGCTGTATTTTGTGAATTTAGGAATAGCGATTTATAAAACTTTGTTTCATCAATAAAAAATACTCTTCGTGAAAATTCTTTGATGTTGTTTATGTTTATAAACCAATTAAAAAATTGCAGTCTTTGTAGATACACAATTCTTACTGTGTTGCAACGCGGTATGAATAATGTGATTAATCTTTCTTTAATAACGTACGAGTTGTATATATTTGTTCACCGAATTGGCGAACAAATGTTTTTGGTTCATTTTTAATTTATTCCCAATATGATTGACAATTTCTGGTATGCGTTTCTTAACTGTCTCCATTATCTGATTTTCTTGGAAGATCGCCAGTTTTAGAAATCGAATTAACCTATACATCAACCACTTTACCTTACTTTATTATCTGTTATTACTTACTATTATACTATTATCATTTAGAAAATAAGTTTGCACTCAAAAAATTTGGCGTTTTAAAGTGAGGTATTAAAACTTGGAAAAGAAAATAAATTGAGTAAAATAAATCTTATAGAATTGACATCTATGGTTGTCACCTATCGAATGTCACTTAAATTTATGCATATGAAAAAAAACATTCCCTTTTAGGGGATATATAAGTGTGAAATTAAACTACTAAACTATCCCCTTTTTCTATCTTTTTCTTTCATTTTTTTACTCGTATTGTTTTACTGTACGTAGGTTATTTTAACCAATTTCTTTTTCATTGTTTTTCAAAATATTCGCCTTTATGATTTATACACTTCTGCAATCAGTGGAACCAGTTTTCAAAATATTGAGCATATTGTTCTTCAGTCACCCCAGATACGAAGTTTTCGTAAGCTTCAACAGTTGCTTCCGGGGTATTAAATTTTAATCCACGCATTTTGTCTTTTATGTATGGGAATAAAAAGAAATCACGAGATGCCAGGTCGAGACTATAAGGCAGATGAGTCATCAATTCTGTTCGTGAAGCGGCTAAACCTCTGATGTTTGAGATGCGCTGCATGATGGTGCATTGTCTTGATACAGATTGATTTGTCCTCTTGGTCGTTTCTCGCGCATTTTTTGGAACACAATTGGCAATCCATACGCGCTTTTTTGAGTTTCCACCAAATTGTGTGGCATGTATCGAGTGCAAAGCCAGAATAGTTCTAATTTGGGTCATACCTATGCCCAATGATGTCCGAATATCTCTATCCGCAGGTTGTCTGTCTTTATCACATTGTACACGGTGTCGATGTTTTTTGTAATGACTGCAGTGGCAGGTCGTTCCGCAAGATGTTCGTCTTTGAGTGAAACACGTTCACGCTGGAACTCGTACCACCGCTCAGCCGTCGCCAAGGATAATGTTTCATCGCTAAAAAGTCGCAGTATCATCAATATATCAACAACAGCAATTATCAGATAGGGACGCTGATTGTAGACCTCATGTTTACAGAATTTAATACATTTGTATTATTTTATTGAACAGGCATTTATCTCAATCAGGACCATAATATACAGACATGTTAAAACTAATACACTTTCAAACGAATTTGTAGTTCAGAAACAAGAACTTAAATTATTTATTATAATAAAGTTTATTGAGTAAAATATTAATATTTTTTTAAAGATGAAGAAAATATATAAGCTATAACATACATAAATAAAACAATACACTATCGCTCGTAAGTGTTTGGTCACTCGCATTTAACCCGCAAATTGTAACAAAAATCAAAATTGAAATACTAATATCTTTTTATTATTTACATATATGAAAAATATATATTTTTACATCTAAAATAAATTGTTGTATAATATATTTAACTAAATTTTGGACTCGTCTATATGACCTTCTTTATTTTTAATCACTGCAGCACACAATCGAGGCATTCTTTCGTTTAATTTTTGTAATGTCTCAGGGTTTACTTTCCCGACACATATTAACAGCAGATGTGGGGGCCGATTTTCTCATCTCTCTGTCAAGTTCTTCCCACAGCAACTCGATGGAATTTAAATCGGGACTCTAGGGAGGCCACGCCATAACTTTTATGGTTCCCTCGTCCTCTAATTTCTGCAAATATTCCCGGCATGGTTTGGAAGTGTGTTTCGGGTCATTATCTTGTTGGAAGATAAAATTCTGATCCGAAATTTTAATTCCAGAGGGGATTGCGTTTTCCTCTAATATGCGCTTATACTGTTCTTTTTTTAGTATATTTTCAATTTTTACAAGATCGCCCATATTTGATCTAGGTTTTGCTTGCGTAGAAGCGGCTTCCGCATTGTAATTCGTCCATGAAAACCGGCTTCTTTTAATTGCCGTTTAACAGTGGAAACACTTATGGGTTTTCGACGTACAGTATTCATTTTTGCTGTGATTTCTGGGGCTGTTTTTCGTCTATTTCTCTTGCTTGTTACTACCATTGCAAGATCTTCTGCTGAGGTTGTAGCCCTTGGTCTCCCTTTTCGAATTCTGCTCAACACACTTCCATATTCGTCGTGTTTTTTAAAGATATAACCCACGGTGGACTGATTTAATTTAAGTTCTGTTGCAATTTCGCGGTTGCTTTTGCCAGTTTTATGATTTGCGATTATAAACGATTGTGTTTCTACACTCAATTATTTCCGTTTAGGAATTTCTAACCGATTTAACTTCTTCGAAACACATGATGTTATCACTATGAGCACCTCACAAAAACTAACTGCAATTTTGCCAAAATACCCAAGTATAAATACTAGTATAGTTTACAATAACACCCTACCTTAAAATAAAACCACAACAATCGAAAATTTCCAAGAATTGAGAGACCTAATCCCTTAACTGCAATTATTCTACCTGGAGTTTTATTAGGGTATTATCATTCATTGTGAATAATAGGGTAATCGCAAATTATTTTTGAATAAGCTTTTATAAATTTTAATGTTTACTGTGAAACTATTTCTTACTACAGAAATAAATTTTATAATTACAACTTTTTTATACAAACTGTAATGAAATAAGGGTGACCAAATACTTATGAGCGGTAGTGTATGTGCAGGGGATTTTATTATAAATTTTTAGTTACTAAATGATTAAATTTTAACTGAGCTTTGTTAAATATTCGAATATTTACTTTTCTTTACGTGTAGAAAACGTACATATATGTTTTTTAATAGACCTACAAATAAAACATTACTGTAAAGGCATTGTAGAAATTTTAAAACAGAAATTACAAATTTTTCTGAAAATGATAATAGGCAAATAATAGAAAACCGGAAATAATTGCATATGACAAGACATATCAGTCTGGTAGGCAACACTTCTTTTCAAATTTATAAAAAAGTTTAAGTTTCCGTGATAAGCGCTTACCCTTGTTTCTAGACGAGTATTACGCTTTGTTAATTATGCACTTTAAACAGCACAAGAAATATATTTTTTACGCCTCTTCAAAATGTAGTCTTATTTACAATGTGTGTATGCATGCACACCTTTTCATCTGATATTCCAACTAAATTTTTCAACAAAAAAGAGGAGACAAGGGCCATGTATACACTTCATTCATTCAAAATTGACGAATATGTACTTTTTCAAGCGAGTTTAAACATGAATTCTTCCTGTAAAATAACCTAAGTAGAATGAAATAACGAAGTAAATTGTGCAGTTATAGGTATATCAGATCGCAGTGTTATCGTTAATCACTGTGATTAATTATCCGCCGATGATGACAACTTAGTTGTCGGAATACAAATACACAATATGAACATTGATGTGGGAAGGGGTTTAATTTATCTTTTATGATTGTTAATATTGATTTAACACTTTTAAATAATTTAGCCGTTACGTTGATTTAGAAAATCAATGCTCAATATTATTAAATTACATTTTGTTAGGGAAAACAATGAAGGCGAAAAATATTGGATTATTCAGAAAGTAATTTCGTTTCTTTTTGCTGAGGAGTAGTTGTATTTTTAATCACTCAACTTCATACTGTCTTTTTTTATATTTTGACAAGTCACATTCAAGGCATATTTATAAAAAAAAGTGTTTGATTGTTTTTTTGGTCATAATTTTTAAAATTGAAAATAAAAAGGAGCATTTTGGGCATACTCTGCTTTTTTATTCCCGAAGGCAATCGAAGCAAGAAGAAAGTCTTGTAAAGTATATGGAGATCTCGTGTTAACAGAATGCCAGTGCCAAAACTGACGCAAAATTTTGTTCTAGTAACCGATTGAATCAAACCACTGAATAGCAATACGAGAAATTACTACGCGATCAAATTTGTCGTGATGATAATCAAGTTCATATGGAACGACCGAATATATAAGTTCGACATGTTCTCAAAGAAAGAGATTTGCTCCTTCGCATTGACGTCTCTCATTTGCAGCTAAAACGTGAAGACAATGATTAATATCTGAAGCAAACCATAACTAGGGATCAAAAGTGGATAATTTACAACATGGGGAGGCGGTATTGTGGCAGAAAATCATTTCTAAAGCCGATATTTATAAAAAAAGGTGATGCTCTCTGTTTAGTAAGATTTCAAGGGAATTGGTTTTTTTTGAGCTTCTATCAGACAATTCCACAATTAATTCAGGAGTATACTGCAACTAATTGAACAATTTAGTGATTTCATGAAATGACCGTAAGCGGCCAGAACTGATTAACAGAACATGTATAGTTTTTACCAAGATAACGCTAGACCCCAACCCTATTTGCCACATAATATGGTCTGATTACCATTTGTTCCAATCTACCTATAAATTATATGCAATATCAATATATAAATTATATGCCCAAGGTAAATAGTTTCTTAACATTCGAGCGCTTGGTAATACGTAGTCTGCATTGTATGTACTTCAGAACTGATGGAACGGTTGCTTCTCCATTATCCATTATTCTAAATGATAAATTAAAGACCGTCAACATATAAATTACATGTAACACAAACTTATTCTGAGATGTCGGAACGACATTTTGTATGTTTGTGTTTTTGTGCCTTTGTGTCTAAAGCCTCTTCCGAGGAACGGTTAGGAACGATGTATGACACTCTAAACGAATTACCTTAGCATCATCGTATTTTAAGTCTGAGAATTTTCCAATAAATTTATTTACATTACATATGCACAGCAGCCTGTTATTGTATTATTATTATTATTATTATTATTATTATTATTATTATTATTATTATTATTATTATTATTATTATTATTAAATATTGATCGTTATCAACGCACTAAAACGTAACTAAGCTTACTATGTTCTACAACACGCACGATATACATCGGTGACGGTTTTGACAAGCCAAGGACATCCGTGCCACCTTCTCTCGCCGTTCATACATGCAATCTGCACTCTAGCGATATCCTTATATGATCAAATAAAATGTAGTAATATTTTTTTGATATAACTAACAAGTGCTTTTTTGCTGTCACTAGATTAATATGGCAATTAAAGAAATTAAGCCTCTGAAAGTCTGAAGTTGCGAAGGAAAGACAAACGTCTAAAAAGTTTTGTTTAGATATCTTGCAATTGAAAAATTATATTTAGGTAGATATTTTGAATTATCAATTTATAATACAGCTATTACATCGAAAAAAATATCCAAGTTTATTTCTTTTTATCGTTGATTCTATAAAACACTTCGTAAATGGATGGAGTCTATAGAGGGATGTGGTGGCGATAGTGTCTTTAATCATGTAATTTTATTATACATTTATTTAATATCTTATAAAAATATAGTAGGCTTTCTTTTTTTTTAAGTTGTAGCCATAATGTGAATTAAATACTCTGTCCTTACGGAGTATTATATAATAAAGAAGAATATTATAGTTATGACAAGTTAGTAAAGAATGAATAATGGACTTGAAAGATACAATGTTTTTGATAATATACCTTTCAATAAAAGTTATTGTGTGTGTATATTTCATTTACTTATATAATACATATGGTCAGATTTAGAGATTTAGAAGTGATTTTCATAAAAGAAAATATATGTTTAGGGTTATAGTTCAAAAACCAAAGCTTGAATATCTATCCTTATGTATGTGTACCGGTTCTTTAAAGTAGTGAGCCTCTTTGGTTGCGTATAGAAACTGAAATTGGGGGCTTGTAGCAAGCCCAGCCCTACGTGGATTAAAACTTAGTATCAAATACGAACTCTTAAAGATTGTGAAATGGAATTGTCAAATGCATGGTCTACGATTTGTGTAGTCCTTACGCAATCAAGGTGTCACATTACTTCAGAGGACTACTGTACGTATAAGTTAATATATGTAAGTTATTTTTAGGTTAATAAGAGAAAAAGATGACAACGCTAATGTGACATTGGATGCAACATTTAAGCGTGTAGACTGTTTAAAAATATATAAATCCCGTGCAAGTTATAAAGACCATATTTTAAACCACAGCGTAATTTCTTGCAATCTGTGTAATAAAATTTTTAAAACACCTTTCAATTTACGAAGGCATCAGAAAGCAGTTCATGAAAAAAATATAACTTACATATGTGACGTCTGTGATAAATATTTCACAACCAAAAGTTACTTGGAGATACACAGAGCGCTTCACTTCAAGAGCTATAAATTTAGTTGCCATAAATGCGGCAATGGATATCCTAATTTGTCCACCTTAAGAAATCATCAGAATGTTAAACATTGTGGATTAAGATTTATGTGTTCTCATTGCGATAAAGTTTTTATGAATGAAAGCTATTATAAAAAACACATTCTGATTCATCAACCTAGTTATATTAAAAAAGAGTATGTTTGTCCTGTTTGTTCAAAAGTACTTTATTACTCTAAAACCTACAAAAATCATATGAAGATTCACAATGGACGAGATTATCACATATGCGAAATTTGTGGTAAAGCACTTAGTTCAATTCAAAGTCTAATCGATCATAAACGGCTTCATACAGGTGAAAAGCCTTACATTTGTGAAGTGTGTGGAAAAAGCTTTACCAATAAAAAATTAATGAGGGTACACGAACGAATTCATACCAAAGAAAAACCCTTTATTTGTAATACTTGTGGGAAAAGTTTTACCCAAAAAAGTACTCTTACAATTCATGTACGCTACCATACCGGTGAAAGACCATACAGTTGTAATATTTGTCAAAAAAAGTTTATAACGAAAACATTGTTAAAAACCCATTGCAAAATCCACGGGGTATCTTTACCGTGAATACTTATATCCAAAATGCGAATTCTATGAAGAATACTCTATGTAACTCAATATAAAAATAACTTATAATTTTCATTCGATTTTGTTTATTCGAACTAGTCGCGGAAAGACGATTGTTGTACTTGTACTTTATGATTTCCGATACATTTTTATGGTTCACAAATATTAAAAGAAAAAAAAATGGATTGATATGTAGCTTACCTAGATTGCATAATATACATAATAAGAAAGTCCGGTAATAAATTTTAACATCTTAAAATTAAAAAAGAATTAAGCCATGCGAAAGTGTTTTTAAAGTTTTTAAAGTTGTTAGTTGTACTAAATTTGAAAATTATGAAATTTTTATTTAAAATAAAATATCTGTTGAATTCAAAGTATTATCATTCTGCATCATAAAACATTTATTTGATTAACTGTAAAACTCAAACATGTCTAAAAAGTGCGCTCGGGTTCCACTCTAAGTATCAAAGAAACATTCTATTTTTACTGCCGGTAAATTTAAACATAGCAGCAAAAGGGTATTAAAAAATCTTT